>CM029374.1:24276577-24374077 GCA_017165825.1 Hepsetus odoe | reverse complement strand
AAATATGTTTGTCCCAGTCGCAGACAGGCGGTGGGTGTGAAAGAGGAAGATTCAGAGGACAAGAAGAAACGGAGACAGATAATTAAGTTGTGGAGCACACCACTGGAGCAGCCAAAAGAAGGAAAGAAAGGTATGAGAATACATATAGAGACCAATAAATATCCTTTAAAACCACCAAACTCTAATATCCAATTACAAAAATATAATCAACTGATCTTAGAAACGTTTCCAGTTTATGAAAATTGAAATGCCAGCTGTACTTTACACAGTGTAAAATTAGAGGATAAAAAGATCAATAAAGCATCTAAATGCTTTGTCCTGTTATAAAGAGGAGATTACAACATCAAAAGCTGAAGTATATAAACATGAACAAAAATCATATTAGCATTATTTTTATATCTGCATGATCTTTTTCTGATTTTGTGAGGTCAGGGATGTGTCAGCTAGAACGGTCCAATATGGCACAGCAGAAAAATAATCACACAGCAGTATTTGACTTTTTCATTACACTGTCCAAGACCACCAGTATTTGCTAAAAAATAAAGTAAGAATCGGCTATACAAACAAAACTTTGAAGAGCGGCAGGACCATCAAACAGCCTGCTTGAAGGGTCACGGGCCCATGGCACAAGGCTAAAGCTGTTCAAATTTCATTTATCCTGCCTGTCAATATAGTCTTTCTTCAGCGCTTTCACACAGTGACGTTTCACACGCTGAGTATCAGCTTGCCTGCCGTGCCTGCAGCCCTAAACCGCCACGAGTGCAGGCAGCACCGTTAGGCCCCGCCATCACTGTCACATCATACAGCAGCACAGATCACAAAACAGGCGTCGGAACAAAAAGCGTCTCCTATCATTCATAAACATTCACTTGTTTTACAACGCCTTGTCCTCAAACACAACAATGTATAGCAACATTCATAATTCATGTATTTATACATGCATCTGAATAAAAAACACGTCAGTGAAGCTCAGGTTTTGTAAAGTTTTGCAAAAACTGGCAGACAATCCAAAGCAAAGAGTAAGTAGGACGCTATGATACCAGCGACGGGAAAGTCAAGTGAAGCTGAAAGTGACTATGTGTCATTGTGAGCACAGTGAACCATAACTAGATGCATCCTCTGCTTTAATCTCATACATACCATGCAGCAGGGGGAGCCATGTCCACCATCAGGGGAGCAGCGATGGGGACGGTACCTTGCTACTTGTTCAAAATTCAAATCTATGAGCTTCCGGTCTGGGGTCTTGTCCCTAATCACTGAAACAAAATGCTGAAATGCTAGTTTATAACGGGTCATTTTTAAGTATCTTTTGATTAAAAGGTGCTACAAGAATGAAATAGAGTAGAGTATTTTTTATTATCCTGTCATCGGAAATTTAGTGTTGACAGGCTCTCATAAAAGTGGACAGATGTAAAAGAGAATAAAAAAATAGAGACATATGAAAGAGGAAAGAGGAACAAGTACAGGAGAAGTACAGGAGCTATAAAAATAAATAATAAATAATCTATCTATCTATATATCTATATAAATATATATATATATATATATCTACACAGAGAATTAGGGTGACCATATATACAAAGTGACACAGTAATAATACACTATAATAAATATAAGCCTAAATAAAATAGTAAATATATAAATAAACAAGTAGCAAGATATAAGTACACATTAATAATAATAATAATATACAATACAAATAATACATTAATAATAATAATATGTAATTTAATATGATATAATAATTCTATAATAATAAAATACTACTCGGCAAGCTTCTCCCTCGAGGGCAAGAGTGGCATTGAAGTGGCTGCAAGACTGGTGGTTATGCAGTGTTTTGTCCCAGATGGATTTTCTTTCTTTTTCTTTTGGCTGCCTCTACTCAGGGTCACCACAAAGTGGATCATTTAGACCAAGCTTCTCTACTTCTTCCTGTCCTCTGCCTCTTCCTGCTTCCAACCAACCACCTGCATGTCCTTTTTCAACACGTCCATAAACCTCCGCTTTGGTCTTCCTCTTTACCTCTTTGCTAGCTGCTCCATCTTCATCATCCTCCTTCCAATATAAACCTCATCTCTCCTCTGGACATGAGGAGACCAAACCAACGCAACCTTACGGTACTGGACACAATGAATTAAAAACGATAAATCCTCCCTAGCCATAATTACTGGGGAGATGAAATATTACACATGGTGAAAACAGCAAAGAACATCATAAATAACTGTTTATAATGCAATTTTATTTTACACAGCCTATTCCGACTCCTACATCTATCTCGTTATTATCTCGTAGTTTCCAAAGAGTTATATTTTCATCCTTCTCTTCTCCCAGCTGACTTTCTTCTGTTAACTTTTTCATAATGACTTCAAATAATGATATCCGCTCTGATGGCCATTCAGTTTCCATGCAGGGAACCTTCTCTCCAATCTATCCTTAAAAGCTCTTTTTTCACCCACTGTGGATATTAAAAGATGGCGGTGACTTGGACGGTAAGATCTGATTTCTGAAACACATCAGTATTTGTGTAGAATATATCCATGAAAGTGAATGCGAAAGTAAGCAGTCGGGGGATTCTTCTAGTACCTAGTTAAGAAAAGTTCTTCGGAGCAAAGATTCTTTCGGTCATAGCACAGCAAGCATGAACCACAACGAAATTGGACCTCTGCTTTTAACCCATGCACACAAACACTGTGCAGCAGTGGGCAGCTATTGAAAGCTACCAGAGCAGTGACGGGGACGGTACCTTGCTCAGGGGTACCTCAGGGCAACCCACTTGTGAGGGAATCGAACCCACAATCTTCCGATGTGGGGCCAACTCCCTAAGCACTAGGCCACCAATGCCCAGACTTCCAACTCAACTCAGTCTCGACCATCATCACCCCGAGAAGCAAAGCAATACCCCGTCGCAAATATGAAACAACGGCCTACCTAGAACAATGCTGTTCTTCTTTGAAGCATGCCCTTAAAGCAAAATTAAAAAGGGACTTTTGTAGAAACAGCAGGTAACCATCTGAAAATACAGCTAAATTGAATATGCGAAAAACATTCCCTCTATCCCATAAAAAGATTAAATAGCACATAATAAATACCCTATTTTGGCAGCCGGCTTTAATACCATTTTAATCCTGTTTTAGCGCTGCCATAAAACTCCATGCAGTAGAGGTCACAGGCTCTGAGGCGTGTTCTGGCCCAGGTTGCGAGAGCAGTTAATCAGGGGACGGTTTAAAGATTTCGTGCATTTTAAAGAGGTTCTGTGCTTCACATGGGCAGGTGGGCCCTAGCTGGTGGAAGAGGTTCAACACTCCTCACCTTGAGCTGACTAGCCCTAGGGGAAAAAAGATGGATGTCCCTTCTGCTTTTTGGGAAGGTCGCTTCAGGAGGTGAGGGAAAAACTGCGGGCGCCATGCTTCTCCATCACCCGCAAGTGCCATGATCCCAAACGTTAGCTACTTCAATGACTAAAGAAATAGAGGGAAAATTCAAGAACATCTTTCTGTTTTTAAAAAAATTTGGGGAGGGGAGGGGGCGAAAAATGGGGAGCATTTTTAAGCTCTTTGAAACAATATTTCATGCATTGAAAGTAAAGTGAAAGTGACTACATTGCCACTGAGAAACACAGCACAGCACTCAGTGAACCATAATGAGATGCATCCTCTGCATTTCACCCACACACACAGTCCAGCAGGGAGCAGCTACATCCAGCACCCAGGGAGCAGTGATGGGACGACATTCGTTCAGCAGCACAGGGCAACCTACTGGTCCAGAATTCAAACCTATCAAATCTCCGATCCTGGAGCCTAGTCCTTAATCACTAGGCCACCGCTGCCTGAAAAACTGACATTTGCCTGCCTGACACTGGGTAAAGTGTAATAGGAACAGCAAGGCTGGGCTTTTATTATGTCAGTGTAACGGTTAGGCCGAGAGTGGGCCAGCAGCCAAAGAAATCCAGCCAGGAGCTGCCCTGTGGCTCTGATGAAGACTAGAGGATGGATAAGTTTAACAATACATGAATACTTGATGCAAACCAGTGAATAAGAGCTAAGCAGCATCTCTTCTTAAAAAAAAAAAAATTTTTTTCATGTTTTTCTTTTTTTTTTCAGCATAATCAAATAAACTAACCTCTACGTGAAATCACTTTCTGCAGCCAACATTTTCATACACGTATTCATAAAGCCTACCGTGACAGCATGTCTGTTTGAACCAGTATGAAAGGACAAGTATGAAAGGACAAGTATAAAAGGACCAAAACAATGGCTCACTACAAAGTATGAACATTAAATGCTCCACGTTGGACAAAGACAAAAGGTCTTCTCATTATAAAGTGCTGCCGTCTTTCATGAGGCTTCATTCTAAAATCAATAATATAAAAAAATACCATTTAATTAGCTTTTCCAAATCAGCACAGAGCAAATTTTTAGTCAAATTCTCGTTAAAAGAGATCAGTATCAGGGTTTATATGTCGATGGATGTAATCTTGGTGTGCACACTGCTTTGAGCCCTGGGAGGTAAGGCAAGCTCTTCTCAAAACTAGCATAATCTGTCTGTTCTTAGTCTTCCACACTTGGTGGTCGGTCTATGTTTGTTTGTTTGCTTTGTTGCAGTTGAGTAAACAAACAGCATTTTACAGGCTCCAGCATAGTCCAATTAAAGAGTCTCATCAGCCAGAACTAGGAAATGACGTAGGTGGAAGTGCCTGGGTCGTTCATGTAAACAGTGTTGGAAATACGCCTGCGCTGGAAGAAAAAGAGAGAATTGTTCCCAGTTAGGCAGCAGAACGCCCTTAAAAAGAGGATCCTTTACAGGTTCTTTAGTAAAGGCAACGGTTATATAGGTAGTATTCGCTTTTTTTTTTTTTATTTAGTTAAAAGTATATATAGACTCTTTTCCAAAGTGGCTCAAATATTATATAATTCTAATAATGAATATTATTTTTTTTATTAGTCATTATCATTTTATTGCAGTGTACAGCATTAGCTTTATTAAAAGCTCTCATTTCTTGATTTTTCATCACCAATAACCTTTTTTTAGTCCCTATTAATTAAAAGCTTCCTGAAAATTTGAATTTTCTTGATATTAAAGTTAAAACATACAGTCCAAGGATCTTTTTATTTGTTTATTGCTGAGGTTTGGACTCTCAAATGTGATGTAAGCTCTTGATAACTCCCATCCAATCTTATAACCAACTTCCACGTGTGCACGTTTTAAAAGCATGAAAAATCTTTCGAGTATTGACCTGCTCACATAAACATCAGATCACCTAAATGCTTCAATAAGATAGAAATTTACAGAAAGTAAAGTAAAACATGTATTATACGTTTGGCCGTGGTGCAGCGGTGGCCTTGCGGTTAGGGAGTTGACCGAGGATGGGAAAGTCATGGGTTTGAATCCCAGATCAGTAGGTTGCCCTGAGGTACGCCTTTGAACAAGGTACCATCCCCATCACTGCTCCCTGGGCAGATTAAATAGCTGTCCCCTGGTGTGTGTGGGTGAAGCCTTTCATTGTGTCTTCTTGTGTGCCGTACTGTGTTTCACAAGGACAAAAAATAGTCACTTTCACCTTCACATGTATAGGTTTAGAAAATGGAAAGCTGCTCAGTTCTGGCCAACTCCTTGACCAACCTTTTTTATTTGGCAAAGGATTGCAAACATAATTCCACAATTCAGAAATTTTCAACTGGATTAAGAGATTGGCTAGACCATCCAAGACACAGATATATTTTTAAACCACCCACAGAACCAACGTGATTAAAAACCTTCCACTTTCTCATTACCCACTCGTTCATTTATTTATGGAAAATAGCAATAATCAAAATCTATCGCTTCTAAAACAGTTGATCGTAATGATCAGTTGATGTAATCTCGTGCACATACTCGGCACAACAACACGTGTTTACTCAACTCAGTTTCAGATGTTTGCTGGCAGTGCTGCATATCATACACAAACTACTGCCACTTATGTTTCATCGTTCACAGACACAGGCTCTCTCTCAGATCGGTACTCATGAAATTAGGTCTGAATTTCTGAGGCAATCAGAGAATCACTGTTGCCACCGCAGGACGGGGGTCGTACTCTGGTTGCTCTACTCCGGCTATGTCCCACCGCAGAGCAGAAACCCTTCGTGGTTGGTTCTGTCGAGCTGCAGTGACAGCGGACACTGAGACTCAGTTAAAGAAATGTTCAATCGGCTTATGTGTTCATTAAACGCGTCGGCCTATTTCAGCAACCTGTCAATGGCAACTGACCTCATTTATGATTTATTCATGTAGTTTGTATATATTCGGCGGGTGATAATACTCCGCACAGTGTGTACATATGGACCTTATTTAGGAAACCTTTTAGCCAAGAATGACTAATTAGTCTTAGCTGTTCCTCATCTGCTGATGTTATCATTCAAATAATGAAATAATCATTTTATTGTGTTAAAAAGGAGAGGCTTTCCTCTCACCTTTTGCAAATATTAATTAAAACTAATGTTTTATTCATTTTATGCATTTCTGTTTAACTATTGATTTCCATACAAAAATCGTATGATCACGATGCTGACTTTTATCACTTTATTTCCTAAGTTACTTCCAAGATATCAATAATGTTGTGTATTTGTCAGGTCCGCATTTTTTTTTTATTGAATTTAAAATCAGCTCTGTTGTGAATGAGATTCTGAATTAAGGACAGATAGCTGTACAAGCACTTTTGAGGCCTATAGTAAGATGTGACTCATTTACGGTGAAAGTGAAAGTGACAACCCTTCTCATTGCAAGGTCACACAGCAGAGCACAGCACAGCACACGTGAACCACAACGAAATTGGACCTCTGCTTTTAACCAATGCATGCATACACGTGCAGCAGTGGGCAGCTATTGAAAGCACCCGGGGAGCAGTGACAGGAACGGTACCTTGCTCAAGGGCACCTCAGGGCAACCTACTTGTGAGGGAATCGAACCCACAAACTTCCAATGCAGGGTCAACTCCCTAACCACTAGGCCACCGCTGCCCCAATATATCTAGATCATTTATATCTAGAATCATTTTTTTTGTATTTATATCTAGAATCATTTTTGAATCAAGGTGGCGGTGGTCCAGTGGTAGGATACTTGCCTATGGACCTATGGATCCAGAGGTCCTGCTCTGAATCCCAATCCCAGCACTGGTTACCACTGCTGGGTCCCCTTGGGAGTTAGCACCCTTAACCCGAGTTGCTCCAGGGGACTGTCCCTGTAATCAGGACATGGAAGTCGCTCTGGATAAGAGCGTCTGCTAAATGCCGTAAATGTAAATGAATCATTTATATCTGGATTCAAACAGCCTTTCAATAATTCCATGTGAGGCATTGTGGATATTGTATCGTAATGAAATGTCAAAATCCCTGCAATCTACACTAATTTGAGTGGCATCTTTTATAAATTATTATCATTTTTTAAACTTAAATCTAAATTATGGCATTTTAAGGCATTGTTTAAGGCAACTGTTTCTTTATCTGACTTCCATCACTGCAGTAGGAAAACTGCTAATTCTGTCTTATTCTGGAGTTAGGAGCAGGTTCTCAAATATGATGTGAGCTGTTGATTGGGATTCACTTCTATTCACGCCATCCCATCCAATATTTTGACCACCCTTTACTATACGCTGGAAAAATGTGTGTTTTTTGAAATCATGATACTTAAATTAGTTTTTAAACTTCTCACAGACTACATGCATAGATATCGATATGATATAAATGTACATTTTCTAAACATCTACAGAAAAGCTAGAATCTCTGCACCTACTCCTAGAAACACACCCACAAGCACATATGCTCACACCAGACAGAGGCTCTTGGACGACGTTATCACCCCCAGTACAGTCTCTCTTCTGCATACTGTGTGCTGAGATCGTCTGTGGCGCCGGGTGTGCATGCCTCGGTGACCCCTGCCTCCCAGTGGGCCGTGGTGTCTGCTGAAGCAGCCCTCTAATGAACCCACAGCTGGACACAGCCATGCACAAGGGCAGCCAAAGTCAGGCCTGTTCCCACTCCACAGCCCCTCATTTACAGAGGCAGCCAGTGGCAATAACCTCGTCCCTCAGCTCACCGCAGACCAGACCAAAGTCACACCACATAGACTTCACTGGACAAACAAGACAGAGGCTTCAGCCACAGTGGAACAAACACAAATACAGTTGTTCAGGGTCTATTAGGAGGTGCATACAATCATACTACACTCGCTTTCCATGCTCCTGAACACAGCAGGCTAAATAATGGAATTAATATTTTTATATACTGTGATGAAACAGACAAACAAACAAATATATATATATATATATATATATATATATATATATATATATATATATATATTAATATATATATATATATATATATTTATTTATTTTTTTAATTATTATTTTTTATTATTTTTTTTTTTTAATTTTTACATTTTTAAATTTTTTTTTTATTAAATTATTAGAAAACAGGCTGGCTAGGTGAACTTTAACTCTGCAAATTTGGGGACTTTGGAAGAGTAGGCCAATAGAAAAAATAGAAAAGAAAAAGTTATTGTTACAGAAAAAGTATACAGAAAAAGGGGTGTTAGTTATTAGCTGAGATAAGCCTTTGTCCAAACTTGATGTTCCCTTCAAATCTGCATTCTATCTGGTTGCTTTTGTGTCTCATCTGAAAATGAAAACTTTGAATTTACGGACAGTTTGCTGTAAAACTCTCTTACTCACTCACATATCTGGTTTTCCTAATTAGGGTAACGGGGGATGCTGGAGCCTATCCCAGTCCTCACAGGGTGAAAGGCAAGGAAACACCCTGGACAGGGCACCAGTCCTTCACAGGGGAAACACACAGACAGTCAGTTTAATATCTCCAAAAAATCCACCAGACCTGCCTGTCTTCAGACAGTGGGAGGAAACACACGGTGAACATGCAAACTTCACGCAGCCAGGATCCGTCCCTTCTGGGAATCAAACCCTGGACCATCAAGCTGTGAGGCGACAGCACTACCCACTGCACTACCATGCCTTATGTCAGGAAAGTAATGTACACTATTCGTGGTGCTTAAATAATCCTAGAAATCAAAGCACTAGTGGCCTTAGGTGCTGGCGTGTGGGTAGGCGACACCGTGGTGGTAATTTGGTGAGCAAGAAGTACTTACAGGGCAAAGGTGTCCACCTAAAGCAACACTTTATTATCATATCTTTTTTATGAAATGATAAAGTCAAAGGCTGAAATGACTACAGTTTACAATGACGGCAGAAGAAACTTCTCGTCTTTCTTTAGCAGTCCATGGTTGCTGGGCAACAAATGCATACTTGAACAAACTTCTTTTCCTGGCAGACAAATTAATTAGAGGTTTATAATAGCGTCTGAGTTAAGTCATGGAATCCATAAGACCTCTGATGCTGTGTTCAGGTATCTGGCCCCAAAAATTAGCAGCAGTTCCTTTAAATTTGGTAAGTTTTGAAGTAGGGCTTATAGGGATCGGGCTAGTTCATAGTGGAAATCTAATGGATGCTCAATTGTACTGGATTTAGAGAACTGGCCATTAGAGAACACTGTTACCATGAAGGAGCCAACTTGGACTACAATGTTTCGGTAGATGGTACATGTCAGAATGGCATCTACATCAATGCTAGGACCCAAGAACCCCAAGCAGAACACGGAAAAGGGCATCACACTGCCTCTGTCGGCTTTCCTTCTTACTGCATCCTAGTGCCATCACTTCTCCACTTCACCAGATGTCTACATATGATGTCTTTCTCAATGGTCCAACCAGATACTCAGCAGGGGACAATGGTCAATGGGCAGCCCCATACTAAGTGACTTGCGCTACAGTAGCTCTTCCATGGGACTGGATCACAAAGGGCTTCACTTACCTAAATCTTGGGAGCCTTGGGAGCCACTGTCCCTGTTGCAGGTTCACTGGTCCTCTTTCCCTGCATCACTGATCATTGACTTGGTTGAACTGATCCTGAATTAATTTCCTTATGCTTAAGCACACAGATGGACAGAAACAGGTACACACGAGGAACAATATAAATATGTATATATGATCAAGTAAAATAAAATAGAAATATAAAGCTCAAATAGACTTCTATAAAGATTACAATAGAAACTAGTAAAAGGTTTTGCAAGGTTCACTTCAGTAGTATCTGCTGTGTTCTGGAAACAAGCCTCAAGACCAATAATTTTGGAGATGCTCTGACTCACACTCCTAGCCATTACAATTTGGTTCTTCTTTAAGTTGCTGAGATCTTTAACCTTGTTTCCAACACAGAAACTTCACAAACTGTTCAATGGCTAATATATGCCACCCCCTGACAGGAGCGCTGTATACAGTTAAACAGAATTTTTCACTATATTTGAAGTCTTTTTAAGTTTTCATTTTTAAGGCTGATTTGTGTAATAAAAAAGCAATCTCAGCCTACATCCCGAAAGAGGGTCAAATAGCTTGTAGTCAGATAGCTTGTCCCAAAGTGCCACACATTCACATGAACTAAACACAAAGGAAGAAGTGGCCACTAATAATCTTGTTGTCTAATGCCCTAGAAAGATCATAGAACCTTTTTATTTTCAAAAATGTCCAATTATCCTTCTTTTATGTGGCAGAGTAAAATTGTTTGTGCCTACGGATAAAATCCACTGCTCTGTTCCAGTAATTATCCCGCATTGTACCATGTGGTCAACCATTTGCGGCTTAAAAAAGCTACAACATACCCTGGGTTCAAACACCAAGCCTGAAGAACCATTGCCTATGAGTTACATCACGTAGCTAGGAGAGCACTGAAACATAAAATCATGCTTTTACAATTCTCGTTGGCGTGAAAGTCATGCATTACATGCTGTCTGCTGGGCTGTGTTCCTGACCACTGGTAGGTTTACCTGTTCTGCTTGTAGTCTCTGTAGACACAGGCACTTGTGCAGAAACCAAGAATAGCCACACCACACTGACCAATTCTGATCTAAACAGACAGTGCCCTCATTATGATAGGACGCTGTCTTTATTTCCTTTCATAGGAAAAAAAAATCCCAAATTTCCTCCTCCATTTTCCTGGCCATATGTTTCTCCACGCTTCTTACATAACTCAGCATGTGCTGTGTAATCTCATTCCCACATTGTGACTCAATTACACCCCTGGGTGGATGCTTTTTGTAATGTCTGTGGACCCCTGGGTCATCATAAATGCATGAACTGCGAATCTCTTCCCTGCTCCGAGGCCTTGCAATGTCAACTAGCTTTGTTCATTTGCTCTGCAGAAGTCAACAGTGGTCTAACATCTGCAAATACAGAGTGCAAAAGAGGCAAAGTCATGAAACCAGGAGAGATTTGGTTCTTACGCAATAGTGCGCCTCAAAGAGGGCATGATTGTCATGTAAGGGTTGCAGGGAAATTCTGAAAGGAAAAATTAAAGGGCATTTTGACATCAAACGCTAAAACTCAGAGTTTGAAACAAAATTTTTTATTTCATTTTCTTTCTACACTTTCAGACTATCCTTCCCCGTCTCATTGTGTAAATAATTCCCAATGCTGAGTGGTGGAATACCTCTATCTAGAACCCTGTATCTTTAGAGACTTTTCAGCCTGTCACAGTAAAACATGTTCCCATTTCTTTCATTTCATCTACTCCATCTAATAGATGAAAACTGAGACAGTTTTACTGACAGAAAATAGTATTTTTACACCAAAAGACAATTAACTAACAAAATATAAATAAAAGAGAGGTGAAGACTTTTGCAAAGTAGTGAGAGTAGGGGGCAGCTTGAGGAGAACCTTGAGAGGTGGAAATATGCTCCAGAGAGGACAGGAATGAAAGTGATTAGGACAAATAGAATGTCCTAAGTGCCGTGGTTAGGATTCAGGAGTACTTTGGATTAATGCTTCAGAGTAACGGCGAGTGTGGAAGAGAGGTGAAGAAGAGGGTGCAGGCAGGTTGGAATGGGTGGAGAAGAGTGGTGGGAGTGATCTGTGAAAGGAAAGGAAAGATTTACAGGACAGTAGTGAGACCAGCTATGTTGTATGGGTTGGAGACGGTGGCACTGACGAAAAGGCAGGAGGCGGAGCTGGAGGTGTCAGAGTTAAAGATGCTGAGATTTTCGTTGGGTGTGACGAGGATGGACAGGATTAGAAATGAGTATATTAGAGGGACAGCTCAGGTTGGACATTTTGGAGACAAAGTTATAGGATAAGAAGCAAGGTTGCGTTGGTATGGACATGTCCAGAGGAGAGATGAGGATTATACTGGGAGGAGGATGTTGAAGATGGAGCTGCCAGGAAAGAGGAAAAAAGGAAGACCAAAGAGGAGGTTTATGGACGTGGTGAGAGAGGACATGCAGGTGGTCGGTTTGAAGGAGGAAGATGCAGAGGACCAGAAAAAATGGAAACGGATGATCCGCTGTGGCGACCCCTAAACGGGAGCATCCGAAAGAAGAAGACTATACTTGACAATTTTTTTTTTTTCATTTAATACAGAAAAGTAAAAAAAAAAAAATCACATTAAATTCATGTTACTGTAACAATGTTTTTGACCACTGCTGTTGGAAGATATATAAAAAGTATAAAACAATGCAAAATAAATTAATACGTTAAATCAGAAAAAGTTACATGGTTTTGATTTGTTAGTGGCATGTTACTGCTGCCTAACATTTCAGCAGTGCACACTGAACCACGTAATCCACCATGCATGAAACCAGAACCACTGAAGGGCCCGTGTGGCAGAGGTGGCTTCGGATCTGCGGGTTTCTCTGGCTTTTTCTCGCTCGTAAGCTCAGCCTGTGGGGAAATCCACAGCCACGCAATGCTTCTTATCCTCCTCAAGGCCTTTTGCACATCACAGAGAGTTATCGTAGTGGATTTAAACTCGCCAGCAGCTGCAATTAAAAAAAGAGAGAGAGTCTGGGTGAAATTTCAGAGTTCTGCTGGTGTTATGATAAGTAGCAGAACTCATGAGTCAGCAAAGGCACAACACACGTTTGTTTGGGTGCCACAATAATCTAGCCTGGTTTTAGTGAAGCTAATAGTATAAAGAGGAATATTCTGCCAGCTGTGCATAACAGATCTTTGAGCCACTGTGACATAAATACATATTTGCAGTGAGGCAGGCCAGCATCAAGCATTCTGAAGCCATTCAACTTTCAGCCTGTGTGCTTAAAGCTATCCACTGCCAACACAAGCTTTTGCTTAAGGACAGACCGCTGTATCTGTTCTTGTCATTCGTTGGGGTTTAAACTACCATGAGGTGGGTCTAGAAATTAGGACGAAGCATCTGCGCAACCTGAAACTGAAAGTCAAATAAAACAGAAGTCAAATAAACTGCAGATAGTAAACGCTGTGAGCAAACGGTAACATTTACAATAAGGTCATAACATGATACTTCCTAAAAACTTCAGAAGATTCTGTAACTCTTTCACAAAGTATCAACTGCAGTAATCATTAAATGAGAGAGAGAGAGAGAGAGAGAGAGAGAAAGAATTGACATTTTTCTGAAAGGCTCCATATAGTCAAAGAACCCCGCCACTAGAGATGCGCAAGCCACAAGTGCTGTTAGCCTACAGGGTGCTGGTGGAAATTGGGCTACTTTTGGCCAAAGGAAGAAGAAGAAGAAGAGGAGGAGGAAGGCATGTCCAGAGTGATGAGGAGAGAAGGAAGTGGAGGAGAGTGGAAGTGAGGGTAGAAAATGAATGTTGGCAGCATGACTGGTAAAGGTAAAGAATAAGCTGATTTGATGGAGAGAAGGAAGGTTGATATTTTGTGTGTGAAAGACAAGATGGAAGGGTAGTAAGGCCAGGTTTATTGGAGGAGGGTTTAAACTGTTTTACAATGGTGTGGATTGAAGGAGGAATGGGGGAGGTGTTATCCTGAAGGAAGAGTATGTGGAGAGTGTTTTGGAGGTGAAGAAGGGATCAGGTAGGGTGATGAGTTTGAAGCTGGAAGTTGAAGGTGTGATATGAATGTTGTTAGTGCTTATGCTCCACAAGGGAGGAGCACAGGGTGACAGATAAGAGTGGAGGAAGATGCTCACGGTTGGATTATATCCTTTGCAGGGGGGTCAGTCTGAAGGAGACTGGAGACTGCAAAGTAGTGCCGGGGGAGAGTGTAGTGTAGGGAGAGTGTTTTACACCACTGTAAAACAGCGTAGGATGGTGGTCTGTAGTATGATCTTGGAGGTCATGAAGAGGAGGAAAGTGAGGGCAGGGTCTAGGATCAAATGGTAGGTCTAGGAGGTAGTAAAGAGTTACCAGATTGCTGGGTAAGAGAGGCAGCTGCTTTGAAGGAGGAAGATATAGAGGACAAGAAGAAATGGAGACACTTGATTGACTCTAGACTCTAGATAGTCAAAGAGAGAGCAGTGAGGAGAAAGATCAACATACAGAGAGGGTGAAAAGAGCAAGAAGGAGCAGGAAGGAGAGAGAGAGAGAGAGAGAGAGAGAGAGAGAGAGAGAGATGTAATTGCTAATTCACAGCCATTGCTGTTGAGATTATTTCCTCTAGATGTCTTTGCAGGGATAGTCAGAGGGAGGGAGGCTGGGAGGGGTATACTAATTGCTAATTCAAAGCCACAGAGTGTCTTTTTCTTCTTCTTCTTCTTTCGGCTAGGAGCTTTAGCATGTATATTCTCCCTCCCAGCAGCAGCAGAAGGCCTGGCAGTCTTTTAATCCCTTCACACAAACCATCAGCTACTGCATGCAGGCAAGATGCTTAGCGGTGGCACATAAGCTGCCACCAGGAGAGGAGGGCTCTTGCTCTAATTAGGCTAGCAGTATTTTGAGGGTTAGAAGGGTGTAAAAGGGTCCAGAATATATCCTCTCAAATCTCTTCCTTTCTCTACCAATTCCCTCCCCTCCCTCTCTCTTTACTGCATGGAGGCTGCCAGTAGCATTGGCAGGTTTTCCAGCTTCCACGTTCCAAATGCAGGGGTCATCCTGAGAAGCATCTAGACTGAATACATGCAGCTCAACCACTTCCTCCACTCGTTCATTTTGTCCGCCTGTCACCCAGAGCAGCAGACTTCTCAGGGTTTCCTCTCTCCTGCCCTTTACCCCTTAAACCTTCAGTGTCCAGCAACCTTTGCCAATACCCGGAAGGTCAATTTACAGCCCACAAGATTCTCTCTCTCTCTCTCTCTCTCTCTCTCTCTCTCTCTCTCTCTCTCTCCCATCCCACTATCCTTGCTTATTATTGATTCAGAGAGGAGAGATTCTGCAATCGATCCATGTCTCTCGACATTCATGGAAAAGGCAAGAGAAATTTAATTCTGCACAAGACGGTGTTGGCTCCATGTAGCTCCAGCACTCAGGGTTGTAAGTTGATGAAGTTAATCATGATTCTATTCTGGTAAATGACAGTGTCCTGCAGTGGCCTTGGTGTGTGTGTGGTGTGGTGTGGTGTAACATAACGTATATATACAATGTTTGTTTTGTGTTTTCAGCCCAGAGTAAATGTTCTAGTTAGTTAAGGTTGGGGTTCAGGGTTGATTCTTGCAGCAGTAGCTTTGCTCTGCTCTTCTCATGACTTTGTTTGCAGGAAATGCATTGGATTCAGACTTGCTTGTAAAAGCTTTTTAAAATGCTTCATAAGATCAGACGATGAAAGCAATATAATCATGCACCAACCATGAACATCCTACAACCCCAGTGTACCCATGAATTAAGAAACCACTCATCCTATCATGACAGGTGGGCCTCATGCTCTAATATAGATGCCAAATCCCGATGCCCTCCTTGCCTAACCCCCTACACCAGGGCTCTGTCCCAATCTCAAGCATCTCTTATTTTTAAAAAATTAATTCACTCGATGGTGACCTCTTGGCCTTTTCCATCTCTGGCAGAACTGCAGCACCTCGTCCTCCTCCCACGCTCACATCGACATGCTCCAGCTAAAGCCCCAGAATCCTCTGCTTTAGCCATCAGCTCATGCTGGCCCACATTTTCACTCCGCTGCTTGCGACAGTCTCTCTCTCCATCATTCGAGAGTAAAACGAACACTGGCATGCCTTATTGCCAATGGTGTAAGGTAGTATTGGTTTACTACTAGCTAACAATCTGATGGTTTGACTTTTTTTTACACTATTAGTGATGTTTATTAGCAAAATAAAAAGAACCAGCAGAAATATTTGCCCTCATATACAGATCCTTGGCAGTTGCAGTGACTTCTAGTTCCAGGTTTTTGGTTCAGCCCACATATATATATCAAAATCAGGTCACTAAATGAGGGGAAAACCCACATCTATGCTAATAGTCATTATTAGTTTTCTCTCATTTGGATTCTAGCAGTATAATAGTAGTGCTACTATAATGAATGGTCTGTAGCATGTCAATGGAAAAAAAAAAATGTCATCATAAAAATATATATTTGAATTTGTCATCCCGGTACATTTTGTCCTCACTGGTGAGCAAGATCTCAAGATACTTAAACTACTCAGTATCTCTGAGGGGGCAGGTCACCAGTTTCTGCTGACCTTCATCCCTACCATTTCACACTAAGCAACAAACCAGCAGTGGGGCAGCAGTGACCTAGTGGTTAGGGAGTTGGCCCCAAGATTGAAAGGTCATAGGTTGCCCTGCGGTACCCTTGAGCAAGGTACTGTCCCCTTCACTGCTCCCCATGTGCTTTCAATTGCTGGCCCCTGCTGCATGTGTATGAGCGTATGGTTAAACGCAGATGTGTAATTTTGTTGTTTCACTGCATGCTGTGCCGTGTTTTACAATGACAAGGATGGTCACTTTCACTTTCAAACCAGCTCAGTATGTGCTGGAGGTCTGAGCTTGATGAAGCCAACAGAATCACATAATCTGTAAAAAGTAAAGATGCAATCCTTAGATGCCCTTTAGACTATTTTATTTATGTATTTGGCATTCCCTTCCTACTCCTTTCATAGTTTAATGGGAAAACTAACTTCCAACAACAATATTAGCTGTGGGAAGATAAGATGGGTAGGATGGGAGAAAAAATTTTACTTAATACCTTTCAAAACACTTTTTTTTAAAAGGACTGCTACAGTTTGTACCTCTAGAAAATTTCAGTGCCACTTGAAGAATGCTGGCAAAAACATATAAAGCGAGCAATGGAGAACCTCAGTGGTTCAACAAATTAATGATGCTATCAGAGAGTAATGGGCCAGGCCAACAGAGATAATGCACCTGCATGCATATTTATAGCCACTGTGCATCCACCCAAACCCACCGCCTGTGGAAAGCTGGACCCGCTTTTAGTTGATTACTCAGTGCCCCGAGTCCCACCTACTCAAGTGGCAAATGTATTAGAAAAATTGGACAAATACCAAAAGGGTGATCTAATGTGAAAGATACATTTTAACTCAGCCAATCAAATATACACAAACCAAGACAGAGTTTTTAAGGTACAAAAAACTTTTGACATTTCTGAATCATTATTTTGTTATTTATAGGAAGTAATAAAGGAAAGTGTTAATATTAAATCAAGCACACTTTATTAGAAACTTTAAACCTTTTACATAGAACCTGCTCGTGTGCAGTTTCAGAATGAAATGTTTGCCATCGTCTACTCCTTTCTCAGTGACTGGATCTCATCCTGGCTGGATGTTTTTGACCGTAGGTCAATGGCGTTACTGTGATCAAAAACTGATAATGATGAACAAGAGGGTGGGCGGCTGATACTGGATACAGTCTGCATTAGAGGGAGGGTGGGCCTTATAAAGTGGCCAGTGTGGGAAAGTTCAAGAGTATTTGTAGTGTATATATTTGTAGCATATACATTTATTTAGGGTAATTGTTGGTGTAAGTGTTGGTGGCAAAATAGTTGTTTGAAGAAGTAGAGAAGCAAGGTTGCATTGTTTTGGACATGTCCAGAGGGGAGATGAGGATTATACTGGGAGGAGGATGTTGAAGATGGAACTGTCAGTTCAGAGGAAGACCAAAGAAGAGGTTTATGGATGTGGTGAGAGGTGGCAGGTGGTTAGTTTGAAGGAGGAAGATGCAGAGGACAGAAATGGAGATGAATTATCTAATGTCAAGTCAAATCAACTTTATTTACAAAGCACTTTTTACAACTATTGTTGTCACAATGCAGCTTTACAGAAACCGGGTCCGAGCCCAGATTGGGTAAGATGAGAGTTACAGAGGCGAGGAAATACTGCCCTTGTAGTTAGGGAGTTGGCCCCGGCGTTGGCCTCGTGGTTAGGGAGTTGGCCCCGGAGTTGGCCTCGTGGTTAGGGAGTTGGCCCCGGCGTTGGCCTCGTGGTTAGGGAGTTGGCCCCGGCGTTGGCCTCGTGGTTAGGGAGTTGGCCCCGGAGTTGGCCTCATGGTTAGGGAGTTGGCCCTGGAGTTGGCCTCGTGGTTAGGGAGTTGGCCCTGGAGTTGGCCTCGTTTTTAGGGAGTTGGCCCCGGCGTTGGCCTCGTGGTTAGGGAGTTGGCCCCGGCGTTGGCCTTGTGGTTAGGGAGTTGGCCCTGGAGTTGGCCTCGTGGTTAGGGAGTTGGCCCCGGAGTTGGCCTGGCTTGGAAGATTGTGGGTTCGATTCCCTCACCAGTAGGTTGCCCTGAGGCACCCTCCCTGTCCCAAGGTACCGTCCCTGTCACTGCTCCCCAGGTGCTTTCAATAGCTGCCCCCTGCTGCACGTATGTGTATGGGTGAAATGCAGAGGTTGAATTTCTGTGCTGTGCTGCATTTCACAGTGACAAGGGTTGTCATTTTCATTTTCATTTAAGAAGTATGTCTACTACTACAGCTATGCTGCTATATTATATATTTATTGCTGTAGAGTTGCTCTTATTAATAAAAATTAAACATTTGAACTGGGACTGGCACTGGGACTGGGACTGGTAGCCCAGTAGTAGCATCAAAGACAGACCAGGCTCGGACATGACAGACTTCATTGCTGGCCATCAGTTCATGCCAGCAGCACCTGTAAATGGCCTATAACTCTTTTGCTGTGACCCCTTTCAGCAGAGTCAAAGGCCTCTACTTGTATAATTCAGGGGAAACTCTTTGGGGTGAACTGCAGGTCTTTATGGCTCTGCATGCAGACTAAGGGCCGATTAGCCTCTAGATGCCCCTGGATCTTCCTCACTCTGTGGGCTCTCAATGGCTCCTGGCCAAAGCCTTCAGTGCATGACTCACCTCCGCCTGTTAAAGCAAGAGGAGATCCTTCTCACTCTAGAGGGGTCCCCTATGCTTCCACTGAAGTATCTTAAGGCTCTGTTTTGGCTCTTTGGCATTCCATATTTACACATATTAAGTTTATGTGTGCCGATGCTTAGGAGTCACCAAGTCTGAAGAAATTCAAGCAAATACATCAGATGTGGGCAATGTAATTAGAATATAATTAGAAGAACACCTAATCAAGTCATTTCAGACTAGACATCTGCATTTCTGCAACAGTGTAAGTGGGGGATAAACTCAACATAATGTGTGCCTCACCAGTCTGTAACTGATTTTCCTGTTATTCTCTTGTAATCATGGAATATAATCACAAATTGCATCAAGAAACAATGCCATCTTGAAAATTATGATTGCAACCAAAAATGTGACGAGATGACTGACGGTATTGTGATTAACACAGCTGCTCTGAGCAACAGAGGGGAGAGCAAGAAAAAAAACACGATCTAATGAGTTAGAGTTAATGTGATGACAGATTAAATGATCAAATCAATATCTTCCGAACAATACAGTGCAGGAGAAGGTGCAGGTGAATGGGCACTGCTGGCCAAATTTTGGAAATAAAAAGAAAAATGTGTGGAACAAACTTGCACGTTTTATTGTAAATTCACAGTGGCACATATATACACATTATAATTTATATTGTTAGGCAGTCACTCATTTTTTTAGCTGCTTTGCTTAGGTTTGATAGGGGGATGCTGGAGTCAATCCTAGCTAGTGCAGGGTGAAAGGAAACACCCTGGACAGGTTGCCAGATCATTGTAGGGCACCATCACACGCACACACACACGGGGGCAATTTAGCAGCTTCTTCTTCTTTTTATAAAATATCAGAAAGTAAGATGTGGGAATGATCTACAGTAGTGGTCACCAGCTCTCATCCTGGAGATTTTTCCAACATGCATCTCATATCCTGCCCCATCATCTAGCCAGTCATGGACATCTGAAGGAGCTAATGAATCGCTAGACTGTAGGTAGACCTCCAGGATTGGTGACCACTGATCTCCATTATGTTAAAGCTGGACATGGTTTATTATTTAAAAAGGCCTTGGTTATCTTTATAGAACTGTAAGGCAGCTAAACAACTTCTTTATTCTTTATTTATTTATTTGTTGTGAACGGGTGGAAGATCCATGAAAGCAGCTTTCATACTATTTTAAAATGGGAACTGACCATCCATCTGTTGTACATAAATTGGCATGTGCTGCTGTTTCCTGCGTACAAACACAACACAGCTGTCAGTGTAAAAGACAGAGTGTGGTGCTACCCTGCTAATGAGCCATTACTCTTCAATCGATCTAACGCGCTTTAAAATAAAGCATGGGCTCAAGCGTGAGCTGCACGGTGTCGGATGCAGCTGTATATATCTCAGGTCGTCTCTGCACCATGGCTTCTCCAGGGATATCCATGCACACGCACACACACACACAAAATCCGCAACAAGAGGGGTGTACACTTTCCTTTTTTGCTTTAATTAAAGCATGCAGTAAGTGTGAAATTAACTCTCTCCTGCACTGGCCTGTCAGCCCTGAGTGGGAGTGTGAATCAGTTTCCTTTGTCTCTCACGTAATTAGCACCAGCCGTGATGAGAGCACGGCACCAGTCCACTTAAATGAGGAGCCACCAGCATGATGAAAGGAGAGAGAGGGAGAGGGAGAGAGAGGGAGAGAGAGATATTAAGGAAAAATAAGACAAAGTGTTCTGAGACAGATGAATATAAAGGAAAAGAGGTAGAAATTTGAAAGTGAAAATGAATAGATGGCTTATTGAGAAAAAGTAGAGACAGAGAAAGAGGGAAGGAATGAAACAACAGAGGGACAGAGAATGAGTGAGAGTGCCATTATAAATGAATAAGGGCAGAAAGGAAGGGGGGGGGGTAAAAATAGAGACGGGGGAGAGAAGGAATGAAAGGTGGAGGTAAAGAGATGGAGGGAGAGACAGAATTAGAGAAAGGCTGAAAGAGAGACAGAAAGAAATAAGGGAGAGAGAGAGAGTGAGAATGAGAGGGAGTGGCAGGAAACAACTGGTGAGAAAGAGGTAGTGGAAAGAAAGAGAGAACGAGAGAGACGGAGAGAGAGAGAAACTACAGACATCACACTAAGAGAGATGGGTAGAATGGGAGAAACTGATTGATGGAAAGAATGTGGTAGAGAGGGAGAGAGAGAAATGGGAGAAATAAGATAAAATAACATCTAAAAAAATAAGGAAAAATAAGATAAAGTGTTCTGAAACAGAGGAAAATAAAGGAAGACTGAAAGAACAAAATTGATAGATGGCTGACTGAAAGAAAAAGCAGAAACAGAGAAAGAGCGAAGGAATCAAACAAGGGAAGAAAAGAGAGGGGGATAAAGTAAAGGCAGAGAGAAGTAATGAATCTGAAAGAAGGGAGGTAAAGAGAATGGAAGAGAATGAGAGAGAGAAGGAGAGGAAGAAAGGAAGGGAGAGAGAATGAGAGGGAGTGGTGGGAGACAATTGTTGAGAAAAAGGTAGACGGAGAGAAAGAGAGAGAGAGAGCGTGACCACAGACATCACACTGAGAGAAATGGGTAGAATTAGAGAAACTGATTGATGGAAGGAACGAGAGAGAGAGAGAACAGGTGTATCAGGAGAGAGGAGTGGGCAGATCGCAGATCTCTCTCTCACACACACACACACACACACACACACACACACACACCCGTGTGCGCACAGATTTGCGGCTCCATGTCAACCTGAGAGAGAAGCAGCATTTACATTATTGTTTTATTATTACCAATAATAACTATTTATATTTATTTCTCTTTATTTATTTGAACTAAATTAGTCAGAAATGATGGAGAGGGAGATTTAAGGACAGATGGAGGGAGATGGAGTGAGACAGAGAGAGACAGAAAGAGAAATAGTAAGGATAGTAAGAAAAATAGTGGAGAGTGAGAAGGTGTAAGAGTGAGTGTGGGGTGAGAGAGAGAAAGAGAGAGAGAGAAAGAGAGAGAGAGAGAGAGAGAGAGAGAGAGAGAGAGAGAGAGGTTCATCATTACCTCCTAAAAAAAAAAAAAAAAAAAAAAGAAAACCTTGCTCCCCAATTCTCCTGATAATTTGGCAATCCAGCTCCGTTCTGTCACCCTCCACTGGAAGAGTGGAGTGCAGGAGAGAGGAAAGCAGAGAGAGAGAATGGGGGGAAAATGAACGAGGGCAGGCTGATAGATGGTACAATTTTGAGAGAGAGAAAGGCTGGGAGTCTTATGAGTTTAAGAACTGATGAAGACAAAATGGGCCTTTAGACTCTTGTAATAACATGTGAGGATTCATCCTGATTGTCTGTACTTTGTGCTCCAACACCGCGTTGACTCTGATCTCCGTCTGCAGCTGCAGCACCTGCACGCTGCGTCCCTAATAAAAAGCTCATGATCGTTACAAGGTCACACTTTGTTTTTCTCCACTCGGCCTGTCTTACAGTGAGATGATTATTCTGGCTAGACCAGTGATCAGGTAGTGCCAAAGTTTAAAATAAAACCATTCGAGCCCAGAAATAGAATTAATGTCAGAAAAACAACATTTTTTTTAATAAAGCATCAGAATTTAATGATCAGTTCCACTGATCACACGAGTGCACAGATCCAAACAGTAGTCCATCTGTGTCTCTGTTTCATTTGTTGCCCCCATTTTCCCCATTAATCAATACTCAGGACGCCCACAGGACCACCAGTGAGGAGGTATCATTCTCAACACCACACTGAAATGGCCATGGTAGTGGAATGTTAGTCTATGTGATGGTGTGTGTTTTGACAAATTGTTACTGCCGGACTGAGAATAGTCCACCATCCAAAGACATCAAGAAACCAGCGTCCAGGAACAGACCAATGACGAAGAACTAGAGGACAACCAAAGCAACCTGCAGCATCATCATCAATAACCTGGTGAATCAGCGGGTAAAATGTTTCTAATAAATTTCACAGTAAGTGGTTAAAAAAGTCCAGCAGCACTGGTGATTGTGATCCTCCCTCCCTGTACACACACACACACACACACACACACACACACACACACACACACACACACACACACTAATATATACATAAGGATTCAATATATGCAAAAAAGGTTGCATGTAATGCGAGTAGGCTTCTCCGAAGTACCCTTGAGCAAGGTACAGTCCCCGTCACTGCTCCCCGGGCACTTAATAGCTCAATAGCTGCCCCCTGCTGCACGTGTGTGAATGTATGGGTAAGAAGCAGAGGTGTAAATTCGTTGTGGTTCACTGTGTGCCGTGTCAAGCAGTCTTTGTGCATGAGGGTAGCAGCTGTCCCGAATACTTGTTCCGGATCTTATGGTCCGGACTCATTTGCAGGAAAACAAGTCTAAAAAGAAGTATAACGGGATTTTAAAAAATGGTATAACAATAAGAGTCCTGGCTCAGACAGAACTGCTGCTGTTTACCATCTGGCTTGGAGTGATGTTTTGTTCATGGAATTGGTCCCTATCATTTTTTTTTCTATTCTATTGGTTAATCTGAGACATTATTCCTTCAATCCACCTCCTGAAGGCTTAGTCAGAACGAGCGGTCGCCGAGCATTTTGTACCTAGATTTCACAGAAGACAAAATGCTATTTGATTGCATTTCAAGATTTGAACCTATTTTTACATATAAAAGCGCTGCAGTTTTATTAAACTTGCTTTAGTTCCCAGGAACCAGTGAGCCTTCTCTGAAGGTCTAGAAGGTACAAGGTGATATTAATGTGTAATTTTTTTTCCTTATGTAATAATTTCCATATAACTTTAATTTAAGGAAGATAAAAGCAGGTTCCTGCATGACCAGAACAGAGAAGAACACATTGATTTGACAGGAGGTTTGTTTACCAGCATGTTCATTACTGACAACTCTATGCACTAATTTTCCTTTGTGCCAGACAGAATCCTTGGAGGAGGCTGAAAGTGAACATGAGATTCATATATTTAACTGGGTAGGACAACTGCCTGTCCTCTTCTGACACAAACTTGTATGCTTGAAAAGAAAAGGCACCCATTATAGCCATTTGGGGTTTTTCAACCTGTCGTTAAAGGAGAATCATTTCTGAAGTCAGGTAAAATTTTTTCTTGTAGATCACATTAAATGGCAAAAAGAAACAGTTGCACAGTGAGAGCATGTCATTCACCTCACAACCTGCTGATTATTACAATATTCAGAATGCATTTGCATTGTGACACGTCAGGAAGCGTCTTTATTATTTCTTTTCTGCAACTTGCTTGAATTTGGACACGTATTTGAGGCATCTCATCACCTTATGACTATAACTCAATCTCAAAGTTTGCGGAATTCTTAAAAATAATGTCATCACGGACTGATGAGTACTGGATACGTTGTTAAAAATCTTGTGTTTCATCACAGCCCAGTTCAGAACGCACACGATGAAGTGAAACTGATGAAAGTGAAAGTGACTATTATCATCATTGTACACAGCGCAGCACACAGTGAACCACAACGAAATTACACCTCTGCTTTTTACTCTGGGGAGCAGTGACAGGGATGGTACCTTGCTCAAGGGTACCTCAAGGCAACCTACTGGTCTGGGATTCGAACCGATGACCTTCTGATCCTGAAGCCACCGCTGATGTAGCTATAACATTAACTCCATTGTCTGTGAAGCTGCGGATTATGTTAAGAAGCAAGTAAACAATCTGATCTTGAAGTTGATGTGTGGAAGCAGGAAAAATCCTAAGGATCCCGGCAAGAAAATATCAAAGCTACGTGGCTGGGTCAGATCTCCTTTACAGCAGGAACTACCTAAAGTGGTCTGATGATTGGATCATGGGTGTCCAAAGCTAATAAGATGTGCATGGAAAGCGAATGATGGACCCTCTGTTCCAAGCTCACAGAAGAACTCTATAAAAATACCCTAAATGTCTTTGCATACACTGCTTTGGCAGTTGTTTTGTAAGGAGCTGTGTGAAGCTAGAAGATGGCCTGGTTGTGATGAATCCCCCTTTTTCAAATAATGTGTATGGCTGGGTGCATGTGCGTCGCTTCCCTTATTCATTCACAGTGAATGTGTGTTGTAATATGTGGTTCAAGATAACCAGACAAACAAAAACTGAAATCATCTTTACTTACCATGCCCTCCATGTTGATTTAGAAGCACTTTAGTAGAAATCTCCAGAAATCTTCTTTATCTTTTTTATCTTGATTATGCACTGTCACAGTCTGTCTGTTGAGGGTTCCTCCAAACCGTAACTGCACGCTGAGTCACTGTTCACCAGCATGAGCATTGCGTTGGCTCCTTCTTATTGATCTGCCCTCATGGTAATAGCCGTCTGTCTCCCAATATCTTAATTGGTTAAGTGATCTCATTGATCCTTAAATTGTTCCCTAAGTTCATTTGCTGGCTTGCTACAAGTAGGCCAGTGTGATGACCATCATTTGGTTTACCCCAGCAGCACCACTAGCCCCAGACTGCTTTAATGGGTCTGTAATTGATATGGCCACTGCCAAGGGGACAAGCCTGTATCAGGAAGGAGGGATTAGCCCTATAGTAATGGGGTCATTAGATAGTTACTGACATGGGAACTGTTCATCAGATCTTTAGAGCTGATCTGCATATGAGTACAGAGCGGTGAGCATGATAAAGTTCTCAGCATATGGACCTAGATGTTGGATCTATCTCCTATGAATCTGAACCAGAGTTGCCACCTCTTAATGCACTGGGGCTAAACCTATAAGGCTTTTATCTCTTTGTTCCTGCTGGAGAAGTGCAAAGAATCCAACATAACTAGCCTGGAGAGCCAGGAACCAGCGTCTAACACAACAGGACCCTTCCTCTTCGTTATCTCTCAGCCATATGTTTTCCTCAGGGACATTCTACTCACTCTATTGACTTTCCACCATGGAACCTGTACTCCAGGCACAAAGTTTAGTTCACTACTTGCTACTGTCATTCAGATAAAACAATTAGAACACATTTAAGTAGCTCTGTAGACTCCATGCACAGTCAATTCTAACTTTAAAACCACCTGCCTTAAGCACGTCCCTCTTGAGCCACCAAAACAGCTCTGAATTTTTGAGACATGGACCTCTGAAGGTAGGATGTGGTATTTGGCCACTGAATACATTAGCAGCAGATCCTATAAACTGTAGGATGGAGATCTCCAAAGACAGAAAGAGAGACGCTCAACCAGATTGAAATCTACAGATTTTTGCAGCAAAGTGAAAACTTTGAACTTTTGATTGTGTTCCTCAAACCATTCCTTAAAATATTTTGCACTGTGGCAGGGGGCATTACTCTGCAGAAGGAGGTCATTGCCATTAGGGAACACTGAACAGGTCCTGGGTTTGATTCCAAGGTGGGGCAGGCTGGGTCCTTTCTTTGTGGAGTTCGAATGTTCTTCCTGTGTGGGTTTCCTCAGGGAGCTCCAGGTTCCTCCCATAGTCCCACACAAAGACATGTACATGGTCTAGCACTGTATCCAGCTGGGACAGGCTCCAACAATGTCCGTGACCCTACTCAGGACAAGCAGCTAAGTAACCTGTGGTAACCTGATAAACAAAGTTTTTTCTTCACCTGTCCATCGTATTGCTGCTGTGGCTGATCAGTGTAAACCATTTTGGCCTGGTGAAATACAGAGCACAAAGGAGGATGGCAGCTATGTAGAGAGAAGAAAAGGTAGAGAGCAGATAGATTGTTGGTGACCACCGTTCTGAGCACATCCACTTATCTTTTCTCTGGTACACAACATGAGCCAAAAGCTATCATCCAAAACCTTGTGGATACGGAGAAGGTTTGAACCATTGACCTCCATTACAGCAATACTGGAGATTAACAAACTGCAATACACAACCTTGTCACATGTATCAATTCCATCGAAGGCTCCATTGGCCAGAGGATGAAGGGAAAGAAGCAGGAGCTTCTGAAATGACACAGAAATGCAAGCAACACCGTGTTACTAACATATAATCTGCTTGGATAAATTACAAGTGACCCATTCCTGCTCTCATTTCTGTATCTAGATTGCAGAGAGAGGGCGCACTACTGAAACAGGTGCTTCGGCAGGGCATATTCCTCAATAACATTCCAAGAGTCACCCGCACAACCCTGTAGAATTCCAGAAGAATCACATGGTTCTGTTAAAATAAATTAATTGGATGAATTGGGTTTCTATGTGTGCCATGCAATGCAAAATAGATTAATGTCAAAACAGCTACATCATCTGATCATTCTTTTACATTTACGCCATTTAGCAGACACTCTTATCTAGAGCGACTTCCATGTCCTACTTACAGGGACAGTCCCCCTTGGAGACACTCAGGGTTAAGGGTCTTGCTCAGGGACCCAGTGGTGGTAGTGCTGGAGCTGGGATTTGAACCTAGGACCTCTTGAGCCATAGGTCCACAGGCAAGTACCCACCACTAGACCACCACCACCCTTTAGAAACTATATTGCAGCTGCACAGTGCCTTAACCCGTCACCACCAGTGTCCTTTTCCAAAATCCCTCCACACTGAAACAATCAAATGTGTTATTTATTTGAAATGGAATAATAATAGTTTTTGTTAATATCATTCAATAATAATTCATATACAATAATAAACGTTCTTGACACAATCATTTAGTCTCTAGTAATGGAATTTTTATCTTATTAAACAAACAAAAGGTTTACAGGTTACATCTATGAGCTGAAGACAAGCTTGTTGCCTGTCTTCAACATGTTCAAGATTTTGACATTTTACACCTACTTTTGAGCTGCGTGCTACATCTGTCATACCATTTCTACATCTCAACATTCTGCAAAGCCTGCCCAACCTGGCTATTGCAAAAGGAACACATTCATCTGCAAAGCATGCCACACCCATGATGACCATTCAATCATTCACCTTTTGGGAAAAAGTACTCTGGAAAAAAGTGATTTAACACACAGCCCTTTAACAGTAAGTTGAAACGAGGTTGGTCCAGTTGGTCAATCCTACCCTCAGTCCCTGCATATCTCCAGCAGCTTGCTTTGATGCGGAGTTAAAGATACTGCATTAGTGTGTGATCTCACCGACATGTCAATGCGAGATGGAAGGGGGTCGATACTGAGGTGGACCATTAGGGCCAGGAACATCCCACCCAAGCCCAATTACAGCAAAACAATTGCCAGCATCAACAGTCCATTATGCCTCTCTCTCCTGCGGAGCGCCTGCACTGATCTGCCCATTAGATGCACGGCCCATTAGTTGCCAAGACGGCCATGCATGCATGGAGCATGGGTGCAAATGTAGCCTGGGAAGTGTATGAGGTAGGAGTGCATACTGAATGCACGCTGGGTCTATACATTGAGTAGAATCTACATTCAAATGTGTGAAAGCTGATGCTGCTTAATGGCATTGATGATCACGCCATTTTCTGCACTTCTCATCACTTTATAAAAAGGAGCTTTCTGAGATTCATCTTCATCTTGATCATGCAAACGATGCAAACCCATATATTACAAAAAAATATTAGAGCTGAAAGCTGTGCATGGACCTACATTTTCTAATTAGCTTTGCTCTGGATAGTAAAGATTGATTTTTAAACATTCTTTTTTTGTCACTGATTACTATATACGCTTCAGGAACATTGGCAACTAACAGGGCTACTACCTTACCCAGTAGAAAAAATCCATATTGGATAGGTGTGTTCTTTGAAATCAGTCCCATCTAATGACAGTTTGCACGAGTGCTGCGATTTGTGGCTTCTTTTGTGAATCTCTTCCAGAAATTGAGGTAGCCACTAAAAGTGGATTTTGATCATTAAGAACCATGCTTCAAATAAACTCTGCAATTCTTTGCTTCTTTAACAGTCCTCCTCAATGTTTCCAGGAAATTCTGATCATGCGTCCTCCTCCTTGCAAATTTTCAATTACAAGGTTTTTATTTTTTCCAGGTGAAACTCTTGGCGCAATTTCTATTGCAATTCCAAAACGGGTGAAGATTCACAATCTTCTGGCTGATTTGTGTTGGTTTTATCCATATTGTTGGATCACGAAAGACCAACACAACAGAATTCCTGGTGACTAGGAACAAAAAAAAACAACAATGTTCTGCTTTCCCAGATGCAAATTTCTTGGGTTTTATTTAAAATGTTTTTTAAGGGGTGCCAACAGTTTGCTCTCATTTGTTTTTTTTTTAAGAGCACACATTATTAAAATTAAAATAAAGCAACACTATTAAAAGCAGAATTGCTTTTAAGGAACATTTGACTCATTGTAAGTATTGTGTACTTTTATTTAATAACTGGCTTTTGTCTAGTTTCTGAAAGGGTGCTAATAATTCTGCATTTGCAGCTTGGCCTAATTCATTATAAGTCAAAGTGGTGACTGGGCTGCACGGATTAGAGTCTGAATATTTCAGAAAGATCAGGGTAACATTTAATGTGATAGCAAATCAAATTTCATAAACCCTTATTTGGGAGCAGACACAACACAAGGCAATACTGTGGACTAAATGTCAAGCACTTGAATCATAATTCCATTAAGCTTTCAGCCCATGTTTGGATTAAAATAAATAAGCATATTTTTTCACCGCAAAAACTAAAATATCCTAAAGTTCTCCTTCTGTTCTTCAGCACAAACATAACTTTGGTCTCCATGACCCGTCACATATATGGATTTTCATATTAGAGTGCATTAATTTTGCATCTTCCATTAGAATTCCCATCAACCCTACTCAGTTAGCTTAACACTAAGCTCATTTTCTCCACAGAACCCTTTATAAACACCGAGTCCACAAATCCACTGTGAAACGTTGCCAAATGCTGAACATGCCTTGTGTACAAGACAAATCTGCATATATGCAGATCCAGTGAAGGGGATAAGGTTTCTGGGGAACAAGCTATTGTTTAGGATCCACTGGAGTTGAGTGAGTGGAGAACTGGATTTCTAGGACGTGTGGCTCCATGTCTGCTCAGCCTGCAGTCAGTCAGTGTAACGACCAGGGCTCTGTTCGGATTAGAATCGGAGAATTGGAATTCAAGGACTTTTAGGTCACATTAAGAAGTTCATGGAATATTTAATTTGGTTTAAAGTGAATCAAGATCCATCCGATCGTGAGACGAATGCCCTGCAACATAGCCATTCTTGAGAAAAGCTTTTTAAATATCAATCCAGTTTCATGTGAAAGACTGGGCACCACACACACACACACACACACACACACACACACACACACACACACACAACTAATGGTTATATTTGTGTACTGTATTTGCAGGAATGATGGAATATAAAAAAAAACCTTGCAGTGTAGAAAACCTTTACTAAAGCAGGAGGAGCTTTGCGGAAAAAGTTTACTGGAGTAATGTGCAAGTTTATAATTAGCGTGGCCTCCGTGCTGCCGACAGTGCCAGCCGTCCTGCTCTACCTCTGGTGGTTTTTGCTGCGCTCATCTGTGAGTTTGGGCACATTTTGAAGTCTTGTATATAAGATGTGTGTCGTACCGCTCAATAAAGAAAGCAAACGGTGGCCTAGTGTTTAGGGAATAGGCCACGGATCGGACAGTTGTGAGTTTGAATCCCAGACCAGTAGGATGCCCTTAGGTACCCTTGATCAAGGTAACGTCCCCATCACTGCTCTCTGGGTGCTGGGAATAGCTGCCCCCTGCTGCACGTTGAAACAGTTTCAGTTTGTTGTGGTTCACGGCGTGCGGTTTCTCAATGATTAATGGTCAATATTAGCGTTATTAGCTCAAATTATATGACTTTCCAGAAACAAAGGTTTTCATCACGACTGCAGATCTCTACAAACTAAAACACTGCAAGGATGCAAACATGTGTATAATAAAGGTAAATAAAAGCGTCACTTTAACAAAAGCATAATGACTTGAATCAATTCCCAAAATGTAGCGAGACTGAAATTAAAGGTCTTTATAAAGAAGTTTGTGCAATTTAGGAAGCTTTGAGCAACCGATGGGCTCTTAAGCCAAAACAAAGTGTAAGTTAAATAAACAAACAAACAAACAAACAAACAAACAAACCCATGAAAATTCAATAGCCCCTGAAGATTTTGATCCCATATAATCATACCGAGTTTTGAGCAAATATTGGGTATTTAAAACAATGCAAGGACAATCTTTTTCAGAATATACCCCACAGTTCAGGTCCAAAAGGTACTTTATTGGAAAAAAAAAAATGATTAAAATGAAACAAGTCACGAAAAATAACTCTGGTGTCTGTAGATTTGACACAATTTCGGTGTGCGCCTAGAAGGAGGTGGCACTTAGTCTTCTAAGGAGAGTGTTCTAGAGATGCCACTGCTTTCATTCAAGCGACCCCCAAAAACAAAGAAGGAATTTCCGTTTCTCACATATTCGCTTTTCTTCTGTCCAAAAATGACACTTTGATGTAAAATCTGGCTTTTATCTGCCGTTCAAAGCCTCGGCAAACACCTCTAGCAACCTTAGCAGAACCCTAAGGAAACGTTTCCTGCCTGTTTCAGCCTTTGATTCCCTGAGTGCTTCACTGTCATTAAGTCTCATTAAGTCTGATCATTTTATTGAAGGCAGTGATGTTGTGCGAAGGAGGCCCTGCATTATTCATCTCCACTCCTCCTCCCCCATACACCCAGCACAGCACTCAGACAAAGACATCAGCCGCTATGTAGGTCACTTCCTCCTTCTCTCAGGAAAGAGGAACTCGACAGGAGCAGGAGAAAAAGAAGGGCGGGATGAGTGCTTATTATAGCACACAGGCGCACACGCACATACACCCTCTTGCGCACGCACACACACACACACACACACACACACACACACACACACACACACACACACACACACACACCCCACAGCAGATAAGCCGTCTTCAGCCTGTGAAGTGGGCTGACTCACACATGAACGGCAGCCTGTGTGTGGCTTAAACAGAGGTACTATCCATCCTAACACAGGGAGGTAGAGAAAAGAGAGAAGAGAGTGAGGAAGAGAGAGAACTTTTCATGGTGAAGGCACTGTCGACAGAGGGAAAGATAAACACTCAGAGTGTGAGAGAACTGGAGCACTTCCGTGAGCTTCTCGCGCCCAACACTCATAACACTCACCATCTAGATCCTTGTGCAAAAGTTAGTCGACAAATGACACTGGGTTTAATTTACTTCTAACTGCAAATAAATAAAGCGAATAAAGGAATGAATGAATGAATGAAGGAAACAAAATGAAATTCCTGTGCACACCTTGAGTGTGAACAGTGAGCAGTGAATTTGTCCTCAGCAATGAACCCATCCAAACACACCAGTAGAAAATGCACAATCAGGGTAACCTACTGGCCCGGGACTCAAACCCACGACCCTCTGATCATGAGGCCACCACATTCCCTACAAAGAACACGCCTAAATATTGCATTATTGAGTATGAAAATGAATGATTTGGGCACTGAATCTACCTGAAGCTTCTGCCTGAATCTCCAGGTCTCTTGGTAACATAATGTAAAATATAGTTGCAAAGTTGATAAAACTAACTATAATTGCTTTCTCATTCATTTTAATCTACTCTCTGCCTTTAATCCAGTTTTGCAGAATATGTCACTTATGTTTGTGCCCTTTTGGGGGAATGTGTTATTTGATTAATTTATTAATTAACTGCAATTAAAAACAAAACAAAAAAAACTTGTTTGGAGGTTAATCAACAGCTGCAACAGCCTCAGCTGAGAGCAAAACTGCTGTAAAAGTTCCGAAGGAACTACAGTATGAACTATGTGCTTCTATAGTATGGTTGGCTGAGGTTCATTCAAAGTCACTGCCATTAGCCAGCCATTATCTGCCGCTTGTCCCAAACGGGGTCGCGGAGGAGTGCTGGTGTCCAATCCAGCGCACACAGGGCGAGGACGGGGGACGCACCCTGGACAGGTCGCCAGCCCATCGCAGGGAGGAGCGGGACGGGGACAGCACCTTGCTCAAGGGCACCTCAGGGCAACCTACTGGGAAGGGGTTCGAACCCGCGATCCGCCGATCATGTGGCTGACTCCCTAACCACTAGGCCACCACTGCCCCCCAAAGTCACTGTAGAAATCGATTTAAAGTAAAAAGTGAAAGTGACTATTCTCATCATTGTGAGATCACAGCACAGCACACAGTGAACCACAACGAAATTGGACCTCTGCATTTAACCCATGCAAACACTGTGCAGCAGTGGGCAGCAATTGAAAGCGCCCGGGGAGCAGTGACGGGGATGGTACCTTGCAAAAGGGTACCTCAGGGCAACCTAATGGTGGGGAATCGAACCCACAATCTTCCGAGGCGGGGGCAACTCCCTAACCACTAGGCCACCGCTGCCCCAGCGGTGACCTATGCACATTCAATTCTCTAAAAAAAAAACAAAAACAAATAAAAAACAAAAAAAAACCAAAAAAACAATGCAGAGCTGTTACGTGAACTAATATCACAATATGACAAATATGTTGCTTGGCAACCACACGGTTAAGAAACTGAGAGTTGCTTTACATATGATATCATATATATCAATGTTACATTGCTTATGTCTAACTTTTCAGAGTGTTATAGTATCATGTTATATTTGAAAGAAAATCTTTGCACTGAAGCAACAGTGAAGAAGGACGTGGAGGCGCATTCCAGGCGACGTCAACATTTTCTCTAAATATTTTAAGATACGACTATGAAATTCTAAAATTCTGAAAGGTTTTTAGTAAGTAATCTTATGATGTTTTGCTTTGTTTGAGCATTGCTTCATCCTGAAGAAAGATTTCTTTGACATTTCACCTAGCAACAGGTTACATTCTCTTATGATACTCTCGCGCCCATCTGATCATAAGATAGAGAAATTATTTTTGGATTCTTTCACCTGACACGATATCATTGTTAGCTGTGTCCATTAGGAGCGGCGGGCAGGGTCATGCTTACTAAACCTTCCTGAAATTGCCCTTCAGGCTTGCTTACATTCAACTTGGCCTCTCTGAGCACCTGGAATTCACTGCTTTGTGATCCCCCACCCCGCTTTCACCCACATCTTCAAGAGCCTGGATGATACGTGCCACAGCAAGGCAGTCTAAAGTTCTACTGATCATCCAGGCCAAATCTCTCACAATATCAATGGAAAAAAAATCCCCTTTCTCCCAAACAATGATTGTTCATGCAAGGCTTTCTCAGTCCAGAATGTTCTCATTGCTGGATGGTGGAACAAGATCCCAAATACGGTCAGAACAGGGGCATCCCTCACTACCTTCAAGAAGCTCTGGAAGACTCATCTCTTCTGAGAACACCTCCTTTCCTCATACCTCTAATTCTAACACACTAAACTTGTGTTATTCACTCAATCACCCCTTACCCTGCTCAACTTCAGCGCTGCAGTTTAAATACATTTTAGTGCTTTACGTTTTATTTGAAACTATTTTACTTTAACTGGCATTAAATGTTCTTATTGTACTCCAGCTTGATATATATAATGTAAATGATCCGTATTGTCAAAAAGTCATTTCTCATACAGAGGAATAAACTCACAAATGCATAGTCCCAGTGAAACCAGCGACTGCAGAGACAACACTGGACGTCCCACTATAGAACACCAAATATAGGATAAAACGTTATGATTAATATAAATACCATTTTTCTTTAGCATTGCAAACTATAGTATTTTCTTAAGTTAAGCTGTCTGGTATTAGTTGTTCTGTTTATTTATTTTTGCAACCGGAGCCATATCAGCATTTAGAATAGAAGCAAGTTTTGACATAATTAGAAATTTAGTTTTCAGGCTCTGCAATGCAGCACACATGAGTTAATAGAAGGATTTGTGTTTATTAGACAAAAATCTTATTCGCTGATTTTTAGGGGTCAAGTTCTGGTCACTGGTCTAATGTAACTTAAACCAGCTACTGAACTTGCTGCATCGAATGTCCAGCTAGAAAATACCAGTGAAAGTACAAAATGAAATTTTCCTAAATATTTATGAAGGACTTCTTTCATGTTCTTCTACGAGAACTTGCTGGATGTCTTTTGGTCGTCTCACATCGGAAGCAAGAAATTAAAGCAATTATAGCCCAGCTCCAATAAATTGTTCAGCGTGTCAGCAAAGGCCCATATGTAACAGTGAATATACATTCCTGCCTGTTTAGTAACGCTGGAAGAATGAGCTACACGGTATTAAAGCAGGTACGGTGTCTATCTTCGGTGCATTTTAACTGTAAAATCCACAAGACCATCAAGATCAAGGGGCATCAAGGGGCAGAGGTGGCCTAGTGGTTTGATTGTGAGATTGTGGGTTCGATTCCCACACCAGTAGGTGGCCCTGAGGTACCGTCCCCGTCACTGCTCCCTGGGTGCTTTCAATAGCTGCCCACTGCTGCACGGTGTTTGCATGGGTTAAATGCAGAGGTCCAATTTCATTGTGGTTCACTGTGTGCTGCGCAGTGACCTCGCAATGACAAGGGTTTTCACTTTTCAAGATCTTTGTTACTGACCTGACAACATTAAATAAACAATGGCTCAACAACCATCCTTCCTATGGACCTTCTTAAGGATGTTCCTCACAAAAAGCATAAATGCATACATTACTGGATTTAGAAAAATGCCAAAACTACATAAATAATAAAATCTTGCTTAGAAAAATATGCAGAATCGAGTAAGTCCAGATTCCTCAGAAACACTTAATATTCCAGCTATTTTAGTGAAGCGAAAGCACTTTATCTTGGGAGGAACGATGCTGAATAAGCTGCTTATATTACAGGCCTTCCCCCATCTGTGGGCTGTTTGTCACTAAGCAGCTATCCCTGCTAAGCAAAGGAACATCAAAGACTGACAACAATATATGAATGCAAGTGTTTGGAACAATATTGCCCACCTCACAGCAGAAAGTCTTAAGCCTTTCTGGAACGAACAGTCCAGTCACAACACCACCACGATACTGCTGTGAACCCTCGTCTCCAGTTGGGAGAGTAAGAAGTGCTGGATCACCCTTTCAGCCATTGTTCATTCGGACCGTGCAAGGTTTGGATTAAAGAAGAACCCGGTCGGATCCAGGAGAATATGGATGTGACACCACCAACCAATGCTCAGTTCTCAAAGGGATTTCTAAGATCTCAAAACATTCATAACCATAGATACTCAACCAGAAACAAATGAACTACCACTTTTAAATTCAGAACCTATTAGATATATTTAAATTAGACTGCTAGTTGTTATATAGAAGATATAAACAACTAGCAGCCTAGATCTATATGTGGTGAGTTTCAGTTCTAAGAAACTGTACCATCCACTACTGTTCTCAATGTCAAAGCCAACTAGCAAGATAAGAACACAGTGTGTCTCTGTTAAGAGAAAAAAATACTTTCTATTAAAATAAATGAGGTTTGCAAAGCAGTGCCAGCATGGTACATCTCAATGCTATTCTCAGTAGCATCTCAAAAGAGTCTCTAAAACCATCTAGCCCTTTATCATCATAGCCAGATGGAGACAAGCCATCTAGCAGGCTATGTTTAGATGCAGCTCTTTAGATGGCAGTCACCTGGCCATGCAGACTGAGGTTTATTCCCAGTGAGAGGAACCTGGCGGATCCTCTCCCAAGAGCCCTCCGTTCTCGGACACATCTCTCCTTCTCTAAACCTCATGAGCTCTCGACCGGCGGCTGAGCACTGCATCTTTCCAAGGCTAACGCAATGGCCTCTGATCATTCGTTCCGCTCCACTCTTTCTCTTCATTATTCCAGCAGATCCCTGCTGCTGTTTGTGCATCATTTTCCTTTAGAGGGATTATGCATATTTCTGAATGCTAATGAGAGTTGCTCGTTGGTAATCATCACCTGGGCTCCCCGAAGGTTGCTCTCCTACACAGAAGACATGAATAAATTATTAAATGAAATCTAATTTCATTTGTGAAGCAGCTGAATCCAATTCTGGGTTTGCCCTCCACAGACTGCACTTCAATGACCCTGAGGTTTTAATAATAGTATTTAAATATAACAGGCACAGGAATGCAACAATAGAGGCATGCTACAGAGCACTCAATCCACGCCAAAATAAATATGTCATATTTCAATAAAAGGTCTACACATAAAGCAGGAGACATAATTCAGTGCAAACACAGAAGTGATACAAGGAACTGTGCTATTGTTCACACTATATAACTAAAAGAATACTATATTTTTGTTGCATTTCAAACTAAAGCATTCTCTTATAAGTGCATATTGTTGTTTTTTTGCAGCTGGACCCAGATCAGCATTTGCAAACGTATTCTTAAAATCTTTGGCATGAAAATAGACAAGTTCTGACATCATTAGAAATGTGCTGCCCAGTACATTTTAAAGCACATGGTTTAAGAGAAGGACTTCCTCCATTTTCTGAAGCAACATAAAAAGAGCCATTCACTTTCGAAGCATTCAGAAATCATCTTAGAATCTTAATGAAAGTGAAGTGAAAGTGACTAGTGGTCATTGTGAAACAGGACAACACTCAGCAAACCACGACCTAATGCAAGCTCTGCTTTTTACCCATACACACATGTGCAGCAGGTTGCAGCCATATCCAGCGCCTGGGAAGCAGTGATGGGGCCTGTACCTTCCTCAAGGTTACCTCAGGGCAACCTAATGATCTGGTATATGAACTGGATCTTCTGTGAAATTTGCACTGGCTTTGAGACTGAAAAACGCCTAAAATTTGCAACCCAACCTTTACTAGGCCTGTAATGCACAAGCTTTCATTTTCTGCTTGTTTGAGATAAAATTCAGGTCCAGAATTGAAAAATCCCACTTGCCCTTGAAAACAGCTTATTAGTTTAGCCACTAGGGATTCACAAGCTATTGTATTTTGTTGTGCCAGTAACAATATCAGATAAAGAAATTGGGAGTTACGTCAGGAAGGGCAAACTTTTCCAAATCAATTTGCAGACAACAAAACAGATTTCCACACTGGAACGGTTGATGCCTGGGTTAACGATCACCACCAGTACGGTTAGCCAATGGGATGGTTTTTGGATGTGGTGAGAGAGGAACTGCAGGCGGTTGCTTTGAAAGAGGAAGATGCAGAGATCCGGAAGAAATGGAGACTACAGTACAGTTATGGAAACGAACGGTAAAGGATGATCTGCTGCCGCTACCCCTAACGGGAGCCAAAAGGAACAGCATTTAGCTTTTGTAGTAAACTTCTGGTCATTGATCTGGTGTAATTTATTGAGTGATCCATCTTGTGCATATGTTTGGATTTGAGTAGTTTAACTGCTCCTTTACCCCACTGTTTCTTAAACCAGTCTACAGGGACCCTCCCACGGTCCACATTTTTCCATCACTACCCTTGTGTTGGAGCAAAAACGAGGACAGTCTGGGGATCCCCAAGGACTACTTTGAGATCCATAGCTATAAACCTCTGAATTTACCCTCCAGCTGCCGCTGGGATCACTGATGAAGACAACGAATCCTCTTCCACTGGGGAAGGTACACACCACAAACAAGGTGGTATTTTAGGTGGTTCCATACTGGTACTGGATTTACCAACAGTGTCTACCCTGGTTTAACAATTTATCTGAACAAACAAAATGTTTAATCCCTAAGTTTCTCGAGTTCATACTTTACTAAACTGTGTTGAATACTGGCCCTCCAAGAGATACAGTTTAACCCTTGAGTGTGTCTTTATGACTTTTTCCCAGAATTCAAGTTGCGCGCTGCAACCTGCCATTTCTGTTCATGAGGCTTAGTAGGATTTTTTATATTCTGGTAAACAAAGCTCATGTTGATCACTGTTTCCTGTTGAATGAGTTACTATTTTGTTAAAATGTACCAAACAATGGATTCTGAAAATTCTGTGGTTTTTGTTAAGATTCAAAATTCTTTATTTAGCACTAACTGATTTCTTTTCTCCTCATTTCAATAATAAAAAAAAAAGACTGAAAAGACTAGAGATGCATATCAGTATACCACGACCGTCAACCCTAGACCTTTAATTAACCCTGCATTAACTAATGATAAACATATATAGTTCACACAGAAGTGACATTATCATGACGTTTTGCACTTAAATCTCCCAGTTTTCATTCTATCATTTAAATCAGTACATCGCAAATAAATGAATGAAGAGAAAATGTGAGATTTTCAATGATCAAGGCCAGACAGCGGTAACACAGTAAAGGGCTGTGATGATAAACCTTTACAATTTGCTGACACACTGTTTTGTGCACTGTATTTCTTAAGGCACATGTATCTGTTTATTTCGGCACATAGCACATTCCTGTTTTCTTCTCACTCTTTCTTGCTGTAGCCTCCGGGAATAAACTTCTCAGTCTGTGTGAAGTGTTTGTGTGTGTTGGGGGGGGGGGGGGGGGGTGTTAAGAGGACTTCCCTGGCACACTGGAAGCACACAGGGCACCGGAGGTGGATGAGAACACACACACACACACACACACACACACACACACACACACACACACACACACACACACACACACACACACACACACACTGCACTGGGCCTACATGGCTGTCAGGCTGATCACACACTCCCCCTTCAATCGCCACACACCACCACACACGTCAATGAAGGAGCTGGGACCATGTGGACTAAGGCACAAAGCACAGTGACTGACAATACAATACAGCAGCGCTCAGAGAGAGAGAGCGAGAGAGAAGAAAGATGAGTAAGAGGAAAGAAAGAAGAGAATAGAAAGTGAGATGAAGACCCTAAACTCTCGCACTGTCACAGATGTGCAACATCACCTCTGAATGGAAAAAGGAAGGAAGGGTAAATGTGTGATTAAAGGCACAAAAAGATTTCAACAAGGCTAGAAATGTTTGGTCTTTCATCATTAAAACCATTTTATTTGGAATGTGCAGGGTTAATTAGCTTTCATCTGAGGTTTTCACACTTTTGTCAAAATGTGGAACGTCAGGTACATACTCGTAGTTTCTCTTTATGATCAAGAAACTGTTTATAGAAACATTTACATTAATTTGCTCCTTATGCAATTAGAAACCTCTTATCTTAGTCATTTTTGACATTAAAATCAGGCAAGTTTAGTCAACGGGAAAACCTCTGAAGACCAGGGACAGCCTGGCATGGAGAGCATCGGGATTTTAGTGACAGCAGTATTTTGTGATAATAATGACACACATACATATCCTTCATACATATCTCCTTGTTGTAACAGCAGCTCATCTTTCAGGTGTTTAAGTAAGTGCCGTGAAAGAGAAACTTTTTTTTTTAATCAGCTTTGCACTTAGTTCACAATTACAGACGATAATCTGTTTCATCAATTATAAGACCCCTCATGAACGGTCGGGAACCCCTGGACCACCTGTGAGCATATTGGACGGAAAGCTTCACAGCATGCTGGGAAAATCCAACTCAAATGATGAACTGCTGCACATTTTCTACCAAAATACAGAAATTTAGAAAAGGATGCTTCAAACTGATATTTATTTGTGTCGGGTTAAATTGGGGACCATTTTTTTCTTGGAAACTTACTAAAGTTGTTCATTTTCGGTAAAGCCTGTGGACAGAAGCCCTGAAAATAAACTTGAGAAATTTAAGAAGTGTCCCCAAAGTGTCCCTAAACTTTTGACAGGTAGTGTGATAGAGCTACAGAGCTAACTGGAACTGTGCTAGCTGACATCTGACAATGCAATGCGAATACTCATTTAAAGTTTAGGTGGACTTCTCTCCGATTACCACTGGGGCTGTTAGTGAGGAGAAGTGCGGTGCATCTGGAGGAAGCTGATTTGGAAGAAGTGGAGGATGGAGAGTGTGTGAACGTGAAGCCCGCAGTAGAGCGGCCTGCTGTGCCAGGCTTTCCCTGGCAGGACTTTCTCCATGGCTGCACTTTGTACTCAGTGGTGGGGTTGGAGCCAGGGGCTGGGTTGCCCGAGGCTGGCCGAGATGAAGCGGGTCTGTGCCTTGCTAACAACACAAGGGGCTTTTTCAAAGGCGAACGCCACTCCATGCCCAATGGCCCTCTCGCCTTCAAACAGCCTCGAAGCCATCCCACTGCTCTCTGAATGCCTTTAATTGGTAGTGTTAATAGCAGATGCTTGTTTTATGCAGATTTATTCTGACTCATGCTTTTATGGCCTATCGTCTTCTTTTCCAAATTGCCTTTTTGGTTTTTATTTTCCCTCTCAGTCTCGAAGCCTTTGCTTTTCTTGTATTCATTTCATTCCTATCTCAGAGTTTAAAAGTGCTTTTCGCTCACCCCTTCAACAGTCACTCTACAGTAAGATGCGGTATTTCAGGGCCCTGGGCACCCTGTTAATGACCAGTCGGCCATCGTAACTCAGGGAGGCGAACAGCCAGGGGTCAGCTGAAGACCACTCCACCGCATACACACTGTCCTCGTGCTCCTCATATGTGGCAATGATGCTGTCCTGGAGTGGCTCTTTGCTCCTGCGCGCGCACACACACACACACACACACACACACACAAACAAGAAACAAACAAAAAAAAAACACACTTGTCAACTTTGCACATTACCCCCCATATCACTGCCAACCTATAGGCTGAGCATGTTTCCCATACAGAAACATTATAGAGGAGTATGTTAAGGGCTGTTTCTCCATCAAGTTCAGGCTAGTTAGAACATAAGTGTTTACTCGGTTCTAATTTAAGTCATTTAATTAAATATACAAAATAATAATAATAATAATAATAATAATAATAATAATAATAATAATGTTAAAACAAGCCAAATAAATCAGATTTCGACAAAATAAAAAAAAAATCTTGACAAAAATGTAATAAAAAAAAAAACACTTTGGTCATTCTTGCTAATAAAGTCACTAAATGCTGTTTACTGTTTTCTTTCCTTGTTGAATCAGCGAGCTGGTTTGAGTGGTCAGCTGAAAAGTCTCTATGTAAAGCTACAGTTCAGACTCTGCAGACGGCAGGTGCCACTGGATTGTTGTGTTGCGTTGGTTGTACACAAAAGTTGCTTATTGGGGGGGGGGGGGTACATTTAAATAAACATCAGTTCTTGTGAATCTTGTCTGCAACATCACTTCATCTTTCTCTAAAAAGTAAAAAGAAGTGCCGTCTGTTTCCCTAGCAACATTTACAGATTCGTCCTGAACATCTAAATGTCATTTTAAGGTGAAAATGTTTATGATTGTTGCCGCGTAGGCGTTAGTTAGCTGCTACTGGATGTTTCACTTAAAGATTGATGGTGAGCTACTAGTTACATAACTAGTTCAGTCCTGGTTGTGGAGCACCGCTGCCCTGCAGTTTTCTCTTATTTTTCGGACACCCAGAACAAATTCTGAACTAATTAAAAGCCCCCACTCAGACAAACCTGAAGTGTTACAGCAGGAAAAAACAAAACAAAACAAAACAAAAAAGGAACAACAAGTACAACAGGCAGGGCTTTGGTGCCCTTTTCTACTTTCCTTTACTCTCAGTTCCTAAATTCAGGTTAGCTTCCATGGCTTCCATCATTTAGTGTTGCTGCCCCTAAACTCTGGAACTCCCTCCCTCAAAACCTGTGCTTAATGTCCTCCCTGTCCCTCTTCAAAACTCAGTTAAAAACATATCTATTCAGTCTGTGCTGCTCCACTTCTCCCAGTTCTTAATTTCCTTATTCTGCTGTTTGTCCTTGTGTTTTAGTTACTTTTTTTTTACTCTTGCTCTGTAAAGTGACTTTGGGTTTGAGAAAGGCGCTATATAAATAAAAATTATTATTATTATTATTATTATTCTCAAACTTCACAGAGCTGAGGCAATGATCTAGGATCTGTTCCTGTAGGTCAGGTCATTGGAAATATAAGCGCAATCTGGTCCTTTGTCACACTCGTACACTAAGAGCCTTCATGAAATGTCCTTTAACAACATTTTTTCACAAAGGGATCAGTAAGGACTTGACATGAATTCCTCAACGTTCATTTGAAGTTAAATCATCAATGCTCGGTTGTTAAAAATGTTTTCAGCTTCTCCTTTTAAAGCATTATTTTGGAGATGTTATGTTTTCTGAGATGGGCAATAAATTATATCGCTGGGCCATATATATTTGAAAGACGGTGTGAAAACCTTCAGCAGTTTAATTAGAACAAACTTCAGCTCAATTTATGCTTCCTGGGTACAGCCTGCTGGCAGAAGTCCAATTCAACTTTAAGAGAAATTGTAGCACACAGTTGGGTTTCTATCAAAATTGGGAAACTAGGAATGTGTTAATTAAAAGTGATATTTAATGTCTAGATTGGTACGATTTTTTACAATGTAATCAAGCGCAGTGGCTAATTTATCGTAGCTTCCGTGCCAATTAGTCACAACACAGTCAAGTTCGATAGCACGGCACCTTAAACAGTTTTAAACTCACTGTTACGCAGTGAATCCTGTTGGCTGTCAGTATTGTACAGCAGAGAATAATTGAAAAAATAAGAGTCACAAGTACAATTTGAAGTTAAGACTGCTTCTTCCTTTTCCTATAAACTTAATATTTTGGACATTTTTTTCATGGAAGCAGCAATGCATTAGTACACTCTCCTCCCTCTACATATAATTAGAAGACAGTATGAAAATGTTCAGCGGTTTAATTAGGACCAAGCTTTAGCATACTTTGAGCTCCTAATATGGAAAACAAATCTGTAATTTTAAGGAAAAAAGCAAGCCATTAAAGTAGAATCTATGAACAACATGCGTGATGGAGGGTCCAGAAATCCTCGGTCTATTTTAAGCGCACAGCTACTCATAATCTGTAACGCATGCACGCTCTGAATGTACATAATCTGAATATACCTAAGCTTAATTGTGTTTTCTGTAGATGTGTGGTTGCTGTTGTTGCTTAACAGCCGTATGACTCACGCTGATATTGTTCACATCGTTACTGCTGTGACACTGCAGATGCCAATGGCCCGGGAGAACGTAGAGAACAATAAAGGAGAGCAAACAGAGATCTATACGCTTTCTGAAGCAAGAGAGAGCTGCGGAGGCAGAGACATAGAGAGGAACTTACTTTTCTTCATGATGAGTCTCCTCACTGTCGCTGAGGTCATCGTCGTCCACTAGGTGGCCGAAGGGCTCGGAGGAGATGGACACCATGTTGGACAGAATCACCCTGCTGTCACTGCTAGCCGTAAGCAGCAGCTGGTCGTGTGAGTGGTTGTACCTCACGCTCCACACCCTAAAACACAGCGCACACAGGCGGCCTTCAGTCAACTACACTCAAATATAGAAGTGCCAAATGGATCTATGAAGTTATTCCATATAAGCCCTTTTTTTTTTTTTTTTTAAACTGTCATGTCTGAAGCATATAATTCTGACATTTTTTATTTATTTATTTATTTATTTGCAACTACCAAAAATTTTAATGGTACTACAACATCCCATTCCACAAGAAAGAAAACTTGGAAGCAGCTGTTTAAAATTTCCCTGCAGTTTTTCCAGGAACAAATGGGATCAATTGGATGAACTGCTGGTGGAGTTCCTTTAAAAATGAATTCACAGTCAAATATCATTTATCTTGGGCTTCTGTTCACTCTATGACTGTATTATCTAAAAAAACTACAAAAATCAGTTTGAGACCTTCTAATGGGGTGAAGGTGGTCTAGTGGTAGGGTACTTGCCTACAGATCTCTGGATCAAGAGGTCCCCGGTTCGAATCCCACCTCTAGCACTACCACCACTGGGTCCCTGAGCAAGACCCTTAACCCTGAGTGTCTCCAGGGGGACTGTCCCTGTAATTAGGACATGGAAGTCGCTCTGGATAAGAGCGTCTGCTAAATGCCGTAAATGTAAATAATGGACGGTATTATTATATCACAGGACATGAACTGGGAGTCAGGGGCAAAAACAAACCCTAATGGGACACCCATTATACACCGTATACGGCTATTTCCTGCACCAGGACCCAAAGCTGCTCTGTAATTCACCAGCTTCTGCCTTCGTTTTCACTCCAAAACCTCAGATTTTCCTCAGCTGACTTTATTCTTCTTGTGTTTTTACCTCAGCGATGTTCTCTCCCTCTCTCTCCTTCTCTCTCTCTCTCTTTAAGCCTCAGGCATAGCTCAGGAGGCGCACCCAGCCCCTCGTAGAAGGGGATTGTAGGAGGATAACTCGGCTGTCGACAGCAAAATCTGGCTCAGTCAACTCTGCTCCCTCAGCCTAACTAATCTGCCTCCATCCCAAAATATTCCCTAATACCTCCGCCCCAAGGCTCAGCCAAGCCCTTGCTGCCAACTGAACAAATGGAGGAGAAAAAAAAACAAAAAAAAACAAAAACACACACACACACACACACACACACACACACACATACACAGCGGCCTGGTGCAGGTTTGTAATTTCCTATCTTAATGGAATCGAAACTGGGCTGTTATTGATACAGTGCCTCTATGTTTTAAGAGATAACATCCAGTGTCTGACATCTTATCATATACTGATTTGTTTGTTTCTATGTGTGTGTGTGTGTGTGTGTGTGTGTGTAGCTGGTTAGCAATGTAAACTGTGACTGTTTTATACTTGTTTATGGTGAAAATATTTGATTTCCTGTACTTGAACAATGCTGAGACCCATTCTCTCTCTCACTCACACACACACACACACGCACGCACACACACGCACGCATGCACAATTATGCATTAAAATGTGCAGAAGGAAGTGAATGCAGTTTTAATTTGGCGATCATCTTTTGCCTAATTTTTTTTACACAGTACTGTGTAAAAGTTTTAGGCAGGTGTGGAAAAATGCTGTAAACAAAGAATGCTTTCAGAAATAGTGTACCTAGAAGAATTGATGCTGTTTTGAAGGCAAAGGGTGGTCACACCAAAAATTGATTTGATTTAGATTCTCTTTTGTTCATTAACTGCATTTTGTTAATAATATTTGAAAATAAATGATGAACACTTCCATTTCTGAAAGCATTCTTTGTTTACAGCATTTTTTTACACCTGCCTAAAACCTTTGCACAGTACTGTATACTTTATAAATATTCCATTTATTTTTTTATATTTCACTTAAAATATACAAATGAAAAAGTGAAAGTGACAACCCTCATCATTGTGAAACGCAGCACAGCACAACACAAGGAAATTCAACCTCTGCGTTTCACCCATACACACACGTGCAGCAGGGCGCAGCTATTGAAAGTGCCTGGGGAGCAGTGACGGGGACGGTACCTTGCTCAAGGGTACCTCAGGGCAACCTACTGGTGAGGGAATCGAACCCACAATCTTCCCTAACCACTAGACCACCGCTGCCCTTGCACACTCACATTAAGGGCACACTCACATTCTTCTTACCTCACTTCATACCCCTTTCTGGACAAAGCTTAAGCAAATAGCCTAAGCAATCACCAATCAGATAAGGGTCCAGTAACCTGATCGTGTCACTCCCACAGAGATTCAACATTTGTTTCTTTATTTATTTAGTTAGTTTGGCTCTGCATTTCCTCAGGGCACCTCAAGCTGCTTGGGCCTCAGGGACACCCTCGCAAACCGTTCAGGTGTAGGAGAGACAAAAGCTCTAATTTAATTGATCTTATCTATAGGAACCTCTGCGTGTTTACAGTACATATGTGCATGCTTATTTAGTAATTTATCTCGTGTCCACATTGTGTGTGTGTGTGTGTGTGTCTAACCAATGAGAGTGTTCCTCCAGGGTTTTGACGGGCTCGTTGATATGCCTCACATCCCAGAACTTGACCTTACAGTCGTCTCCACAGCTGGCCAAGTAGTACTGCTTGTTGGGGTTGAAGTCCAAGTCTCGCACCAACTGCCCATGGGCATTCTCAATGCAGTAGATCTGACTGAGAGAGAGAGAGAGAGAGAGAGAGAGAGAGAGAGAGAGAATGACAATATGAAAACTGAGGAGTGTGTGTGTGTGCACGCATTCAGTGAGAGAAAGAGTGCGAGTGACAGAGACAGAGAGTAAAAGAAAGAAAGAACAAGATTTATAAAGAAGAGCGCAAGAGAGAGAGAGAGAGAGAGAGAGAGAGAGAGAGAGAGAGAGAGAGACACTTCTATCTCTCATGAATCAGAGTGCGTGTCTGGCCCTTTAGCTGTGAAGGCCAAACTTCCATCTTATATCATATAAAAGTGTGACAAGCCATAAAGCACGAGCTGCCCTCGTCCTCATGCAAGGTGATGACTTCTAGCGCAGGCTGTGTGCTTGGCCTGGCTGGAGCTTGTAAAAAATGTGTGTGTGTGTGTGTGTGTGTGTGTGTAGGATTAGCTGTGTTTTAGACAACTGGGCATGGTCTGAAGGACCTCTGCTTCATTAGTATGGGCGACTGACAGGGCTGCTGAGGTGCTGCGGCATCTCCAGCCCACTGCTCCTTGCTCTTTCCGCCTGTGCTCTCCAGCTATCTCACTGTCCACTGATCTCATTATACAATTAACATGCTAATTAAAAATCTCATTAAAACTGGGGGTGAAAAAAAAAAAATGTGACCAGAGGGGAGCACGGGGCTTCAATTAGGTCAAGATTAAAGCCTTTATCCAAGCTCTTCCGTGGGAGCTGGTGGTTGCTTAGCAAAGGCAAAGGTTAAAATGTGCCGTCCCGTTACGAGGAGGCATGAACCTTAAGACATCAGCAGAAAAAAAAAAAATTCATCTCTCATCATTTTATTAAAGAAGAAGAAGATACCTCTTAATGTCATGAAATTGTCAATGTGTTGAGGAAGTGATCTATCCCTGTCCCGCATGAAAACGGGAGATTCACATCCTTTATTGCATGGTGGGAGAAGCTTTACAGAAGGCTACAAAACAGCAGCAACCTCAGACTGAAGCAGACCTTTTTACTTTGTTATTCACGCCCACGGTCATGTTATCGTCACAGAATGTGTAATTAAAAAAAATTAAGTTTTCTCCCCATCCTCCATCGAATTCCAATTAATTCCAATTATTTTTATCTGCCGAGAATTGAAGGGAAAAATATTGTGAACCATTTCTCCTCCATTTTTGCCCAGAGAACTGCAGCACACTGGACATCTTCCTTTTTTCAGCTGATTTTCTGTAAACCCTAGAGATGGTTATCCAAACACATGCAGACCAGGTCTGTGTGTCTTCCCTGCAATGGACCGGTGCCCTGTCCAGGGTGTTGCCCCGATTTTCGCCCTGTGAGGGCTGGGATAGGCTCCTGCAACTCTAATTAGGACTTCGGAAAAAAATACTAGCATTAGTTTTATAATTAACATCTATTAGATAGTTCTTCAAGTCACTATTTTAAAGATAGTTACTGTGCTTGTCAACTTTACTTGGGAGAGAAAAAGAATTTGCTAAAATGTTTTGGCATTAGCTGTGCCAAATGCTTGGACCCAACTGGACGGTACTGAAGGCCCATTGAAAGAGCTCAGCTTTATTTTTCTGCTGCCAAAGGTTCTGGTCCTTTTTTTAGAAGGAAATATCCTCAGATATAGTACACTGAACCATCCATATCTTGGTGCTCCAGTGGTAATCATGATGACCTTTGGTTGTGGGTTGCAAAAGATATCCATACCTTTCTTGCTCCCTCTTTTTCTCTCTCTCTCTCTTTCTTTCCCTCTCTCTCTCCCTCCCTCCCTCTGGCTGGGGAAATGGAGCAGGAAATTGGGTTAGCTGTGCCGCTTCTGAGCCCGCCATGCTTGCAAATCTGAAATTGGGATCCGATCAGGCAAAGCCCAGGCTGAACCTTGATTCAAGAACACACTCCACAGAAAGTGACGGGGATTAGGACGCTTTCACTCATAAGCCCCTGGACACGGCACCGTCCAATCACCACGCCCCCTTCCCCCCAGCAAGAGTCACTACAAACACCTACCCTGCCCGACACTGCATGAAAACCCCCTTCACTCTGACCTGGTCAGCAGTCCAGCCTGCGCTGCATCGGTGAACAGCTACAGATGAGGCGATCCAGCTGCATTTCCACAATGCTCACCAAGCTGGATCTCTGTTACCATGACAACAGCCAGGCCAGGAAAAAAAAAAAAAAAAAAAAACATTCACACGTCTCATTGAAACGAGGCTGCAGCCAGAACCGGGAGGTTAAAGGATGGGTGCCTGCTTTAGCATATGGAGCAAAAGATGCGGCGGAAAAGCTCGGTGTGGGTGGTGCATGCTTTCAAAATGGGCCTTAACGTCCTCTATGCAGGGAAGTTTAAAAAGGTCAACGGAGATCAGACTGACAGTAGGAAAGTTCAGAGGTTGGAGTTCAAGAGAAAACCCGCCAGACAGTCTCAGCTTACCGAGACCCGAAAACGAGGATGGTCTCTTAAAATAAGATTTAAATGAGAAAAAAGCAGTTTCGAATGTGAAAGTTTGATCACACTTCTGACTGAAAATTCTAGGTGATGAGAAGTAGTTCTTAACTGCACGTCTATCCAAACTGAAATATGGGTCTGCACAGCAGGGAGCATCTTTCAGATGTTCTGTTTGGAATTTGAGGCGAGTGCTGATGTTAATTTTTACGCGGAATATGGGTTGCTTACGTCAACTTGGAGCTGGTTTGGTTACGAGTAGGAAATGCTCTATGTTGCGTATAAATTTAATCCGGTCGTCATTATTCTCTCCTGTCCCTCACTGCCTTGGTGAGTCGGCAAATAGGCTTTGACATGGTACCTATATAAAAATGAACAGGGGGAAATAAATAAATAAATAAATAAATAAATAAATATAAATAAATAAATATAAATAAATAAATAAATAAAAATCACCCACTCTCAAACCTCTGCTCTCAGCCTTAAAGGGAAACTCCACCAATGTTCCAAAATTTTGCTCAATTCATTTGTTGAGATGAAAGTCATATGAAGAGCTGATGTTCAAATAATCCATGTTCAACAAGTGTTCACAGGTGTGATAAGAGACTGGAACAGTTTAATCAGAGAACGCTACGGCACGAAATGGTTCCACAGTGGTTAAGACCGTTTATGCTACTAACCTAGAATGCTTTTTTAAGATATTTAAAATATAATGAACTAACTAGTCACTACATGGTATATAACATGGGAAACTAATGTTTCCCCACCATAATAAAGTAAAGCTGCTCTACATCCTTTCACATTAAACCCTTCTAAATGTTTTTCTCTCAGTGGGTTATACAGAAATTTGGAATTTTGATTTGGAATTCCTTTCAGGAATCTGTGCCTGCTAACGAATGCGTGTGACTCAGATGACGCCATCTTATTGTCTGGGTTTCTGATATTGAAGTAGATCAGTGACGTAGTAACCTCATCACAAATTAGCACCATGACATTGCTCAGCATCCAAAGGTTGATGCAGGCTTTACACAAATCATCTTGATATGAGTCACTGTGAGCTGGACTGACGCCGACTGGTAAATTAAGGTGTAGTGTTGATGTTTTAAAGGCTTGGCCATGACTGAATCAAGAAAGCAAATGACACTTGAACCTAAAAGAGGTTAAAATGGCTGTCAGCCGCACACTAGTCTCTCCATCTCACTGCATTAAACTCTTTCCGTTTTTAAGGCAGCTTTAAGACTTTTGCAGCAGCTTACCATAAACTGATTTAAGAGGAAAGACTTTCCATTTTTGTTCCTTATATTATAGCTTATAGTGCTTTTTGAGTATAAAGACCCTAAAACGGGGGCAGCGGTGGCCTAGTGGTTGGGTGTTGGCCACACGATTGGAGGAGCAGGGGTTCAAACCCCTTCCCGATAGGTTGCCCTGAGGTACCCTTTAGCAAGGTGCCGTCCCCGTCTCGCTCCTCCCTGTGATGGGCTGAGCAACCTGTCCAGGGTGTGTCCCCCGTCCTTCGACCTGTGTGAGCTGGGATGACTGACTGACTGACAGACCCTAAAACTGATCAGGTGTTTAGGTACCTCAGACAATTTCCAAACACTCGCTGTCAAGTTTCAAGTTTGTAGGAAAATTGAGATTCTCTGATGATCTTGATTGGTCAGTCCTCCTGCACAACTCACAACCCACAGCCTAGTGGTTAGGGCGTTGGCCACGTGATCGGCGGATCGGGGGTTTGAACCCCTTCCCAATAGGTTGCCCTGAGGTACCCTTGAGCAAGGTGCTCCATGGTCCTCCCTGCGATGGGCTGGTGACTTGTCCAGGGTGTGTCCCCCTTCCTTCGCCCTGTGTGAGCTGGGATGGACTCCAGCATGGTACATACTGTACCATGGAGTATATGGTACATATACATATATGTATATATAATTACCATACACAATATAAATAATTATATATATATATATATATATATATATATATATATTATATATAAAATATATTATAAAATTTTTCTTAATACATCAGAAGATTTCCATGTGAATGTAAATGCGAACAAGGTGCTGGATCTGGTCTGGGAAATATTCAAAGTTAAAACAAACATCCTTTGGCGCACAAAACCACACAAATGTAATCATTGTAGAGGGACAACTCCCAAGAAAATCAGGGGTCTTTATAAAAACGAGCTTGACAACTGAAATGGGTATTTTGGTACAATTTACTAAAATGGAGATGTTTCTCCTGGATTGATTTAATTATAGCCACTAATTTCAAATAATCATCAGCTGAAATGTATTATTTTCTTCTTCATGCAAATGTGACAAAGAACACAGCAAGGACACTCTAATGAGTTCCCACTTTGCATCCATCTCTGCTCATGCAATTTCCATTGCTTCTCTGCAGTACATCCAAACCAACAGATCAAACTATTAATGCAAATGATCCCTAAGCAAAGTCACGAAATGCTGGAAACCCAGGCTCAAGCCCTCACAAACACTATGCTCTCACTCTCTCTTTCCTTCCACTGACAGTCCTTCTCCCCCTCTCTTCTCTCTGGTGAAAGCTTCACTGCAGCACACTGCTCTGTTTCTGTATGCATGGGATGGTGTGCGAGCGCGTTGTGGCGTTAGTCCTGACAGCTAACACACAGCACCGTGTTGCAGGGAGGAGTTGTGTGTGTGCGCCTCTCACACTGCGATTCAGTGGTGCAAGCGTGGCTGCAGACTGATGCACAGGGCGAACATCTAAGGTGAAGCCTCATATAGCACTGGCCTCCACTATTCACCACCTCAGATCACCCGTCGACAAAGCCTGCTCCAATACCCATCAAAAATCACAGTGCAGGGCACAGAAACAGCCACTGAAACCACAGGGATAGCACTTAAATAGCCTGCAGAAAACATCATCGGCGCTTCTTCACCGTCATTACTAGAGATGGCATCAATTCTAGACCAAGTACTACTACAAAATGCTGAATCAGGTGAAAAAGGAATTAATCCAACCCAGTTCTGCAACAAATGTAGCCTGAAATATCGCAGAATTGCTTGTAGTGCAATATAATGTCTAAAAGGAAAAATGTCTTTTTTTGAAGGTTGTCTCAGGAGAAATAAAGCATCTCAATTTTGTATTTATGAAGACTCACTGATTTCCTACAGCCCCCAAAGACATTAAAGGACCCATGTTTGACTTTTTTTTTTTACCCCCCATTAAGTCTATTTTTCATTTTTGTCTGGGCTCATGTAATAGAAACATTAACAGGACAGTAGCTCCAACCACTCTTTAACCCTCAACTGGCTTAAGTTTACTTAACGAGGTCTGTTTGGATTGGTCGCTTCTATTGTTTCCAAAACGTGTTCGATAAGCACGGGACACTGGATGCAGCAAAAAAGTCAAAAAGTACCAAAATATAGAAGCGATATAAGAACATGCTAAGAATGTTATATATATATATATATATATATATATATATATATATCTGCTAAGAAGAGATTGCCAATATTCTGATTAAAGTGAAAACATTCGGCGGTTCGTTCTAATCAGCTAGACGAGTATGATTTCACTCTCATGTTGATTTCAAAAGAGTGGAAGTATAGTTTTTAATATATCACTAAAAACTATTTAGTTTTTCCTCCTTGTCTTTTTAAGCCCTTCGTTAGGACACATGCACAAAACAAACACTGCACAACAGTCAACGTGTGTTAATGAAACAACAATTTCAAGTCGTTTTGTAATGTTTCTGTTTGTCGTTCATGAAATATTTACCCAATGTAAAGAGAAGTACTCATTATGAAATACTTCAGATTTTATAATTATACTTTATTAACATTCATTCGTTTAGTTCAAGTCAGATGATCGCCCTTTCACTACAACAGGTTCACTGCAAAAGTGAATCTGAGGAGATGAGAAGTAGCCTGTTAAATAGGTGGAAAACTGTGATATAGGCGGCTATTTTCATTTCTTTAATCAACGACCAACATCCTTTGTTGAAGCAGGTCAGGGACCCAAAAGCATAATGATCAATTTTATACCTTAAAAGTGCCTAAAGCATACTTTATTAACAACGTGCAGCTATTAGGTGAAGTGGTTGCCATAGCAACCCTTAACAGGCTACTTTCACTTTTGTATTGCTTTTTTTTTTTATTGCAACAGCTTTATCGCATGCATATTTGCATCAAATAGCAATGTGGTCAGAAAGCACAGCTTCCTTTCATTTTTGTCGTGCAGCTCTGTATTTGCACACCCAAGTGCAGACAGTGGGGTTGTCCCGTCCTCAGCTTAAAAAGAGCGGCTGTTTTTGACCAGGGCAGTGCTGTTTGGGCTGGCGCTCCTTTAGACAAGCCTGCGCAGAAACTTCGGAGGATGTCTGGATGTGCAGTGGAGCGGAAGCGAGCCGTGCTCTCTCTGCTAGTTCGCAGCTGCTGCACCAACTGGATACCAAGACACGGCAATGTCGGGAAATGTGATGTGACTAGATCTTTGCCGTATTTGCACATATATATTCTGATTTATACTGATATCCATCTGTATTTTCTATAAATATAAACAGATATTTATATCTATTTATATTGATAAATATTGCTTTTCCAATTTACTGAAAGCACATGAATCACTGATGTGACTTGCTTGGTTCAGCTACAAACATCCCAAGGAGATCTGCAACAAGTCCTTAAGTCCATTTTAGCAGGTACGGTCCACTCCATACAAGGAACATCCTGAAAGACCTGCTTCTTTAAGGATGCAGCTGTCTAGCCATCAAAGTTTGACATGATTGCTGAATATTCAGAAGGTCTTCTTTTTTTGAGCTCCAAAAAATGTTTTGGCACAAGCAGAGCAAAAGAAAGGGGAGAAAATGGTACACTATAACTCTTCTAGTGAAACAATTACGCTCTTATCTTGCCTATATCCTCACTGTTGTTCCCCATTTTCACTTGTTTCCTATCTTTCCATGCTTCTGCTTTTGCCGTTAAAAAAAAAAAAAAAAAAAAAACCCTCGAGCTTTCTCTATGGTTCTATCTCAGTGTCTGTGTTTTGGCTGGTATCTCCACTGTCCATCCTTTTCTATCAGTTCTAATCTCTGCTCTATTGCAGCAGTTATCTCCTCCTTTTCACTCTCTCCTCTTCTACTCTATACTCTTTTCTCAGTCTCTCCTTTTCTCTCTCTCTCACCCTTTCAAGGTCTGGCTCTGTTATCACAGGAATCAATAGTGCTGTGATTATTATTCCTGCAGTACAGCCCACATGGAGGCTCATTTCATTCCATCACCCATCTGCTCCATATGATTCACTGCACCAGCCCTGCCTTGCTAACTGACACACACACACACACACACACACACACACACACACACACACACACACACACACACCGCTGTTGCATTATCAGACTAACAGGGAGAAACCACATCAGTATATTTCTTTTCAACGAATACCTAATTCTTCTTCTTTTGGCTGCTCCCTTTAGGGGGCCCCCACAGCAGATCATCAGTCTCCATTTCTTCCTGTCCTCTGCATCTTCTTCATTCACACCAACTGCCTACATGTCCTCCCTCACCACACCCACAAACCTCCTCATCTCCTCTTGCCAGGCACCTCCGACCACAACATCCTTCTCCTGATATACTCCTCGTCTCTCCTCTGGACATGTCCAAACCAACACAGTCTCGCTTCTCTGACTCCAAAATGTCCAACCTGAGCTGTCCCTCTAATAAACTTCCAATTTTCCAAATAAATCCAATTCATTTCCAATCCTCTCCATCCTTATCACACCCAGCATCTTTAATTCTCCCATGTCCAGTTTTGCCCCTGCTGTTTTCATCAGCGCCACCGTCTCCAACCCATATAACATAGCTGGTTTTGGGGGAACACCTAATTATATAATTAAGATTGTAGGAGGGGTTTTTCTTTTGCACTGTATGAACACAGCTTTCCTGTAGTAAACAAAGATTTCTCCTCATAACACTGTAATGGCTGGCCTGAGATTTTAGAATCCTTGGGTATTTATTCACTATGTTCCTATGTTTAATATTTGGAAGCATTGCTTTTTTATTTTTATTTTTTGTGCTTTCCACTGGTCATTTAAACTAAGAGAGCTCAGCTGCAAAAGTATGAAAAGAAAATGCTCAATTTAAATGCTAAACAAGAGGCTGGTGTTTCCTAGGGAGGCAAGAAAAACTAAACTTATCTCTGCTGAGTTGAGCTGACAGTGCTGAAGAAAGTACCGCTGGCATCGCTGCTAGATTTCCTACGTGTGGACAACATAGTTAACCATCAATCAGTGCTAACTTGTATTCAGGTGACTTTGTTATTGGATCTATAGATACATAGCTAATGTCAGATGCGAACAACAGCTACAACCAAGAAAACAAGTCAAAAGAGCTGAATATCTTGTCCAGCTTAGAAAACAAATCATTACACCTGGACTACAACAGAAGGGCTTCCCTCTATGCCAAGTCAGATCCACAGAGACGTCACATTAGAGGAGAGGTGGAGGTGCGTGTTTCTATAAGAACCAGAGTTGAAACATACACCGTATTGATCTCACGAGGCTGCTCTATGGTGCAGGTGGGAAGAGTTATAAAGGTGTTTTGGAACAACAATCTTCTCCACCTTCAAATGACAACTCAAACCAAACTCCAACTACTCACATTTCTGCTCAAAAACTTTGGGATACTAGAAAGTGGATGCTGCAGTTCTACAGAGTTGCAGTAGAGAGTGTTCTCACATTTTCGAAATCTGTGTGGTCTGTCAGCTCCGGAGCTCAGCAGAGGAAACAGCTGGACAGAACTGGTTGCTCTTCCTCAAAAATCATTGGCTACCTATGTTCAACACAAAAGGTCTATAAGGGAAAATGCTCAGGGCCATAAAATCGAGGACATCCTGATTCCTACTGTTTTTTTCCTTGACTGATTGGTTCAATGTTTGTTGCTGAGTACCCGTGTTTTCCTTCTTTTTCAGGACCTTCCCAACAATTGTACTGGCTTTACCCAGTGCTTGAAAACTGTGCAAAAATGTGAAAAGTGTGTGGACTTTCCTTCATTTTACAGCTGAAAATGACCCCCCCAAAGAAAGCGCTGTTCTTCATGTTGTATTTCCTTTTTAACTACAAATGCAGTTTTCACAGGCAAAATCCAAAGATTCAGCTGAGAGCAAATGTTAATATCTATTTATAGTTTAAATAGAGCTAATTCAGAGCAAATTTTCTTCCATTCCATGTCTCAGTAAGCATGTTCTCTTAAATATATTAAAAAAACAATATTTAATATACCTACATTTTTACATTTACGGCATTTAGCAGACGCTCTTATGCAGAGCGACTTCCATGTCCTAATTACAGGGACAGTCCCCCTGGAGACACTCAGGGTTAAGGGTCTTGCTCAGGGACCCAGTGGTGGTAGTGCCAGAGGTGGGATTTGAACCTGGGACCTCTTGAGGCATAGGGTCATAGAAAAGTATCCTACCACTAGACCACCACCACCCATTTTTTTTTACTCTGTTTACCCACACGGGCACATAAATATCTACATGTTAGTCACACATGGCAATGTTTACATCTTTGAAAGCAATACGTGAATATTTTCTAATCAGCTTCCTCATAATGTCTGTGAACTGTAACCCCTGAGCTCACCTCATGCTGCGGAGATCCCAGCCACGGATGGCTGTGTCATTGGCTGTGGCCAGCTGGGTGCAGTTGTGGTGAGGGCTCCATTTGCCTGAGGTGAACTTTAGTTGCCCTTTCCCTTCCAGGGTGGCGCTGCTGGAGATCTGGAGAGGCAAATCAATCCACACACATACACACCAGACGCACAGACACACACACACGCCTCAATCAATGACCATATAGTCAACGAGCAGCTGTAACCTGCATGTATCCGTTCAGGGACGGTTAAAGGGTGGATAGTGTGCACCAGTGAACACAAACCCTTCGCTACAACCACACTTATTGACATGAGCCAAAGAGACAGGAGCACCTTGTGAGAGTGGGGCTGTACTTTTCACCTTTTCATTGGAAACTCAGTGACAGGAGCTGCTGTGACTGGACGATGCCCTTGGTGGGTTTTGTAGAAGGTTCGATAGGTGAGACAGTCATTACTGGTTCCACAATGAAAACATGACAAAGATAGATAAGACAGATAGAGAGAGAGAGAGAGAGAGAGAGAGCATGAGAGAGAGCGAGCGAGCGAGAGAGAGAGAGAGAGATCATTTTGAGCTTAAAGTCCACAGAAGGAACTAAGGCTCAATAAAATGAATTTTATTAAATCTATTAATTAGTCTTACACTTCGTCATGTCCGGTGGCATAGCGATGCTACCATGTATCTTGTTCTAGATACAATAGCACATGGTAGAACTGCACAACAATTTTATTTTTCATTAAACACAAGCCTCCTAGCTAATAACTCTTATATTGTGTGCTGAGAACATCCCAGTCGAGCTCATATGGTCAAAATGAGTTTCTTTGAGCATTTGCATAAATCAATAAAGTCAAACTGGTAAGAATATTGCAAAAATAAAAGTATAATAGTTATATATAGCAAAGTACTCAAAGTACTAAAATATTCAAGTAATTTAAGGAATATTATAGAGGCACTAGAGCCAATCCCACTGGGCAAAAAGTACAGAATAATCCTGGAAAGATCGCCAGTCCTTTGGAAAGCAAAAGACTTCTAAATTTCAATAGAACAGTAAATACAGTAATATAGAAAAATAATATTATACAGTACTTCTGCATAAACCAGGACAGTAATGCAATCTAAACGCAACAAGAGTTACGCTCATCTTTTTCTTGGCAGAGCACAAAACTTGCACAGGTTAAAGAAGGTATGTGGAGAAGCACGGCTGACAGGCTGGGGATGTGGATGACTTTAGAGCAAGACAGTAACTGTTTATAGCCTGTCGCCTTTTTATGCCCAGTCTTTCCGCAGCATGCATGCATTTTAGTTGCAGTGCTTAAATAAATTAATTGCTGATACTATTTGAGGAATCCATAATTTTTCTCTCGGTGTGAAACTCCGAAAAACTCTGTGAATATTTTTCTTTTTGTTGGTTTTGGAAATAAAGCACTTGCTTTGAGAAGTTCTTTATGTTATTAGCTCGAACCACAGAAGACATTTAATTAGAGAACCTAGGTAGATCTCAACAACAGGACACACTGACTCACTTAAACAGGTTGACGACCTGGCTTGCTGGTTTACAAAGCCTTAAAAAGAGCTTGAACCTGCTCTTGAAGACGGCCACAGTGCAAGCATAAAGCGAAGTGCACAAAACCAACAGCATCGTATCTAATAAACAAAGGCCAGCGCACCGAGGAGTTGTCCTCTGTTGCTTTGTTCAGCGAGCTTTGTTCAGCCGATGCTGGACGAGCCGATAGGGGAACTTGATTTTTCTCGGCCTTTTCTTCTCTCGTTTTTTTTTTTAGGGCTTATTGGAGACGAGCCAGAGCACAAAGGCATGCTGGAGCAGATCGATCCGGGCCGCACTGCTCACACTGCGTATAGTTTCATTACACAGTCCAGCCTGAGATGGAGAACAACCTCAATCCAGCCTGTAAAGTGGTGCCCCCTTAAGCTATCCGTGCTGTCCATTAGCTTACTGCCACTGATACCTTATGCTGTTTGCGCTGTGAGGAAATGATTCATGAAATTGTTTAATATTTTGAATAACTTAAATGTTTCATATATATGTATGTAGCTATTTGGGAATGATTCCTTTTTTAACCCTTTAATTCACTTTTACTATAAAATTTTGCTGCTAACCTACAAAGCCCTAAATGGCCTCGCTCCCGAGATTCTCTCCGAGCTTGTCTCTCGTTATGAACCTTCACGCTCGCTTAGATCACAAGGTGCTGGTTTTCTAACAGTTCCCAGAATTTTGAAATCAACGACAGGGGGAAGAGCCTTCTCATTCAAAGCCCCCCGTCTTCCAGCTACTCAGACACACTCTCAGTCCAGGCTAAAGACTTTCTTGTTTAGTCAGGCTTTTAGTAATGAACTTTCCTATTCGTTAAAAAGGTTCAGATCTTCGCCCCTCCTTATGACCCTTTAAGAAGGGAAAATAATCGTCGGATAGATGAGCAAAAACAGGCCCAACCAGGTCGGGGAACGATGGGCGAAGCCCCGTACATCATTCTTTCTTTGCTCTACTCTCCGATGAGGACAGACTTAATGATCCACGTAGGCCATTGACCGGTGGTAACACTTAACAAGCATTGGCCCGTGCCAATGATCTTCCTACACCAAACCTTGTAGTCTATTGGGACTGTGATGGGGGAAGTCATTGTAGCTTCCAAAAAAAAAAAAAAAAAAGGTTAGCCCAAGTCAGTTTGTAAAAGGAGTCACATACTGCATTCTTTAAACTTACGGTCTGTACAGTGAGTTCAAAACAGATCTAATTCCTTTCTTTTTGTTTGAGGTGGGCGGCTGTCCACCACCTGTGTGGTGGAGGGCTTGGGTGTTTCCTGAAAGCAAGACCATCAATCTCCGTGAGGGTCTCCTGAGCTCCATGCCAGTTGCTACACTGAGTCGGCAAAACTACCTTCAGATCAGCTCCATCAGACTGGCTCTTCTGCAGGAGCAGCTGCTACGAAGATTAAAGCTTCCCCCACTCAAACAGAGCTTCCACCATTAGATCATCAACCTCCAGTTACAGTCACCAGTGGACTCTTTTACTGTAACTTCTATTTACTGGAAACTACCAATTTACAGGGTTCTACTCTATCTTTCGTTTCTTTTATTTCCGGTGTTGACCAGAGGAGGATGGGTTCCCCTAGTGGATCTTGGTCTCTCCCAAGGTTTCTTCCTCAGGTTTGGGGGAGTTTCTCCTTGCCTCTGTCGCCCTCAGCTTACCCAACTGGGGCTCGGACCCGGATTCTGTAAAGCTGCTTTGTGACAACAACAGTTGTAAAAAAGCGCTATATAAATAAAGTTGACTTGAACACTGCTTTTGTCTGCAGAGAACAATGTCCTGATGCACTGAATTCATATCAAGTCCAGGAGACGTGTATTCATTTTTTTTTTTTGTGACAACCCTTGTCATTGCGAGGTCACAGCACAGCACACGTGAACCACAACAAAATTGGACCTCTGCATTTAACCCATGCACACAAACACCGTGCAGCAGCTGGCAGCTATTGAAAGTGCCCGGGGAGCAGTGACGGGGACGGTACCTCAGGGCAACCTACTTGGGAGGGAATTGAACCCACAATCTTCCGATGCGGGGCAACTCCCTAACCGCTAGGCCAGCTAGTGGTGGCCCCCCGGTGCCTAGCTTTTCCTGTAACTGCGAGTAGCTCGTCAACAGGGAATATTTCCAAAGGTTTGTTCAGGTTGCACTCTCACCCATGGGACTGCACCAGAGTTCTGCACCAGGGGCAGTAATGGCCCAGTGATTTTTGCCCAGGTTCCTTAATGAGAAAGTCTTGATTCAAATCCCTGACCTGTAGGCTACCATGAGGTAAACTTGTGCAAGGTACAGTCCCTAACACTGCTCTCTGGGTGCTGGATGTATGGCTGCCCCCTGCTGCACTGTGTGTATGGGTTCAATGTAGAGAATGCATTTCGTTGTGGTTCACTGTGTGCTTGTAATGACAGTCACTTTCACTTTTCTCTAGAACCAATAGGTCAAAGCTGCAGGTGAGAAAACAGACTTTCAATAATTTGAATAGTGGGTTATTAGTTTTGCCATTCTTGGTCCATGGAGTATTTGAATTTTTTACATTATTTTTATCCCTTTAAACCCCACCATTGGAATGCACAATGACATGTAGATACATGGTTATATAATGGAATGGCTCGTCACTACATATTTTAAACCACTACTGCTTGCTGGAATGGTGACGCAGGCCACCTTCGCTCACAAGTCTGCGATTTATCATGGTGTGCTATTTTGCTAAGATGTCTGTGCGTTAGCTGGGCCTGCGTAGGAGTTGTTTGGGAAGCTGGAAGTCGTGAGCTGAATTCTCTGTTCTGCGGCGTGGCAGAATTCATGGAGATTTGAGCTAAAGCTTACAATTGTGAGCGGAGGCTGGGACACGGCCGTGATGAACACATCAACCTGAGCCATTCAGTGGAAAAAGAAGGATGTGGGGATATACTGAAGGAGTAGAGCTGGTGTGTGTGTGTGTAAGGGGGGGCTTGCTTGAGGGAGATTAGCATTCTCATCAGCTCTGGTGGAATCTAACTGAGCCTTCTCCCTCTCCCACTCCCTCATCCTCCTTCGCTCTGTCTCCCTCACTCTTTCTTTTTTATTTTTAATGGGCACAGTGCCCTCAGCAGGCCTTGCCACTAGATAACCCCCCTCTCGCTCTGCATGCAAAGCTGACATTAGCATGACTGCATAGCGAGGCACTGTGTGGCAGCGACCATAGACCTCTTTAGCAACCCCTGCAGACGCTTGGCTTGTGCGTGCTTGCGTGTGTAAAAGTCTGTGAGGGGAGAAAGACAGAGAAAGGTGGTAGTGCTCTGAACTGAGCTGTCGTTTTCGCAGTTGCAATACACAGGCTCCCAAATGTCAGGTCTGGGTTATGTCCTGAAAGGGCTGTGACACGTCCAGCCTGCGAATCTCAGTATTCGAGGCATTAATTAGTCATGAGTGCAGCAGATTATTAATGAAGACCCTCAACACAGCAGCTCCTTATTAATGAGTCATTAAGTGACCAGTCGAAACTCACATTTTATCCAAACTTTCAGCATTTTGGGCACTTTAATTGCCCAGGCAGCAAGTTGTGGGAGAACGATAATCCTTGCTAAAAGAACTGAACTGTAAATGGAGCTTTGGTCTCTTCGACAGCTCCAGCAATAAGACTAAGTCTGTGAGGCATCCTTAATTTGTCAAGTTCCCAACATAAGGTTATCGCAAACAACACATTTGTTTGAAGCAGTCTTGTAAGAAAAACTTCATGGCCCATTGTGTTGATACAATAACTAAACAAAAACTTAAAATGATAAAGTGTTTATAAGAAAATGACATGTACCCAGGGTCATTCTCCAGGGCGTGGCTGAAGATGAATCGGGAGACAATGAAAAGCGGAAGAATATACATGCTGAAAAGATTGGAGGTATAACCCTGGCTAAAACTGCATTCAATCTCCACATTTGGAAACAGTTTTTCGTTGTTGTTCTGCGGAGCAATGTGGATCTTGATTGCATAGAAATCCTCCAGTCAGTGACAGCTGTTAGTGATATACTAATGCATTTTTGGTCAAAATAAAATTCTTTAAATTCTATGATCACACAGATCAAAAAGCTCCAGTAAATTCGAAAAATTCTGACAAGTGTGGAGTGGCTCCTTTTATTTATAAAACTGTGCGTTCTAAGCAAGCTGGTGTTAGTTTAGCTCTAGTCTAGGGCGTCCGGTCCTAGTAGCCTCTAAATTACACAAACGATTGGTTTGAAATATTAGTTTGGAGAGGAAAAATGTCTTGCACTTCTGAAGAAGGGATAATAAACGACTAGAAGTTTGCTTGGTTTTTCTCCTTTGCTTTTCCAGGTTGATGTTAGAAATAAGTTATTTATTTGTATGATTTATAGAAAGTAGATCACTGGCAACCTTCTTTAAAATAAACAAAGACCATTTAAACTTTGTAGATTCACATGTGTAACGTATTCCTCACAGTCTTGCTCAGGAACCCAATGGTGGTAGTGCTAGAGATGGGATTCAAACATTTGACCTCTTGGTCCATAGATCCATAGGCAAGTATCCCTCCACTAGACCACCACCACGCCACCACTCACACTTGGGGGTGGGAAATTTAGTATCTCCAACCTGATATGCAGGTCTTTGGAACCTCATGCAGACAAACTCCACACAGAAAGATCCTAGGCACATCTGGGAACTGAACCCAGAACCTCCTGTAAGATGACAGTGCTTCTGCATGACAGTGTCACTGTGCTGCAATACAGTCTTCCATGATGGGTTCTTAATGGAATCCCAAAATTAGCTAAACATATCATAAAACCTGATTTTTAAAATTTTTATTTAATCTTTTGTCCACCTTTATAACAGTGTGCCATGCAGCAGCGGGAAGCAGTCAGCTTGAATATGGGGACTAGAGTTGTTGTTGCATGCAGTGTCTTTGACAGTTCCAGCACTGCTGGCATGCAGTGCAGCCTGAGAGAGCAGTGTTAGATACAGCAGTTATCAAATAATGAAAGGTGTGCTATCTCACCGTGGCCTTGGTGGAGCTCTCCTGAAGGTCCCAGAGCACGACGTGGCTATCAGCCAGAGAGATCACACGCTTGCCATCGCCCATGGGCTCCCACAGCACACTGCAGCAAAAAAAGAGACAGTGCTCATCCATACATCTGCACAGTTGCAACCATCAATCTCTAATCTCTACAGCCTTCTGAAAGTAGGGTGGTGGATTTAGATTTATATATATAAAAATAAATTGATAGTTTAGTAATCTGTCATTTATCACAATAATTATTTTTAAAAAAATTGTCTTAACCATAAACATGGAATGAAATATAAGGGAAAGTGAAACCAGGCATAACCTAACTTACTAAAAGGTTAATTAGTTATAGGTAAATTGGGAAGATATTAAATACTTCTTTAGGAATAGTTAATACGGGAAGCCCTTAAAATGGAATTTCATATTTTTCTAATTTCTGTATCATTGAATGCTGATACAAATATAAACATAATGAATATGTAAAAAACAATTGTAACTATACACTAGAATATTTAGACATTTCTTAGAAATATTGTAAAAAAGGCTTTTTTATATCTTTAAAAAAAAATGCTTTTTTTATTTCTTAAGGTGGAAGATTTCATTATTAAAAAAATAATTATTTTATATTTATAAATCTCAGTAGATGGGTTAGTCTGGCTGCTGTTTCTTGCTGTAAGAGATTTCTTAACACTGCAGATAGTTAGGGCTCCTAATTTTTTAGACTTCCGTCGATGAATCAGGAAAGCGTTTTTAACTTTTAAAGCACAAATACACCCAAAATTGCTGAACCTAAATATTAAAGTACGTTGTCATCATCGCATGCGGTTTATAGTCGAATAACAATCTTTAAAAACTCACTAGTTATTCTGCAGGAGCCTTCAAGTGCACTAGGTGGAAACAAACTAAAGAGCACTAAAGAGCAACGACGCAACAGGGAAAAAACGCCCTACTTGGGATTCCATCCAACTCCGTGATTTACATCCCTCTTTTGTGAGGAGGAATATCAAGGAGCTGAAAAAAACACATTTATGGAGGATATAAATGACACAGTGAAGGGAGGACAGTTTTTACTACCCTCCCAAGGTGTTGAGAGTCATTGGCCTGGAGTGTGAGGAGCGCCATGTAATCCCTGCTTTCAGGACAGAGAGGCACAATGTCTTGCTTTTGTCATGTTCATTTTTTTTTTTTTTATTTCTGAAGGAAAAAACCTTACACTGGTTCCAACTCAATTTATTCCTCACATGGCGATTTAAATGCATCCCAAACGTATCAATTAATTCTTAAGAAAGAGAGAGTCTCCTTTTTATGGCAGCTCTTGGTCTTATTAAGCCAGACCTATAAGTTAACTTGAGGGTGTTAGAATTGAAACAAAACTGTCAGACACCTGACCTTGAAGAACACAGGCTTTGCATCCTTGAATAAGTGCACCACATCTTCAGATTTTGGTTTTAACAACATTTTTTATATCATGTCTAATCCCCTGTGCATGCAGAGGAGTTACAAACCATGTACGAAGCTATGACCAGATGCACCATGTATTTAATGGGGGGGGTTCTGGTGGTGGTGGTCTTACGGTAGGATACTTGCCTACAGACCTCTGGACCAAGAAGTCGCAGGTTTGAATCCCACCTCTAGTACTACCACCATTAACCCCAAGTTGCTCCGGGGGTGGGGGACTGTCCCTGTAGTCAGGAAATGGAAGTCACTCTGGATAAGAGCGTCTGCTAAATGCTGTAAAAGTATTTCAGCGATCGGAAGCAAAAGGCTAATTTATTCCTGCCTACAATGCTTCACCTGAAGCCTGCATGAAGTTTTCTGAAGGCACTTTATTTAGTGATGATGGTTGAACTCTCCTTCTTCAACAAGGCAGATTATAACTCGCACATTAGCACAAGTACAAATGTTATGATGGAGAACAATATGCCTAACATGCTCAAGTTATTAAAGGTGAATGTTACACTTCTTGGAGAAGGTTGGGAGGGCTACCAAATGGCACATGCAGAGTTAATGTGCACAATATAGGAGGTGTTTGAGGATCGACTGGCCACCGCCCCCCACAGAGATTATTCCATCATTACTGCCTGTATTGACTGACCTATATAACACAGTTTGCCATTTCTCCTTCTTGGGTCTCCATTGATCTGGCAGCAAGCCCCTTGGAGTGCAAATTGTACTGTGATTACACTGTCTCACACAACAGTCCCGATCTGGACCCAAAAATTCCTCCTAGCTCCCTGCAAATGCCTGATTGGCCACAAAGCACTGAATGCCTGTAGTCTGAGGTGTGAGCCACCTTCAAAATAAGACAAGCCTCTGCGGAAACTGCTCTTTCTTTGGCACAAGAACAACACGGGCCAATGGTTGATGCTTATCCGTGTGTTATTACTTGATATTTTGCCAGTTCGCTTCAACGAGGACCAGATAGATAATGGCTTTTTGGGGATGTTTAGCTTCAGCTAGTCTATGTCACTAAATGAGAAACGACTGTAGTTTCATGAAAGAATCCAATCACTAATGTGCAAAACAGATGAAGAGATGTCATTGTTTTTGCCTGACCTTTAATTGTGAAAGCAGACCACCAGTAAAGGAATGGAGATCTTGTTTACTTTGTTCAAAGATTCAGACATAATGGGTTGGTGCAAACCTTTCTTTTGCTACTGGTGACTAGCTAGCATTATGAATTCGTTAGCAAGAAGTGCAAAATGAAGAAAGTTGTGGCTACAACATTGAATGGACAGGCAGAAAGTCTGTGCATGAAACTGTAATACCATAACAAACTGCCTTTCTATAGAGCTGCATTATATTACAGAAATCTTTATTTTCCCCCAATATAATATTACTGGAGCACAGTCTAAAAATACACTATACTGTATAGTCTCTAGCATCATGTAACTATATGACATTATTTAATATCTATGGGCTTGCCAAGATTATTTATAGTTAAAATATGCAGTAAAGTTATTCAGGTTTAATGTGGCAGTGCACTGGACGATAACTTACTGAGTCTGGTTTCTGTGGGGAGATCTGACGATATTTACAACATATATAAAACACTATAATTCTATTTGGCTAATTCTATACGGAACATGTCATAACTTTCTGGATGTTAATAACTTTGTGAGTGAGCTTTTAGAGGCAATAACATCTCATCTAGTTCCTATCACAACCTATATCGAAGGATTTGAAGAAAATTTCATTTTAAATCAGTATTTCGATTACTATGTAAATAATAAATGTAAAGTTTTAAATCGCTAACAAGCTCTGCATTGTTAGATTTTATTGCCACAATTAGAATGTCAATAGCAAATAGTGAAGAATTCAACCTTTAGTTAGAAATTCTATTAAAAAAAAAAAAAAAAAAAAGATTCAATTAATACAATTCTTTACTATAATTCTTTATTATTTTTGCAGCATCTTTCTTATCTTTTATAAGGGGATTTGAGCAAAGCGCCACAGCCTTCCAGCCGTGGAAAGGGATGTGCCTGCATGCTCAGGCAGATCGAGATCGAGTGTTACTGCCTGAAAGAGACCGAGAAGACGGGCAGGCAAGCAAGGCCATCCATCTTAAAAAAAAGCCAATATCAAACGGGCAGTCACAGTAAGAAACCCTCATCAAACACAGACTTTTTTACACACACACACACACAGCCACAGAGCCTTTAAAACTGTGCTAAAGTGTGAGCATACATACAAACAAGCTCATCCACACAATCACACACACACACAAACTAACACACACTCCTGCCCTTGAGATTTTCACAGCTCTTGAGGTAAGAGGAGGGCAGACACCAGCACCATCAATCTCCACCCCAGGGCTCCAGCACTCTGGCCCTGCAATCTCTGGCAAGAGGAGCCTGTTCAACCCCCCCCACACACACACACACACACACACACACACACACACAGAGCGCATTGCCAATAACTGATAATAGCCACACTCACCAATAAGATCAGTCAACCCCTCCACACTGCAGGGTGATTTTTTTTTTTTTTTTTTTTAAAGAGAGATCATCAGGGACAGGAGCATCTCTGCAATGCAAGGGTTTTCTTCATCACACAATTTCCCTCTCAGACTACAGAAGGAGACCATTATGCTCTAGAAGCCTCTTATGTTGTTCAGATGAACTCATATAAACACACTGCAGCCATTTCGTCCTCTCCCTGAGTCAACGCTGGCCTGCGGTGTATTCCCTCTCTCGGATTTCACAACAGACTTCATAAAGATTTGTATTTCTTTAGGTCTATATTTACAGAAAACAGCCTCTTTGTTTGGATTATCAAATTACTTTGGATGCTCACATTACAAGAACGTGATCTGGCCGTAGAGGTTGTTCAGTGTTAGGGTTGGGTTACAAGCAGGCGACGTTGCATTTTGAATGGTCACATTTATTGTTCTAAGTATTCATTTTTCATTTAAATAACTCCACTATGGAAGTGGAGTTACATGAGGACAGCAGGTCTGCTGTAGTGACGGAGAATTTTCATCCCCTGTGGTTGATTCCAGCTTCTTTACAGATGTTAGCTGATGACCAGGTTTGATAGCTGTTTATTTTGTTTGTATATCATTAGATTTTAAATAATGTATTTCTTTAAATAAAGTCACACTGTCTGTTATGGGGGAGCTCATGAAACAGACTAGAAGCAGTTACAATTAGCCAACACCACAAAAAAATATAACTTTTAATCCTAAATGGGCCAACCGGTCATGGTTTGAACACAAGATGGAAAAATGCATGCCTGGAATTTTAAAAAAGATGGGTCGATGATTCTGAAAGGAATCAGACATTAGTCTTCAATGTTTTGGATCTTCAATCTTGGAGCAGTTTAGAAGAAAAAAGCAATGTAAATAAATAGTCACAGGATATCATTTGTCATTTAAGAATGTCTGGTACCCAAACATTTGAAACAACGGTATAAAATACTAAAAATATAAAGGATATTATTAGCATCAAGTCTTTAAACAAGCTGTTAAAGTACTATAGGAACTGTAGATTCATGTTTGTTCAGTGAGTTTTTGCAGTTTCAACCTGAGACTAGACTGGTACTAAACACGTCCATCCCCACACAAGCTCTTCGACTGGCAGTACAATGGAGTAGAAGAGATTTAAATTCATTGTTTTCTCGACTGAAACCAGAGCTTTGAAACACAGGGGTTCTTTTATTGTGAAGGATAATGGAAATTCTATTAGAGTGTGCAAGCTCCATCAAATTGTACTCTCCAGTAGGAGATGGCGGGAGAATGCCATTCAGCAAAAGCTTAAAGTAAAAAAAAAAACACAATCAAAAGGTGGAGTTTGTGAATTATGGCATATGATATAATGTGGAGTGCTAAGACGGACGCACAAGCTAAGCCCAGAAATATGTAGGTCAGGCAATCGGCTCCTGAAACAATGGCGGAAGTCCATTCAACAGTCCTTCGGCTCAGAGAAAGGCAAGACGAGAAAAAGAAAAATTGAAAATTGGGTGTAGCGAAGAACAAATACGTTCACCCTGGAAAAATAATATGGAAAATGCACTAAAAGGTGCTAGAAGGGGGGGGGGGACAAGATAGAACAAAAGGGAGAATCAAGAGAAGAGCGAGGAGAAGAGAGGAGAGGAGAGGAGTGGAGAGGAGAAGAGAAGAGAAGAGAGGAGAGAGGAGAGGAGTGGAAGCAGCTGTAGGGTTAAATCGATAGTGTGTGCGGTACCAGGCCGTGTTGCCGTGGGCTGTGTTGTCAAGGTGACAGAGGAGCTCCAGGGTCTGTGGGCTGTTTGATGAATCGTCGGGGGATTCGTGGCTGCCTGATTCCCATTCTGGGGGCATCCTCCACACCGCTGCACAAGTTAGCACACGACTCTCTGAGGCTGGCCAACAGGACACACACACACACACACACATACACAGAAAGAACATAACACAGTCAGAATCTCACATCAGCATGCACCCACACATAGACGTCCCCCCCTTACACGAGCAGATGGATGCATTTAAACGCCAGCTCAGTTGGTGTGAGGACAGAGGAGAGATGTATCACAGCACACGCTGCAACCGCGCAGGCAGTGTGAAACAGCGAGGGCTGCTGAAGTTACTCAAATTACCTGCATTTCTCCGTTACAAACAGGCATATATAGTAAAACTAAAATCAGCCATCCCAGTCATTCGCTAGTATTAATGTTTAGGCAAACACGTCCATGATAATCACAAATACTTCACATTCTAATACTGCTTCTCTTAAAGAAGAAACAGCTGAACACAACTGGCCCGGCAATCTGTTATAGACGGTTAACACTTCCAGTGTACCACATCCTCATTGTGGATGACATAGATAAATATTTATGTATCAGAAATGAGTGTGCGCTGCACTGGAACTGGATGTGTAGCATGTATAATACTGTATTTGTATGGTCTCCTTGTTCTTTTAAGCAGTGCAGGATAATAATGAAGGTCTCTCTCTCTCTCTCTCTCTCTCTCTAGCCCATGCTGCCTCTAGAGGCCCTCTATGCCATATGCACACACTACCCATGCTCCCTACATGTCAAAAAAGAAACATACACACACACACACACACACACACACACACACGAATGCACTTTAATTTCAACAAACAGTTGGGAACTTCTTCCATCAAAGCTTAGGAAACAGCACATCAAATCTAAAACCAAAGTGATTCACAAAACCTACAGGTGATGAGCTCCCAAACCCTTACATACAGTAAGGACTGACCTACAATGTTAATTGAGAATATTGTCATCTTATTCTCAGTTTTTCCTAAGAACATCATACTTCCTCTATAACTTGTTCTAAATGCAACAGCATGAATACTAATGAACAAAAGAATGAAAACTCTACTGATTACCAACATCTTTCAAGACACATTTTAAAGCTCTTTTCCTTTTGTTTCCCCAATAAATGAACAAAACTCTGCTCTGTTTATGTTTCAACATCTGTAAATGACAGAAAAAGTAGTCTTCAGTCTGTTATTACACTTCTGAACTGTGGAACTCAACACCTTTAATCACATCTGTTTAATTTAGCAATTAATTAAACTTCTCTGCTTGCATTTGGGTGATGCATCAAATGGTTCAATGTAGTATTTCAGATATTTATGTCTCTTTTTGTGCAATTTGCTATGAAATTAAATCTTTTCACCCTTCTTACACGAAACTACCAAAATTGGGCGGATGGGGATTAGCAGGCTGGCAAACAGCACAAATCAAACAATACTAACTAAACGAAATATGCCAAAATATCTGTAAAGCACACTGATAACTTCTGCTTTATGGCATAACATGAAAATACTTATGACAATAAAAAAAAAGAAGAATTATTATTGAGTAAAGCCACATGTATAATATTATATTTTACATTGTAGATGGTCAAATTTGAGTATTATGTGATGTGTAAAATATATGGACATGTTTATTCTTTGATTAGCTCCTATAGATGTGTTCCTGTATGCTTATTTATAATCAAAGTATCTTTATACAAAAAAATAAAAATACATTTAATTCAAGACAGCAAAATTTCAGTCCAATTCCCTGATTAGCATTTGGGGAGAGAAGTTTATGCTGAACCCTGATCAGCGTAAAAAAAACTATTAAGCACTTTTTCATCACATGCTATGATCAACAGAAAACTACAAGTAATTAAAATATTACAGCAGGGGTGCTCAATCTTCACCTTAGATTAGGATTAGAGCCAAATTCCCAAGATGGTTGATCTCTAACAGATCTGATTGAGAAAATTAACAGGGGCATCTAAATAACAGAGCCAGGTGCATTGGATGTAAACTCTTCAAGATGGCAGTTGTCCAGGAACAGGATTGGGCACCTTCAGTCTACAGTCTGGTAGACTCCAAAAAACGCTCATTAACACATTGATTGATTTGAACTATGCAGCCATGTCACACTCCAGTGGCGCTATTCTATTAACCAGTTCCTGCCTCACCAAACGCTGGCAGATTCTGATCACTGGAGTGGATACCATAGTTTAAGTGCATAAGGTATGCCATCCCCATGCTTCAATGCTGCTAACATGAAGATCCTGCTGCTATAAGTGTGGGAAAAAAAAACCCAACAACCTCTTCATGTAGATTTACCCTTAAAAACTTTGATATTTACCACAAAAGCTTGGCAAAGAATGCATTTTCATAAATTAAACAATCAATCAGCAAAGCCTAAAAAGTGGCACCTCAATTATCTGTGCAATTATCTGCATGCAGCTCCCAAAAAACCCTTATTAACATATAGTGAGGTTAAACTACACAGCCATGAGATTCCTCAATGGACTTACATTACATTAATTAGTTCCTGTCTAATTAAGCACTTTCAAATACTTTGTGTAAAATATATTAGGGACGAACCCAAAAATAAAGAGGACCCAAAACCTCTGACAAGCAATAACATGGGTGGATTTTCCTTTGTTTTATATACAAGATTTTAATTTTATACTGCATTAATTTTGCACATGGGTGCCTTAATGAAAGATGATTATCAGTTCTCAATCACACACATCTTAAAGCTCAGCTGAAGTAGGAACAAAGAGTACAAACTGTGCTGGGTACCAGCACCCACAGGGCTGCGATACATCAAACCTGTGAGTCATAGCCGTTATTATATCTTATTATTTTATTTTTCTCTTAGTTCTCTTGATAGTTTTCCATGTGTATTATAACTAAAGCTGGCCCAAACACCAGCTCAAAAGAGTCACTTGAGTTTTCAGAAACTCAGTATGTTGTTTTGAGCTCAGACTTTTCACTTTACCTTGTACTGTGTCTACTAGTTAAACAGGGAGTGCCTCAAACTGAGTCGCCCAGTGGCACATCTACGTGAGGTTTATTGCTGCCATTAAATAAAAAAAATATATAAAAAAAAAGGCAGTTCATTTGAGAATGATGCTCGCGTGCACTATTTTTTTAATGCAGCAGAAGTTATCCAGACTCCAAAGTCCTGTCTTGCAGGTCTGTGGGCAACTCTCTCATCTTCATGGCTTCGTTTTTACAATGTATACCCCATCAGCTGTGAGACCTTATATAGACAGTATATTTTTCCTAATGATGTCTCTAGTTGAAACTAGAAATCTCAAGGAGCACTTGAAAGGGTAGGATGCACCAGAACTTGAACTGGTTCTGAAATTCCAGTATAAAGCTGCTTCTATGAAGACTGCTGCTTACCACTAGTACTAGAAGCTATTTCTAAACCTTTTATTTGTCTAAAGCATCAGCTAACTGGGTGTGCTCGAGAGAAATGTGTCGGCAAAACAGGAGCTGTTCTCGGGTCAGACAGCGGTGTGTGTGTGTGTGTGTGAGCATGACGGAGAGAGTGGTGGGTGTGACATGAGGCCACGTTCGCTCTCCTCTCTGCTTTTGACTCAGGCTGCTCCATTAGATTGAATGTCACGGTAATTACATTCTTCTTTTGAACTCTGCTATGACATCTTGTGCATCGGCCTCATTACAATCGAGATGGGGTGGGAAGGGAGGAAAAAAACTTAAATTCCTGTTTTCACTCGCTCTTCTCAGAAAGAGAGACGCTCCCTATTATTCAGATTGTCATAAACCAGTCAAGGCCACAGGCGCCAGTCATATAAACTCAGGATTTAATTACATTTTTCCTTTCCAATCGTTTCTTCATGTTCGTTTAATTTTTTAATTGCCTTGTGGCGAGAACATGGAGCTGGGAGTGCCAAAATGTGACATGTTCCATTACCACTGCCGCTGGTGGAACACGAATCAGGGAAACTAGGAATGCGCTCCTATTGAAGGAGCTCTTCCATGTTTGTTTGGATGTCGGTAGCTTTAGACACAAACCTGCCTCTAAAAAAAAAAATCTGTCTCTAAACACGCCTGGTGGTCCCACAGTACCCTGAATGAAATGCATCATCTGCTTAAGACTGTGTTTTATTAATGCGTGCAGAACATTGGCAGGGACTCTCCATATGAGGGAGAGGAATCATAAATTTGTCAAAAAGATAATACTGACGGGGCATTAAAGCGGCAGTTTAGTAAAGATTTATACATGCAGCCAAACGTGATCAGGCAGTCAAACACATCTGCTGTCTGGAGTTTGTGTTTTTGGTTCTGAATTAGAGAAATGGGGTTAATTCAGCCGGCAGGGGAGGAAGTGCACAACAAATGCAAAATTCATTTTGATATAGTACATTTTTCAGTAGAGCAAAAATAAATGAATGCATACTGGGAGTTTAATGGTCAAATGATCAAATTCAATATGACTTTCAAAAGGTGAGGGCTGCGTATTGCATGTAAAAATATTCTTAAAAATCTCTCAGTATAATCTGTAATTCTAAGAAAAACTGCAAATAACTACCTGTAACTCATTGTTCTGCTGACAGTGAAACAGTTACTGATAATTAATGAAAAACTAACGATGAAACCTTAATGAAGACCTGGACTGGCAGACAGAAAGAAAGCGGCAGAGAAAAGGACTCACTCTTGTTATAGCACGTGGTCAGCACTCCTTTGTCAGCGGGGCTGGCGCTGATGTGCCATATCTCACCAGCGTGATGCAGAAGCACATTCTTATTAATGATATTGTTCTCATCATCAAAGTCAATGATGTGGATCTGCCAAACAGGAAAAAAAAGCAAATGGGACAGAGGACAAGGCTAGAGTAAATATAAGGAGAAATATAGGGAGAGAGAGAGAGAGAGAGAGAGAGAGAGAGCACAGTTCAAAGAGGCAGAACTTTACTTTGAGACATTTGCTTTAATATGACAATAAATGAAATCTTAAGCACAGAAATCACTTCAGATTTTCAACTTCACACACCCTCATGCTTATTCCTTCATCTTTTATCAGCCTTTTATTTCAACTTTGAAGCTGCTGTTAAATGCTTCTTTTGAACTTGTTAGATTCATAAAAGTTATGCAAAGTGTCAGACTTTTGAGGAGGAAGAAGAGTGCAGATTTAGATTCAGATTAAAGATGATTTCTTTTCTAAGAGCAGGTGTTTTTGTGCAAATGTTATGCGGGTGGTTTTAATGTTATGGTTGGTCTAAATATGCAGTGATTTGCAAAAGTCTTCAGCCACTCCTTATTTGTTTATATTTTCCTGTGAAATCACCTTGTAGATGCGTATTATTTTATGGCCATCAAACTGTCAGATCATAGGCAGGTTGAGTGGAAAAATGCATCACTGTGACATTTTTGCTCATCTTTGATCTTTCAATATTTTTCTAACCCCATCACAACCAAGCTTTCCACACAAATCAAATTGTTTCAGCCATCAGCTTAGTTGCTTTCTTTGCTTGATGCAGCCCAGTAAAGTGACCCCTACCGGATATGGATATGCCTTCTAACATGGCTGTTTAAGAAATAAGAATAAGTAATACATTTACATTACATTTACGGCATTTATCAGACGCTCTTATCCAGAGCGACTTCCACGTCCTAATTACAGGGACAGCCCCCCTGGAGACACTCAGGGTTAAGGGTCTTGCTCAGGGACTCAGTGGTGGTAGTGCCAGAGGTGGAATTTGAACCTGGGACCTCTTGAGCCATAGTTCCATAGGAAAGGATCTTACCACTAGACCACCAACACCCTAATACTGGATCGTCAGTAAAAGACCGGCTATAATATTTTGAACTCGTTTGATAAAATTACATCCAATCGGATGAAATTTCCTTTACTTTAAACTGGAATTAAAAAGGTTTGCAAACTTTTAAGCCACACTGTACATAAGTACACAAGTCATCTGACAATTTGGAGTTACTCTCCATGCATTCTCTGTATTTGTGTAGTCAGCTGAAATATTCAAGTTTGAATCATGAAACAATTGCATAGGACTGAAAACAAGACATCCTGGTGAGGGATGCAAATCCAAAATCCACTGAGGGAATATTAATTGGCTGTGACTGAAAATAGCCCACAAGCCAATCTGCCTAGCCTAGTCACATCCATGCAAGTCTATAGAGTTTGAGTACAGTGTAAGAAAGCAAGAGAAGAGAAGAGAGCCAGAGAGAGAGAGAGAGAGAGAGAGAGAGCCAGAGAGAGAGAGAGAGAGAGAGAGAGAGAGAGAGAGAGAGAGAGAGTGTGCGCATGTATTCTTGAGAGTGCTCGTTCTGCTCAGACAGCTGAAAGTTGGTGAGGAAACCATTAACCTTGGGTTGGACCACATTGGGAGAAAATTATTAGGCAAAGTTATAATTTTATGGAGGGGAGCAATACAAATAAATTCCGATGGCTGGACAGGATAATTGGAGCCAAAAGAAGGTCTTATAATAGGGCCGGGGATGAACAGGGCTCAGGCAGAAGTCCCACTCGTGATTTATACAGCTTTATCCCAGAGATGCAGAGTGAGTCATCACTCCTGGCCACTTGGGCCCCTTTCTCCACCATATTAATTATCTGGGGAAAAGAAGGGGTGGGGGGACTCTGGAGTAAAATGGGACAGAACGTTGGCCTCCACTTTGCGCCCCCTCCGACAGAGCTCTTTAGAACAGACAATGGCAGTGGGCATGACTTTGTACAGCATGGAAGGATGGGTGCAGGGGAGAGTAGTTCAATCATCAGTTCAACTATAATGACCAACACAGACCGCTTTAATGACAACCTTCAATATGCAGAACTCTCAGAGGCTTGAGTGGCCATCAGTGGAGATGTAGGGTGGAATTAGTCAGTAGAGCCCCCCATTAGGGGCACTAATAGCGTGGGAGGCCGGCATACATTATGATAAAACTGAGGGCTTGTAATTGACCTGGTTTAGAAAAGTGCTGAAGTAATACACTGTACCACCTGAAGAAGGGAAAAAAAACACAAAAAAAAAAAAAAAAAAAAAAACAGCAAAACCATAAGCTACGGCCAATTGCAGTTCGGACTTCTGGTTCCATTAACAGTTCACTGAACTGGGATCAGAACAAATTTAAATTGATCAGGTTTTAGCTGCATTAGCCTTGATGTACAATATAAAAAATAAATTATGAAATAGCTGATTTCATTTGCCCATTCACAAAGAAGTAAAAAAAAAAAAAAAAAAGAAAAAAAAAATGTATTTCAGCTCTTCTTTTAAAAAAGGCCACTACAAGGTAGCCTATTGGAAAACAGATATAAAGCAAGCTTAAATGACCAATAAAAACAGCCTCTGCAGTCATTAAGGACAGAGAGAAGTATTAGTATCTCCCTTTAACACTATTTATTTATTTATAACACTATATGGCCACCAGTGATTATTCTTCAATTTCTGATGGCTTGATTACACCTGAAGTCCTTCATTTTGTTTAATCAGTTAAATGGTTAAATGGACCGACTCTTTGGAGGAGTTTGGAAAGATTTGTATATTTACTGATATTTTATTCCATGAGTTTGTGTGATAGCTGGAAGAAAAAGAAAAAACCTTGCCTGTTTGCAATTTAATCTTCTGACCTCAAAGAACACTGAAAAAAGTGGTCAGAACCTGCTGACCCTGAAATAATAAACATGATTTAACATTATAAATCATGTAATAACTGCATAATTTAGTTCTGTAACTTAAATACAGGTGTACACCTTATACAGGTTTAAGGGTTAAGAACCCACCTTCAACTCTAAACAAGCACTGGGTTTGGTTACTGCATGTTGGTGCCAGAAGTTACTCAACGTATTTCTGAACTGAGATTTTATAAATGATCTAAAGGTTTGGTTTGGTATGGGACATCTCACAATTAACATATTAACTGATGTGAAATAGGCCCTAAACATGTTCTGTATGCGAGGAACTGTGTTAAAGCATGCAACATCCCCGGACAAAAGTCAGAAAGACGGATAACAAATGCTGCCTAAACCTTATTTTTTGCTTGTTAACAGATGACAAGAAATAAGCAACATACAGTATCTCACAAAGTGAGTACACCCCTCACATTTGTGTAAATATTTTATTTTACCTTTTGATGGGACAACACTGAAGATATGACACTTTGGTACAATGTAAAGTAGTCCGTCTGTACAGCTTGTATTACAGTGTAAATTTGCTGTCCCCTCAAAATAACTCAACACACAGCCATTAATGTCCAAACCACTGGCAACAAAAGTGAGTGCACCCCTAAGTGAAAAATGTCCACATTGTGCCCAATTAGCCATTTTCCCTCCCTGGTGTCATGTGACTCGTTAGTGGTACAAGTTCTCAGGTGTGAATGGGGAGCAGGTGTGTTAAATTTGGTGTTATCGCTCTCACACTCTCTCATAAGGGTCACTGGAAGTTCAACATGGTACCGCATGACAAAGAACTCTGAGGACCAGGACCATACAGGGGTTTAACAGGACAGGTTCCACTCCATGGTCCACCAAAGAAGTTGAGTGCACGGCCTCATATCCAGAGGTTGTCTTTTGAAAATAGACGTATGCCGCCAGCATTGCTGCAGAGGTAGAAGGGGTGGGGGGTCAGCCTGTCAGTCTGCGTGGCTGTCGTCCCAGAAGGAAGCCTCTTCTAAAAGATGATGCACAAGAAAGCCCACAAACAGTTTGCTGAAGAAAAGCAGTCTAAGGACATGGATTACTGGAACCATGTCCTGTGGTCTGATGAGACCAAGATGAACTTATTTGGTTCAGATGATGTCAAGCGTGTGTGGCGGCAACCAGGTGAGGAGTACAATGACAAGTGTTGTCATGGAGGAGTGGAAGAGGATTCCAGTGGCAACCTGTGAAGCTCTAGTGAACTACATGCCCAAGAGAGTTAAGGCAGTGCTGGAAAATAATGATGGACACACAAAATATTGACACTTTGGGCACAATGTGGACATTTTTCACTTAGGGGTGTACTCACTTTTGTTGCCAGTGGTTTAGACATTAATGGCTGTGTGTTGAGTTATTTTGAGGGGACGGCAAATTTACACTGTAATACAAGCTGTACACACTGACTACTTTACATTGTACCAAAGTGTCATATCTTCAGTGTTGTCCCATCAAAAGATGTCATAGAATATTTACAAAAAATGTGAGGGGTGTACTCACTTTGAGAGATACTGTATAGTACAAACCTCACATTATTCAACACTGAATATGAATATAATAAGTAGCAAAGAGTGATTTTTTACTGTATGTTGTACACATGCATGTGGCCAGTGCACACAAACACACCCAAACACACACACACACACCCCCTCAGGCTAGTATTATTCGGCTTTTCCAAAAGCCTCAAAAATGAACAGGTTCTCCGGAGAGATGTAATTGCCACTTGCAGGTAAATGAGATTGAGAGGGCAGCTGTCTGAACCCGAGGCTAGAGATGATGGAAGTGCTGGACTCAAGCGGAGGGATTGAGGGATCAGATCAGAGGAAGAATAGAGTGAGTTCAGGATTTTTAGAAAAGCATCCTTATAGTTACTCCCTTACATCAGCCCAGCAAACATGAAGGGATACTGGGGAACCCCTTCACAGACCGAAATACATGTGAGAAAACTACACTTTCATCAATGCTCACAAAAAAAAGGCTAAACGTCATCGATGGGTTAACATTGTTTCAGCACTATTGAGTTCTTCATTGAAGAATTATGAAATAGCTCAACCTTTAAACTCCTCCAGTCACCTTTACTCTTTTTAACTTAAACCTAACATGTCTCTCTAATACGGAGCATTTCACCCCAAATCACTCTGTTTACATTTTAACAATTCAATTATATGGGAATGAACAAAAATCCTCCTTAATCTAAAGCTACATGCTCCCTTCAGATGGGCAGTTCTCCAGTTTCACCGACACAGCCATGTTTGAATGTATTTATATTTCATCAGTTACATCAAAATCCTGGAATAACATTCTGTAAACCATGCAGAAGTCAACCAGAAGCATGAATTTCCTAGTGGTTTTGGAACAGACCGCATAATCAGAAGTTTCAAAGGTTGAGACCCACACTAGAGGTTAACATGAGGTACGGTGCCCATCACTGCTCCAAGGGAGCTGGGTATATAGCTGCCCCCTGATGCATGGTGTGTATAGGTTAAATGCAGAGAATTAGCAAGGATCATACACCAAGATTTTATTTACAGATTCTCTTTAGAATCTCCACTGGCAGTGTAATGACTCCTAATTCTGAGAGCATAGCATAGCTTTTATCCAGAAGCAGCCCTTGAAGAATAAAATAGATACTAGGGCTGAATGACTTGGGGAAAATAGTTTTTGGATTAGAATTTAATTTAAATTATTTAATCTAATGTGACAGAACGCTCTTCACAAGCTTTACATTATTAGATTAGATTGTTATTAACCTTCTCTTATTGGAACTTGAATAATATAGGATGATATAAAAATTACACGCTGTGTGATGGGAAATCTGGACTCTTTCAAAGTGTAATTTGAATATAAAACTAATCCATCACTCAGCCCTAGATAGTACCTGGGCAAAACTAACACTGGAAGGGGATTTTTTTTTTTTTTTTTTTTTTTTTTTTTTAATATATTCATCTGCTTACCTGATTATCAAACTTGAGTGACTGAGTGCCCACCAAAAACCTTATGGCGTCTGTTTCAGCTGTCTGTGCAGTCAAAGCACGGGCCTACAACACAAGGAGAGAGGGATGCATTGGATGCATGAGGATAAAAGCCTTTTAACACACAACGCAAACATCAGCTGCACATTTCTGCACAAAAAAAAGACAGCATAAACATTTTAGTGGATTATTGCAGTGTGGATGCATGTGTGGGGGAGGATGTTGATGAAAAAGATATTATTCAGATTTTTGGGGCAGTTCTTGTCCTTTCACACTCAACAGATGTCTGCAAAAATAAATATATTGTGCAGCGTGAATATTTATTGAGTTGGTTTTATTGTCATTTCCATCACATGAAGTGAAGTGAAAGTGGCAACTTGTGATTGTGAAACACAGCACAGCACAGCGCAGCTCAGCGAACCACAAAAGTCTCTGCATTTATCCCACACACATGCAGCAGGGGAGCAATGATGGGGACGGTACCTTGCTCAGTGGTACTTCAGGGCAACCTACTGGTATGGGATTAGAAACCGAGACTCCCGATCCTGGGGCCTAGTCCCTAACCACTAGGCCACCGCTGCCCAAGAAACGGAGATGCAGGGGTAAACACAGTATACACAGTACAGTGAAATGAAACAACGTATCTCCAGGTCCACGATGCTGCACAGAACACCGACAAAAAACGGCACAAATGTGGACAGTGCTGCGTACCGTGCAAAAGGTAAAATGTCAAACAACACAGAGACAGCACCGAGTACATGCAGCCAATACAGACAGTATTGCAAACAGTTCATTGACTGCGGTATTGATGCAAACAGTGTATTTATCAGCAGGTCATTAAATCAGTGTAATAATGTGAAAACAGCATTACTGCAGATACTGCATTAATCAGCAGCTCGTGAACAAGTCTCAACAGCTAAATGCTGAATATCAGTCATGCATAACTGTGCAAACATGACAATAATGCCCAATAAATCATGTAAATCTGTTTAAACGTGTAATGGCCTGCTGTGTGATTCAGGGTGGTGTAAATGTGAGTGGTGCCCATTTCGCCCAAACCTACATGATGTACAATGTCAACACTGTTGTTTTTGTAGAAAATGAAGACAGATAGCTCCCAGCATGTGTCTGTCCGATTGCACAGAGTCCTGGTATGATTTAATCGCCAAAACTGAATAATATTTTGAAAACTAAGCTTTTAAAACATCGTTCGTGTTGAATAAAAACAAACAAAGCTACTGTACCTGGAATTCGAGGCCATAAATGACCGGGGCATCATCCTCCATGATCACAAACCTCCACTTTAACGCTTTCTTAACTAAATATTGACTTTATTAAAGCTGCCTGTTAATAAATAAGACAAGTTTAACGCCGCTTCTTCTGCTTAGCAACCCTGCCTGTCGAGCAAGTTCCGCGAGAGCGAAATTAAAGAAGCTACGCAGATAGCGCAGAAAATCTTTCGCATCTTCCGTCATTTAGACTGGGCGCGGCGGCCGAAGGTTGCGTGTCTGTTTCGAGAATACTGAGCTTCACGGCAGAGGACCCTTCTCGCACGCCGTACATGAGCATTGGGCGCATGCGCGGGCTGTCTCCCTGTCATTCTACCGGAGGTGAAGGTAAGCAAGGCGATTAAAAAGCCTGTTTTTAACCATTTCATACAATAACATCCACTTGTCTTAATCACATTTTTGTGAAACAGATGTATATTACCTAGAAATAACTGCTTACCCAGCCGGCTGTCTCTTATTACTGAATTATCTAGGTTTTTAGCACAGGCTGCGTCCCAATTGTATCATCCCTAAAGGAGTGCGCTGTTTGGATATGGGAAAGTGTACAGTAGTTCCCATCGTAGGGAGTACTTTAAGATTTTACAGCAGGTATATGGCCTAGATTGTTATTTAACACCCAGAGAGCTGTTTCATTTTGTCTAGATGTCATTTATTTCATGCCCCATTTAGGGCACTATGTTGGGTGTAGGGAGCAAACTGAGTTTCTGCCTTAAAGAATTACAACTATTTGCAGGAGCTGAGAAGGATGCACTAGAGTGGGACTTGTGGCTCTCCAATTAAGCAAAGAAATGCCCGGTCATTTATTTAAGCATTATCAGTATTTGTGTGCAGTTTTCTCAGATATCAGTAAATTGAATGCATTTTTCCCACAATGCATTGTCACATTTTTTAATTCCAGTATCTCAGCATTGCATTGAGGCACACTCAGGGGACGTCTCGGAAGAGATTTTTCATTTTCAGAAAACACTTTATTGGATTTTTTAGCACATGTTATACACAATTAATTCTTAGACCCTTCTTGCCCTTTTACACTGGTCAGTTTTTTTTCCCCTTGCAGCAACAGCCCTATAAAGTGGATAGGAAAACAAAATAAGGGACTTGTGGGTGTAATTGCACGCTGTGTGCTCATAATAAAGCGGCCGCTGAGTGTGCGTATTGTATGGATCGATCATGTAAAAAGCTGGTGTGGATTAACAGTTAGATAGACCTCAAGATTTACAGTTCATGATACACTACAGTGTTCTGTTACCATAGGACATCTGTCTGTCCTGATGTACAGAGGCCTGTTTACTAAGTTGCTTCTTGATGTCCTCCCCTGGTAATGTACCTGCTGCAGAGTTATATAATCAGCTACATTTCTTTGAATCATGTATGTTGGAGCAAGGTGAGGCACTTTCTGAAACAGGGAAACCCTTTGAACCCTGGACTTCTTGCTGGTTGAACAGGTAGGGCAGGCTGGGTTATGGGATTTTACCTCATTTATGACCATTCTAAAGCCTTGATCACGCTCCTTTTTCCGAGCAGACGACCCAGTACCATACTGTGTACTATCATACATCTGGTAATGTTCCACCATGTGCATTAAATTTTAAATATGCTTATCCCCTCCCTCAGTGACAGGAGAGAGCCATGGACAGTGAGGATGCAACTCAAAGGCCTTTGACTCTGGATATAGTGGGAGTACGGAGTGAAGAGCCTGAGGCCTATGCTTCAGAAGCTGCTGCAGTCAGCAGCCAGTCCAACCCTACAGACGTTTTATTCCAGGAGGAGAGCATTGACCTGGACGCAGATGCATTTGTTTCCCCTCAGGAAGACAGCGCCGCATCAGGGAGCGTGATTGACAAGCTCAGTGATCAGATGATGGAGAGTGTCATGATATCAGACTCCCCCAACAGCGAGGAGGAGGATGTCCCCATTGACTCTCTTCTGGAGCAAGGAGAAGATAAGGAGTCCCTTGACTCCAAGGAGCCTGAAGAGAGAGAAGAAGAGGGAGAAGAACAGAAGACTGAGGTTGTAAGTGAACAGGCCACACCTGATGCTTCTGGAGAACCTGTGAAATCTCCTAGTTTGGAGGATAAAGAACAAATAGAGGAAAATGAAAAGGATGGTGCAAAGGAAACAGTCCCAGCCATGCAAGTTGCTGCTGGCACGCCCACTCCTGACAGCCCTAAAGGCCAGGAAGTGAAGGTTGAATTGGCCAAAGCTGCTAAAGATGAACCCATCCCAGTGTGCACTATATTTAGCCAAGGCATGCAGCCCAAGTCTCTAGTACCTGATGGCTTTCAGCCCACTCTGGTCAAATCACCAAGCTTTAGCAGTGGCTCTAATGAAACCCCAAATAAACTAGCCCCTCTAGTGTGTCAGCCCAGCCCCAGCCTCAGCAAGTTCTTCGCCGACAATGGCACCGTCAACCCAGCCTCCGACTTCTTCGATTCTTTCACCACATCCTCTTCTTTCATTTCGGTCAGCAACCCCAATGCGGAGTCGCCGAAGGCTGCCACGCCTGCAGAGCACCAGCTTTCCTCTGGCTCACACACTGCTCCGCCTGCTGGGCATCAGGATGGGGCGACGCCCAGTGCTTTCTTCAGCATCGCCCCTCAGGACAGCGCCCCAAAATCCACGGCAGGCCCAACCGAGCCTGTGGCTACCATAACTAAGCTACAAGCAGTCTTCTCAGGTAGTGATGACCCATTTGCCAGCGCACTGAGTATGAGCGAGGTGGACAGACGTTACGATGCCTGGCTGCCCTCAGAGGAGACAAGGAGAGTGCTGATCTCAGTGGCCACTCAGCAGGTCAACCCTGTGCTTGTGGAGAGAGATCGCTTGTCTATGCCTGGACTCAAGTTTGATAATTTGCAGGTCAGTATGCTTTTGTAGTGCACAGTAAATTCATAGCTCTCTAAAATTGATAACAGCAATTAAAAGGTACTGAGTAGTGATAGTTTGGCTGACAATTGGTTACGCACCACTTTCTTGTTACTCCAGAATACTGGCACTGTGGTATGTTTGTTTCTTTAGTTGGAGCTGGAGATTGAAGGCTAATGAGTAAAATGTTTATGATATGCAGTTTGTTTTATTCAATTATTTAATTTATGTTGAACCACTGGTGTGTCTGTCTGTCTGTGTGTAATATATAATATACAGTACTGTGCAAAATGTTTAGGCAGGTGTGGACAAACAAGAGAAATCTAAATCAAATCAATATTTGGTGTGACCACCCTTTGCCTTCAAACCAGCATCAATTCTTCTAGGTACACCTGCACACAGTTTTTGAAGGAACTCTGCTGGTAGGTTGTTCCAAACATCTTGGAGAACTACCCACAGATCTTCTGTGGATGTAGCTTCCTCACATCCTTCTGTCTCTTCATGTGATCCAGACACACTGGATGATGTTGAGATCAGGGCTCTGTGGGGCCAGAAGAGCTGATGCTGCTCTGAAGGCAGTATATTTTTATTTTTATTAGTAAAAATAAACAATCATTTATATTTATGAAAGCATTCTTTGTTTTCAGCATTTTTTCCTCACCTGCCTAAAACCTTTGCACAGAACTGTATGTGCGTATATATATATATATATAAAGTCTGTGTGTTAGCTTGGCATACCTTTGGAGGTGTAACATTTTTAGGCACTGTTTTTGCTGTGACAAAAATTGTGTCGAGATGCCAGAGCGTAATGTTGAACTGAATATACATTTTTGAATTTACACAAAAAAAAGATTAGATGAAAATCCTATTCGGCCAGTTTTTTTTTTTTTTGTTTTTTTTTAATAAAACAGCTAGTCGAACATTAGCACAAAGAAGTGAAAAGTAGACACAGTTCTCGCCCGTGATGCGCTGTTATTAAATCCCTGTTCGTCTAATCAGATGTGCGATTTATGAATTAGCAAATTACTCTGAATTAGATTTTTGGATTCAGCTTACTGAGGGCACGGAGATGCTTTTGGGGCCACCAATGTGAATTAATCTCTTTGATTAAAGCAGCAGATAAAGCATGGTGGGAATACGAGGACGCAGACTCGGTCTCTTTTTGTGCAGGGTGATGCAGTGAAGGACCTGATGTTGCATTTCCTTGGAGAACAGGCAGCGATGAAGCGGCAGGTTCTCACGGCCAATTCGGTGGAGCAGAACTTCCTGGGCTTAAAGCAGCTAATCGTGAGTCCTTTTTATTGTCCCTCATCTATGGATGTGTGCTTCAAATCTTGATTGTGTGCCAGAAATTCTCTGTGGCCTTTGTACAATAACATCGTTGCAATAACTTGATTGTACACACTTCTCAAACAGTGCTGTCTTGGGTGGTTGATTTCATGTTTGAAGTCCAAATTTAGATTCTGAGAACCGGAGCCGCGAGGCTACTGTTGCCAACGTAAGTCACTAAAATGGGTTCTGTAAAGAAACGCCACCCAGACATCTCTTAAGCCACTAAAACTATGATTGGTTCATTGACTCACCGAAGGCAGTATTTTGTGTTTAAGGACTTTGGTTATCGGCTCTCCTGCTTCTGCCATCTTTTGAGAAAGCCTGTTGTCTGAAGCAAATGCATGGTGAGGTTTTGTTCATTCTTAGAGTTCACAGTATGTGATACCTTGTCCTAAACCACATCAAGAGGTCAGATCTGCCTGAGGGATTAAAACAAATACTCAGATACACTGCGGAAAGGCTGGACATTTGTAAATTGGACTGTTTCCCCGAATGAAACCTTTAATAGTTTAAATGATGTGCTTGATTTTTGGCCACAGTATGTGACAGAGTGACAGACCGTGTGCATGTGTTGTCCAGAGAAATGCTGCTTTGTTGCAGTAGAGCTGTGTGTGTGTGTGTGTGTGTGTGTGTCAGTTTTGGGCAGGGCAGTATGTACTCCCAGCTGTAGCCTGAGGGGGTTTAGCTCACTGCATCACTGAGCCGCCTCAGAGCAGAAATGTCAGACGCACACAGGCAGGCCTGAAATGCTCAGCTTTACCCGCTGTGCCCATGCCCTTCAATGATAGACAAGGAAAGACAAGGATACACAGAGTGTGTGCGCGTGTGTGTGTGTGTGTGTGTGTGTGTGCGTGTCTATTTTTAAGCATTGAGGATGTAGGTACAGCCTTTAGGCCTACTGTGTATATGAGCGTGTGTATGTGTGTGTGAAAGACTCCGAATAAGGCAGATAAGAGCAAGCCGTTCTGCTGATGTGCTTGCCTCCCTGCAGCATGCCCAGTGGGGCAGTACAGGCTAATCCTGCCTATCCTCCATTTTATAGCCTCAGCTCAAGATGTTGCAGGCCAGACATTTACTTTAGCCCACTGAAACTGTTACAACTGGGAGATATCTTCCTCTACCCAGAGCCTTTCAGGGCCAGAACACCAGTTTTTTTTTTTTTTTTTTCTTTTTTGTGGCATTCCTGAAAAACCCTTATTTATTTATTTATTTATTTATTTATTTAGATCTTTCAAGGAGCCACGCAGAATAACTCTTTGCTTTCGGCTTCGCTCCACCTAAGACGCCATTAAACTTGAGCAATGGCTCGACCTCCTCTTTCAGTGTGCATTAAATCAGCACGGAGTCACAACAGACCCACAAGTTAATGAAAGAGGGGGCGATTTTTTTGTTAGTTACTTTGCTCATGGGTTATAAATTATGCAATACTGTGTAGGGTCAGTTCCGATAAAGTGGGGCAACTTAGCTATTCTAGGCTATTTTTCAACGAGAAAAAAGGTTAATGGGACACTGAAACAAGCAAATACCAAATCTAACAGTTTAAAGCATCTTTTTCTTTTTTAATTATAGTGAAATTATTCATGTCAGACTTCTTTGAACAGTGCGTTTCCTTCTAAAAACACAATTAGTTGTTTCACGGAAAACGATTTGCATCGACTTCTCCAAAGAGCCTCTAAGAGGCATCAAAAGGCTTAACTGTTCTCTCGCACCCTGTACTTTAGCAGCATTTTAAACTATTGTGAACTCTAATACTTCTGTGAGCCGCTATTATCTGGATTGTTGTTTTTCCTTGTTTTGTGGGAGAGCAGTAGGGAGTTGATTGGCGGAGAGATGCACAGTCATGCAGTTCTTATGACTTAGGGGTCAACATTGTCAATCCATTGTTTGCTACACCCTCTGCCATGATGCTGATGCTCAAATCTGGTTACTAACCTCTGTATTCAAATCAAAGCCTTGATCATGTTTTGCACAGATAAGCTCTGCATTATCTGCAGCTGCCGTAACTTTAAATGACCCACGTCCTACCTTTCTTACAGTGAATGCAAATATATTCTCGATGAGCTCAGCTCTTCATCAGAAACCATGTCCTGTTACTCTTATTTCTTAAAAGAAAATATTAATTGTAATGTATTAGAAAGGGAGAGAGAGGTTAGTCTTAAAATCTTCTGACAAAGGAAGTGATGAACATCGATCTGGTTACAGTGACACCTCTCAAGGGTTGGGATATACTGGGCAGCAGGGGAACAGTCACTTCTTCAAATGAATGTGTTGGAAGCAGGAAATGGGTGAGTGTAAGGATCTAAGCAACTCTGAATCAGGCCAGACTGTGATGGCTAGATGAATGGATCATAGTGTCTGCAGAAAATGACAGCACTTGTGAGGTGTTCTCTACTAAAGGGGTCAAATGAAAGACAATCGGTGAACCAGCGACATCTTTGTTACTCTCCAGAGTCAGGTATTTTAATAACTATCTTTATCCTTTCTTATGGAGCTGCTTGTTGATCTTTTTCAGCTGATTGATCCCAGAAATCACCAAAATTTACATGAGAAACTAAGGTAACCTACCAAACCTACCAAAAGTGTTCTAATGAAGGACAATCGTTGATCTAGCCCAGTCTGATACATGAGGGAAGGAAAGGCTAGCCTGTCTGGACCAGTCCCATAGAAGGGCACCAGGATTCACCTTTCGCGAGCCAGCGGAGGCAGTGTGATACTCTGGGTGATGTTCTGCTGGGTAACATTTACATTTATGGCATTTAGCAGACGCTCTTATCCAGAGCGACTTCCATGTCATGATTACAGGGACAGTCCCCCCTGGAGACACTCAGGGTTAAGGGTCTTGCTCAGGGACCCAGTGGTGGGATTTGAACCTGGGACCTCTTGAGCCATAGGTCCATAAGCAAGTACCACTAGACCACCACACACAGGAATGGTTTGGGGAACATTGCAAAGAGTTAAGGTGTTGACTTGACCTCCAGATTCCGCAGATCTTTATCCGATCAAGCGTCTGCGGGATGTGCTGGACACACAAGTCTGATCCATGGAGGCCCCGCCTCACAGCAGAGCCTGCAAGCTGATGTGTGTGGTTTGAACTGTGCTATCCAGATGTGTCTGATGTTAGACGCCTCTCTGTCCTTGTGTGAACAGCTGGCAAGTTTAAGTGGGTTTGACTCTTTGCATCGTGCTGTTTATTGTTTCTGTACCCGCTGGATGTTGTGGGCTCTCTCCGAGTTTGAGGAGTCCCCGCAGGCACGCACGTATCTGAACAGTCTCAGCCCAGAGTCACTGCAGCAGGGCTTCTGCGGGTGACTCATGCTGCAGTGGCTGACTATGCGTGTGTGTGTGTGTGTGTGTGTGTGTGCGACTGTGTTTAGGCCTCTGATAGTGCCTCTGTCATTGTCACTATTGTGTCTGTAAATTCCCTCCGCACGACGCCGGGAAAAGAAAGAAAGAAAAAGAGAGCAGAGAGGATCAATGTGATAAGGAAGAATAAACCAGCATTGTTAAAGGGAAATGGATTCCCCAAAACAGATGTCTCTCCCTCTGTTCCCAAAATTACACTCCATGCAGGCACGGTGCTTTGGTGTGCTTGCTGAAATGCTGCAGTGTGCACCAACAGAATCAAACTAGCCTAACAATAGCCAACCTTCATTTTTTCAGCATGCCTCCTTCTTCATTTTTGCAGGGAGCTACCATGGGTGAATACGTTTGCACTCCTGTCTACCCTCTTAAAGAGCCAGAATCTTGGATTATTTTCTCAATTTTTTATCCAAAGGTCCACTAAAGATGTTTGTGTGGGCTTATGTACCAAAAACAGTCATAAAAGATTTCATTTCACCCTGGGTTCTCTCCCCCTAGAGTTGAACAGGCTCTTATTGTTGCAGTGCTGTTAGTGCTGGTATGTAAATGCTCTCTGTTCTGATTGGCTGCCTTGCATTGCACCCGATTCAAAAGCGAGTTGCGAAGCTTAGGTTGCATAAATGGTGTGTGATGAATGGATGATGATGAGGATTGGTCCATTTTGAATGAATATAAACAAAATTACCTCTCCAGTGAAAATGCATGTGACTAAAATCTAATCAGGATACAATCCAGATACCAGTCCCATGAAGTGACCAGGTCTAAACAGGATCAAATACACCCCTTTTCCCAGGGAAAGTAGTGTGCTCTTGAGCCTAATTTAAGGTACACGTTTAGATGTTCGAAAGTTTTATTTTTAAGTGACAGCAGTGCAACGGATGTCACTCAAGCACCGCCATTAAGATCATTCCTGTTGAAAGCGAGTTTAATATGCAGCTGCACGGTGGTGGCAGGGGAGTTCTATGTAGCGCAATGTTAAAAGAGCGGCAGCCTCTTTGTCTGGAGGCTGCTCTCTCTGGAGGAGGGCAGTGGTGGACGTTCATCTGTTTCCGTGCTTCATTTTGCTGAGGGAAACTGCTGAACTTTTGATCTTCAGCGCTATTTAGTGAAATCACCCGTTTTGATCTGGCTCTGTAGCTCATTTGCAGAGTGGCCTGGTGTGTTTTTTTTTTTTCCCCCAACTTGTTCTCAGTATCCTCCACCGCAAGGAAGCTTTTTCAAAGTAATATTATTTCACGATACCGTACAAAATGTTAAAGCCGTTTTTTTTTTTTTTTTTTTTGGTATAATTGATTTAAAATTTACCCTAAACAGAGTAAACTTTAAACAATAGGTTTCATAACAGTGAAATTATAAAAAAAAAAAAACAACTTTATCTGTACTCATTTAAAAGGTACAACTGAAATTCATTTTGTAATGATAGATCATTTTTAGATAGATCATCTATCACTTTTTTATGACAGATCATTAGGAAGGTTCGATTCAACAGGGCTGACGGTGTCTTGTGCAATAAGGTGGGATACTTTTTTACCCAGGGTCAGTTGGTATTGGAGAACTTTCACTTTAGTGAAAGAATGGTCTTTTGGTTTTTGTCTTTAATTTCATTTGAAGATCTGAAACAATGCGGTGTCACAAACATTCAAACAGCCAGAAGAAATCGGCCAATAAAAAATATGATTATTCCCTAATACTGACTGTTAAATGCATTTTAAAGCATATTAGTATCTGTATGCTGAAATATGGCCTAATTAGGGCAGAAGGCACGAAGACTGCAGAGGGCAGTGGTGGCCTAGTGGTTAGGGCGTTAGACGGAGGATCAGGGATTCAAACCCCTTCCGATTGGTTGCCCTGAGGTACCCTTGAGCAAGGTGCCGTCCCTGTCACTGCTCCCCGGGCGCTTTCAATAGCTGCCCACTGCTGGTTTGAGTGTGCGGGTTAAATGCAGAGGTCCAATTTCGTTGTGGTTCATGTGTGCTTTGCCGTGACCTCGCTATGACGAAGGCTGTCACTTTCACTTTCACTTAATTGGAAGCCCAATTGATAAAACACCGCCATCATCTAATGATGATGTGACAAATTGGCAGGCTTTTTTCAAAAGAAGTTTTTGGGAACACCTGTTGTTTGTATATGCAGTCTACTCCAGGTATCTGAAGTGATGAAAGTTGAGACGTGCATGTGCTCAGAGTCACAGTCCAGTCATCGGGCCGTGTGCTAAATCGAGCAAATAAACCGTAATTGCGCATTAAAGTTCAAAAACACATAAAAAAAAATGAACAAAACATGTCATCTAAACGGGGCGGAAAAACTTTTGCATGACTTTATATATGGATTACTTTTGGGGAATCTATTGGCAGCAATGCAGTATTTCATTTTTTGCGGTATCTAGACTACGTATGGTGTTAGGACAGTGTGAGTGGTCAGGTGCTTTGCATGCGCCGCCATGACAATCCAAAAGCTGCTCCTGTAAAGAGCCTGTGATAATAAGGCTAATCCAGCTCGGGCAGTGCAGAGGAGCTAGAGTGGCTCGTACAGCATCCACACGTGAAGAGTTTTTCAATTACAGCACAGCTAAACCCAGAGCACCTGCCATTCATCTCCGCCGGAGAGGTGGGGGGTGGCGAGAGCAGTGAAATGCACCGTTGCTGTCTCAGCTTGGTCCTGCTTCTCTCTCCTTTAAGATCTTCCAGATGGGAAGCTCTTTCCTATCATTCTGTTTCTCTCACGTTCGGGATGCTGTCTTCTCGATGTATGGAATCCCCATGTGATTTTTATATTTATTTATTTTATTTTTTTTCCCTCCCCCTTTTCTCTCCAGGCCCCACTATTCCTTTGAAATTATAGAGCTTGCTCACTCATTTCTTTTCCCCTGGATTTTTCCAGTGGCTGCCCTTAACTTGAAACTAACTGGCTTCCTTAACTCTTTCTTTCTATCCGTCACTCATTATTGAGGATTTCGTGAAAGAAAGTTGACCTCCTTGTTGGGCTGGTAATGATCATGTGGTTATTTGTGAGATAATCCCATTGAAATTTCCCATTCTGCTCTCTCTTACTGTGAGTTGGGCTCAGAAACTCAATTTTTTTCCCATTTCAAAGCAAAGCAGTGAGCAACTTTCGATGTGATTTGATGTAAACATGCTAAAAGAACCCAAAGAACCATCACTTGGTGCACCAGCAGTGCGTTTGTGCAGCAACACACAGAACTATTAATGTGTTCTGAGGGAACCTTGCAAACCTTGAATTTGCAGTACTTCATAATGGACCCCCATTTCCACTTGCATTGACTTTTTTATGTTCTGTCTCAGTGGCTGCAGCTGCTTTTGCCCATTTCCCTGCCAGTCGTTTTCAGCTTCATTTCACACTCTAATGAAGATTTAGAGGCACGGAGACTGCAGAGAGTGAACCAGGGAGACACACCAGGAGACAGCTCACAGAGAGGCTGAGCAGCACTGAGAGGGACAGAGAGAAGTAGAGAGATGGAGAGAGGGAGAAGCAGAGACATGTGAAAAGACACAGGGGGTTGAGGAAATGAAGCTAGATAGAGGGGATTTGAAAGAGAAAGATTGATCTAAAAAGCTGGCTACACAGTAAAATGTTCCCTAATCAACAACTGCTTTGCTGATACTGAGACTAACAATGTGCCAACGAGTGTCTGAACAACAACCGATAAATTATAGTAAGCATCCTGACCCTTTACAGACATGCTTGAATGGATCAAACCAGTCCTTAACTTAACACTGGACAATGTGACCGGGATTTGGACAATTACACTACAATACTTCCTGATGTGCCGTTTAAGTGAAAGTGAAAGTGTATACTCGTTATTGCGGGCACAGTACGCAGTGAACCACAACAAAATGATTCTCTTCTTTTAACCCACATAACAAATGGACCCAGGGAGCAGTGACTGGGACGGTAGCTTGCTCAAGGGTACCTCAGGGTAACCTACCGGTCCCGCACTGGAACCCACAACCGTCCGATTATGGTGTCTAGTCCTTAAACCCTACGCCCCCGCTGTCTACATGTGTTTTCTGAAGTCTTTGTCAGTGTTTCTCAATTGTCAGCGTGCCAACCCTGACCAGCTCCATGTGTCATCAAAAAATGAAGATAACGAGGGATTTTAGCACAGGGGGTGTAACATTTGCATTCTGTTTCATCAAGTTATGATCAGCAACTAAAGAAAATACACCAATATGTGTTTTTACAAGTGGTTAAATACCAGTTAACCCAGCAGTACGTTTTCAGTCAAAGCAAAGCATGCATGCAACTCTTATTCTTTACTCTGAAATTACTCTTTAATTTCATACCTGTGGACACTTATAAATGGCAGGTTTTTTCTTGTAGCCCTCACTAGAATATTGAACCAATATCTTATCTTTTTTTTTTTTCTTTCTTCATTACTAGGCTAACAATTGGCTCCATTGCAGAGTTTTCTTGGTACATCTTTGTCTTTCTGTTATCCCAAAAATCACAACAGTATCACAAAGTTATTTTATTCGGTAAAGCTCGGTCCCAGCTGAGATTTTATCCCCCTTGGTTTGCACGACTGGAATAAAGGCTGTCCTCACAGGTGCCACCACTATAACTGATTTTATTCTCAGGCTGTAACTCCTCAGACCCTTAGCTAAAGGTCTTGCTGTAATGAATAACATTCTGGTTTAAAGAGGATGGCTGCTGTGACCTTGTCATCTGGGATGAGGGGTACAGTGTTGCACTCACACACACACTCACACAAATGCATACATCCTCTCCTCCTGTGTGAGCAGCTGTTGGCTTAATGGGTTCATTTCTCTCTCACCTTGTCCCCTGCACCAACAAGAGCACCAAGAACTGGAGGGCAGCGGTGGATCTGACGGGCAGACTGCTGACCGTTCACGGGCAGGGCTACGGGAAAAGCGGCCAACCCACAAGCCACACCGCCGACTCCCTGCAGGTGAGTAGAGCGCTGCAGCTATGGGTTCTGTTGTCTGAGGACATTGGCTGCTGACCCAGTGCTATGACAAGGAAAGAAGGGCTTTACTGAGGTCTTCATGTCCCATGACGACAACCAGATTAGGTTACATATTACACTATTTAAAAGTGTATTCTGGTAAAAACAAAACCAGTGTCCTATTAAAGAAGCACTATTATGCCTGTCCAATATTCAGGGACACTTCTTTTAAAAGGCTGATGCTACTGCTGTTAGTAATAAAAACATCTCTAATTTGCATCTGTAAAAGACCTACCTGCCTCATATATATATATATATATATATATATATATACACACACACACACACAAAACTGTGCAAAAGTTTTAGGCAGGTGTGAAAAAATGCTGTAAACGAAGAACGCTTTCAGAAATGGAAGTGTTCATCATTTATTTTCATCAATCAACAAAAAGCAGTGAATGAACAAAAGAGAATCTAAATCAGATCAATATTTGGTGTGACCACCCTTTGCCTTCAAAACAGCATCAGTTCTTCTAGGTACACTTGCACACAGTTGTTGAAGGAACTCGGCTGGTCGGTCATTCCAGACATGACTGTGTTTCTCCTCCGTGTGACATTGATGATCATCAGCACCTGTTTGGTAAAACTGGTTGATCAGACACCGACTATAATCCTACAGAATCCCTGACTTTGTGCAAGCGTACCTAGAAGAACTGATGCTGGGCTGAAGGCAAAAGGTAGTAACACCAAATATTGATTTGATTTAGGTTTTTCTTTTGTTCGCTCACTTTGCATTTTGTAAACTGATAAAAAATAAAAGAATCATTATTTATATTTTTGAAAGCATTCTTTGTTTACAGCATTTTTTCCACACCTGCCTAAAACTTTTGCACAGTTGTGTGTGTGTGTGTGTGTGTGTATATATATAATATAATATAATATATATATATATATATAATATATATATATATATACTATATATATATATATATATATATATATATATATATATATATATATATATATATATATATATAATCATTTATTTATTTTATTTTTGGAAAAACTTCATTTAAATTTCCTAATGATTTGAACATTTTCTGCAAATTTCCCTCAGGCAAACACTGTTCTGACCACTGGGCCTCCACTGCTGAAGTTAGATTCTGTGATATATTGTCAGAAATATTTGTGTGTTTTCCTTAAAACCTGATTAGTGTTTAATATTTTAATGGAAATTGACAGTGAAAACAAGCTTTTTATACTAAACCAATGTTGAAACATTTCCAGATTTAGTCTCCAAACTCTTCATTGGCAGTGTAATTCCATTTGGAAAGTTTATTCTAGAAGACTGACAGCTGTTTTGAACTGCTTATTTTAGTCTGAGCTCTTTTCTCTTTTAAATCTATACGGTCTAACATAACTCAGAATCTTGCCGCACAGGGATGTAAAGCCTGTACTGTTTCCCGACGTTATTTATGTAGCCTATTATTAATAATTAGCTAGTTGGTATTCTTTCTGAAGTGCTGTGTTTTGCCCGTGTGAAAAATATATTGGCACCTCAGTTAAAGGTCTGTTGTGTGTGCCATTTTGCCTTTGGAAAAGCACAGTATCTCTGCTCTGGACCAACGCCATTCTGTCCACGCAAACATACCCGTCTCCCATTGGCTGCCGTGTCAGCCATATCAAAGCGCTTCATCTCTCTGATGTCTCAACCTCCAGTGGCACACATGCATACATTATGCTCAACTCTCTCCCTTTGTTAGTGGAAAACTACTGACTTGCATTCTAAAAGTTTTAGCCCTACAGGCTGTGTAAACTACATTAGACTAAAGAGTTGGATTAGATCCTTAGATGATTCAGACTTTGCCATAGCATTTTATGTTTTTTTTTTGTGGTGTTTAAAGATGAAAAACATGCTGGAATGACAGAATTTAGTGAATATTTAGGAAAGCACACGCAGAATGTCACTAAAGAGACAGAAAAACTGTCAGAAAGTCTTTATTAATTGCACTCTTTCCTGGCAGCTCCATCCTCAACATCCTCCTCCCAATATACTCCTCGTCTCTCCTCTGCACATGTCCAAACCTACGCAACCTTGCTTCTCTAACCTTGTCTCCAAGACGTCTAACCTGAGCTGTCCCTCTAATATACTCATTTCTAATCCTGTCCATCCTCGTCACACCCAACGAAAATCTCAGCATCTTTAACTCTGACACCTCCAGCTCCGCCTCCTGCCTTTTCATCAGTGCCACTGTTTCCAACCCATATAACAAAGCTGGTATCACTACTGTGCTGTAAACCTTTCCTTTTACTCTTGCTGGTACCTGTCTGTCACCGATCACTCCCACCACTCTTCTCCATCCATTCCAACCCACTCTCCGTGTCGGATGATTTGTAATGTAAGGTTGCTTAATTTTGGATGCAACCGTCTGAGCATTGGTTCCCAGTGGAAGTCCAAGTCATTTCCTTGTGTAAAAAAAAAAAAAAATGAAACATTTAAGCATATCAAAAGAGAAAAGAATCACAATCAAGTATCCAATTACTCTTAATAACATAAATGGAATTAATTGCAGGGAACTGCTCAAAATGATGTGAATAATCAGTTTAAAAAAACATCTTTTGGCAATTGGTTTTTTTCTTATTATTTAGTAAATGCATTCGACCCTCTACTTTGACCCCCAAAAAAGTAAAAAAAAATAAAATGGAAAAAAAAACAGCCATCTGAAAAGCAGTGGGCTTTTTAAAAAGCCTTGGAAGTGAATAATTGGTAAATAATTATTACAATTTTAGTCTTAGTCTGTATATGATTTGTTATTTTGTTAAAATGATTTTCATTATTTTGACTTTTTTTAAATAACGAATTGCTCTATTAATTGTCAAATAAAGAAGAGCAATTGGTTTATTACTTTTTATTTACTACTTTTTTTATTGTACGTTTCTTGGACCCGCTGGTTCTAAAATAAGCCACTCTCTTTTTGCAGTTGTGGTTTGTGCGACTGGCTCTACTAGTCAAGCTGAACCTGTTTCCAAACGCAGAGCTGGAGTTTGAGCCTTTCGGTAATCTGGACCAGCCGGACCTGTACTACGAGTACTACCCTACCATGTACCCAGCAAGACGAGGTAACTGCTCAGAAACAAAGTGCTCCGCTTGAATCTCTGGAGTAAAAAAATGCATTTATTCATACACGGGTCGATATATTAAGATACAGTTAATAGGCAAGTGCTCGCCTATTCAGACTGAGCACCCACTGGTTGAATGAATGGCTTGAGCAGTTGGTTCAAACGGAGATGCCGAGGTGGCTTTGAACACCTCTCAACCGCACTGTGGTTAAGAGCGAAAGAACCATTCAATGGAATCGCAATATAACCAAAGGTATGCATATTAGAGCATGTAAAATCCAGGAAAAGATCAAGTTTGTTCCAAGCTGTAGGTCGTTTAGACTCTAAGAGCCCTAGTGTTGGTCTTTTCAGCTTTCAGTTACACTTCAATTACCGGCACAACAGGAATTCCAGACAAAAATGACAACCTCACATGCGCCTTTGCTTTGAAATACAAAAAGTCTAATTACATTTCTACTGAAAAAGGCCTTATAGCTACGCATAAGCTTAGTGGCTTCAGAATTGGCCTACGTTTTCCTCGAGTGGTTCATGTATTGAAACCCAGATGATGTAGTTTATTATTGGGGCGAAAAAGCTTCCTCGTAGCCTTAAACAAAATAAAGACTTTGCCCACTGCAGCACAGTGATCCATGTGACAGACTCCTCTAAAGAGCCAAGGCAATCAGCGCAGACATTAAGGCTGGTCCCGTCTGGGTCAGGTGACCTTTCACCCTGGCCTCCTTCATCAGGGTAGCCTCCACATATCAAAGAGTTGGGTGATCAAAGTGGGCGCCAGGGTCATAGGCACACATCTGTACTTACTGGAGAAATGGAAAAAGAAGAAAATGCTGATAAATGTTGAGAGAAAGAAAAGCGAGAGTAAATGATGGAAGGTTTGTGTGTGTGG
>CM029374.1:24004077-24271577 GCA_017165825.1 Hepsetus odoe | reverse complement strand
GGCTGAAGACTGCAGTATGTTAATACAGTTGAGACAATGTCCTAACGCAGTTCTTCTATCCCTGAGCCTTGGGGCCTGCTGTTCTTTACATTTTAGGGCTTTTACTGATATCAAAACACCCAGTCAAAGTACAGAGATCAGTTCCAACCCCTCACTGGGTTAAAGTGGGTGTATCCAAACAGAGAGAGCACCAAACGTTTCAAGGTGGGGAAACCTTGCGCTACAGTGACAAAACTGATGCCAGAACGTATTGCAAGTTTAAAAAACAAAATAGACAGATTATCTGAGTATACTATATAGATAGTCTTTTTATTTTTAATTTATTTTTATATTTAACAAAGTAAAGCATCTGAAAAAGTTATGCAACATTTTGATATTTCAGGTTTAGTTTTTCCCCCAAGATGAATAAAAAAAATGGGAAATTTGCATTTGCAAAATAATGCCATGTTTAAGTCTTATATAAGTTAAGAAAATGATCAAATTTACTCATGAAAAGCTTGGGCACACAACTGTACATTTTACACTTAAGTTGGTTTTCCAACAGCCACTGCTACATGTCTGTTGATATCTACTTTAAACCTTTCTGTTATGAGTTATAAACCATTTAAAGTGACTTATTCTCAAACCACATCTGGGGAAAGGTCCACACCGCGCGTATACACCACGTTCCAAATTATTATGCAAATCATATTTCTTTGATTTTCCTAAATAGTCGATGCAAGTGACAGTCAGCATCATTTGAGTCATCAACCATTAGAGTAGAATTTGAATGTTACTGAACAAACCTCCCAGTGATAACAGTATGTTTTATGAAGAAAAAAAAATAAATTAATGCACGGTTCCAAATTATTACGCATAACAGTTTCAAAACATTTCCTAGGTTGTAAAAACTGAAAATGGTCATTGGTTAAATCATCAGGCAGCATTAGGAGGCGATATTTACTGAAATCAAAAGCTATTTTAAATCAAAAACATCTTAACAGGTCAAGCTCAGATTAACATAGGACGCATTATTTGATAGCAGCTTCACAATTCTTGCATCCATTGAACTTGTGAGATTTTGGAGAGTTTCTGCTTGAATTTCTTTGAGGATGCTCCAAAGGTTCTCAATAGGATTGAGGTCAGGGGAGGATGGGGGCCACACCATGCGTTTCTCTCCTTTTGTGACGATAGCAGCCAGTGATGCAGAGGCGTTCCTTGCAGCATGAGATTGTCATGCATGAAGATGATTTTGTTACGGAAAGCACGGTTCTTCTTTTTGTACCATGGAAAAAAGTGCTCAGTCAGAAAGTCCACAAACTTTTCAGAGGTCATTTTCACACCTTCAGGGACCCTAAAGGGGCCGACCAGCTCTCTCCCCATGATTCTGGCCCAAAACATGACTCCGCCACCTCCTTGCTGATGTTGCAGCCTTGTTGGGACATGGTGGCCGTCCACCAGACATCCATGACTCCATCCATCTGGACCATCCAGGGTTGCACGGCACTCATCAGTGAACAAGACTGTTTGAAACGTAGTCTTCATGTAGTTCTGGGCCACTGCAGCAGTTTCTACTTGGTGGCCGAATAGATGGTTTATGCATAACTGCAAGCCTCTGGAGGTCCTACACCTTGACGTTTGCGGCACTCCAAAAGTACCGGCAGCTTCAAATACCTGTTCGCCGCTTTGTAATGGCATTTTAGCAGCTGCTCTCTTAATCTGATGTAATCTGGCAGAAACCTTCCTCATTGTGCCTTTATCTGCATGAACCCATGTGTACGTTTTGGTGAAATATCTATGGTTTTGATACCTTGTCCAAGGCATTCAACTATTTCATGCTTTTTCGGCAGCAGAGATCCTTTACTTTTCCCATATTGCTTGAAAATGGTGGTCTGCTAAATAACGTGGAACGCCTTCTTCAGGAGTTTTTCCTTTAATTAGGCTCACCTGGCAAACTAATGATCACAGGTGTCCCAGATTGATTTCAGCGATCCAAAGAGCCCTGAGACACAATACCATCCATGAGTTTAATTGAAAAACAAAATATTTCATCTTTGACACTTAAATACAATTTGCATAATAATTTGGAAGGTGGTGTAGAATGGCATAAAAATCATAAAATCTCAGTTTACCATGCAGAAAACAGGAAATGTTCCATCTCCGCCTCTCCGGACCCTCACCTTTTTCTTCATCTCCTCACACACCCAGGACTACGTGCTGGCAGTTGAGATGTACAGCTCCATCATCCAATATGAGCCACAGCAGAGTGTGCAGCTGCTGAGTGGAATAGGACGCATTTTCCTACAGGTGAGAGGAGGTCCTTCTTCCGGCTTGTCTCAGTCTCCTGAGGTTCGGTTTTCAGACATTGCAGAAGACATTACATGCACAGAACAAGGCCTGACTGACCTATATCAGCACGGGGTTGAAATATTGAACGTACATCACGGAAACTATGATTCAGTATGTCCCGCGTGATGGGACATATTGTTGGACATACATTAACATAGATTCGCAATATAGAAGATGTCACACCATACAGAGATGAGACAAAGAAATGTTCTGCAAAGAAAAATAAATGGAAATACAAATGTCGTGCTGTGGCTCAGCATTACACCGTTGTTAAATTGTACATTTTTAGAGGTTATGCTGAACTGTTCTGTCTTTCTTTGGCCGTAAGGTTGGAGACCTCAAAACTGCAGAGAAGTATTTCCAACAAGTAGAGAAAGCTTGTCAGGAAAAAGGAAGAGGCCCAACCCAGGACAGCTCTGTTTTAATGAATAAGTAAGACTGGACAAATCATTTGTGCTCAGCTTTGCTCTGTTAATATTTCCCCTCTTGTAATAACCTTCTGTTGCTTTGTTTTAAAGGGCATTTCTTTACCTCAGCCAGAATAATTATGCCGAGGCCCACACGTGTTTCTCCGGCATCCTGAAAATTGATCCCAAGAATCCTGTGGTAAATCCTTGGTGTATATATTTATTTTTCAGTTCATCAGTCCAGACTTCTTCAAGAATGTAAGATTTAGGTAGATTTAAATGTCTGCTTTTCTTGGGCTGGTATAAAATGTGAATGTGACATTAGGATTTCTGGTAGTTAGCTAAAATGCTCGTTAATACTGAGCAAAAGCTTTAAGCCACCCTTCATTTCTTTACACTTTGGTAAGAAAATCAACTTGTTGGTGCAGAAATACTGCCTCCTCTTCCGCATATTGAGTAGGTTCAACAAAAAGGTCTGTAGAGCGCCTAGATAAAGGGGCTCCAACCACTCAGCGTTCCACTCGTGAGGTGGTGTATTGGTTTGGGACTAGGCCCTATGATCAGTAGGTTGTGGGTTTGAGTCCCAGACCAGTAGGTTGCCCTAAGGTACCTTTCAGCAAAGTACCGGCCCCATCACTGCTCCTCGGGTGCTCAGTGTGGTTGCCCACTGCTGCACTCTGTGATTGGTTAAATACAGAGTGATTTGGCTGTGGTTTTCACATTGTGTGGCTTCATGAACAAAACAATCCTCAGAGACCGCTCCGGTACAGGGACTGGACTGAAAAGGAGAACCAAAAACGTTGTCCTTCAGGAAACCTGGGAAAATATTCCTCAACATTAAATTTGTGTGGCTCAAGACTTTTGCACAGGACTGCATGTTGACATATTTTGTGTATAAAATCTGTGGTTCAAGTAATCACAGAAGACAAAAATTGTCTCGTCTCTGCCATCTTCTCTGGTTCTCCAGGCAAACAACAATGCAGCAGTGTGTTTACTTTACCTGGGCCGTCTGAAGGAGTCCTTGGGTCAGCTGGAGAGCCTGGTGCAGGAGGACCCGGCCCTATACCTGCACGAGAGCGTGCTCTTCAACCTGACCACCATGTATGAGCTGGAGTCGTCCCGCAGCACACAGAAGAAACAGGCTCTGCTGGAAGCCGTGGCCTGTCGTGAAGGGGACAGCTTCAACACCCAGTGTCTCAAACTGGTTTGAGGAGCCAGGCCTTGGATTCAACAGTCCAAGTCCTAGCACCACATGTGAGTCTGGGTGTTTGGCCAAGAGCCAGGTCCAAGATGTCACATGACGGCTTTAACAAAACCAAGCTTAAAATGCCCCAGACCCGTATTTGCAGTTTTTTCCAAGACCTGGAATGTGTGACCAAAACCAAAGCTGAACTGTGGGAACACATCGAGCTGTGTGAGCTTTTAAACCAATGGTTCCCTTTTCCAAACCCAAGGAGAATGTATGTAGATGTAAAATCAAAAAAGACTGTAAATATTTGAAACTTTATCATGTAAATAAGGCAAGCTGAATAAGTTTGGGTCGAGTTTCATTAAAAAAGCATTATGATAAGATAACATTGACTGACTGTGTTCAAGGCAGTCTCTCCCCCTCTGATGATCTGCTCACCCCGATCCGTTTGCCTTTTATCGGTGTTCATTTTGATGTACCTTTAATATACATTATGATTTTGTGCATGTACTGCTGCTTGTATGGTGCGTGAATGCACTGTACATTTCTGGACAGTAGAAAAGTAAATCTTGTGACTCTAAATAAACTTAAGCTGATTTGAAGGCGCTGTGGTGCTTCGCTTTCTTCAGCCAATGAGAAACCGTTGAACGTGTTTGTGCTTAAAATGAACAGCCGCAGCCCGACAGTGCTGCACATAAATACATTATGAGAATCTGAACTGTGATCATTTAAAGATAAGGACACCCAATCAAACATTCAACATTTTATTTCAATCTTTTTACACAAAGTTTAAGGATTGCAACCCTGCAGAAGCAGACGTGTAGTTTTCTACCGTTGCTTAGCACCGTGTCACTAAAACTAGCTGTGACCCTGACATTTATCAGGGTAATACTGACTATGGCGGATTCCCTGAATCGGAATAATCACCACTGTAGTTCTTAATAATGTAAAAATCGAGGCATTGTTAATACTGTCCTGTTGATGTGATTGGCTAGGAAGGTCCAGAAATGTCACTTAAGGTCAGATGACGCATAGAACCGTGACAGCACTGATGTCAGGTCCAGCTCAGGGGCACTTCAGTGAACGCACGTACTCCTGACGAATTTCAAAGTCATCAGCTGGGCGGTTGTAGGCTTTCCACACTGGCTCACCAACAAACAGCCTCATTGCTTTAGTGTAGTTCTAAATCAGAGCGGAGAGAAAAGAAAAAAGACTGAAGGTCGTTTAGATTTTCATCAAAGAACTGTGCATTTATTCACCGTTTTATGTAGAACCACGCCCTTATTAAGAACCATTAAGGAATTATTTGTAAGGTAGGGTGCTCCCAGTAGGGGTTTGAATCTCATAATTAGATTTTTTTTTTTTCTTTCAGGAAAAAATAAACATGTAATCTCAATTTTCACCTCCATTTACTTCATTAGATTTGACTGTTTTCCTACAAAACATTTATTTATATATATTTATTTCATTGATTTTAAAAGGCTCGTGAGTACACAGTGGCTGGATGATTTACCCAGTCAAAATTAGATTAAATAAAATTAGAAAATAAAATTTTTTTTAACCTTTTTTTATTAACATTTTGGCTTTAATGGTCACCTTCCCTCAACTCTAAAATAAAGATAATGAGTGGCAGAGTCTTACAGTCTCATCCAGTGTGAATCGGTGATAAATTCCTGCTGGTAGCGTTATCAGGTCCCCCTTCGTCATAGCGATTCGTATCCAGTGGTCATTTTTGTCCCTCACGTCAAAGTATGCTCTGCCTTCCAAAATGTAGCGGATCTCGTCGTCCAGGTGCAGATGTTCCTCGAAGAACATTTTCAACTGAAAGACAGATGACGAATAAGGATGTGGGTACATGAAAAAATAAAAATAAAAAGGTCTAGCTGCACCGAATACTCCAGGAGTTAGCTTGTTCCTGTAATGGAGAGTAGGTGCAGACGGGTGCACCTACTTTATCCTCGTAGTCTGGCAGTTTATCTGGGTGGATGGTTATAATGTCCATATATGAGTATCCTCTGTCCTCACGGATCTTCTGTAACTCTGGGTCAGTTTCATAGATTTCAGCATTTAACTGAGAAAGACAAAAACACAGGAGGGAGCGGTTACCTTTTTTAAGTTTTTAAAAGAGTTTAATGAACTGGATGTGTACCCCCTCCCGTTGCAGACGTACAGTCCCCTCCAAAACTATTGAAACAGCAAGACCACTTCATTTGTTTTTGCTGTGCACTCGGGTTGAGAGGAACACAAAAAGTGAGAGATCAAATGTTCAGCTTTTATGTCCTGGTGTTAATACACTGGGTAAAGCCCTTGCCTCACAGGAAGAAGGTCCTGGGTCTGATTCCCAAGCAGGGCTGCCTGGTTTCCTCCCACTGTCCAAAGACATGCTAAATGAGCGGATATGCTAAATTGCCCTGTAGGTCTGTGCGCCCTGCAGTGGACAGGTGACCTGTCCGGTGTTTGTCTCCCAGTGTGGCCTGGGACACCTTTAACCTTCCTCAAGCTCAGCGGTTGAGATGAAATGTAAGGAGTGCCTTGTGTATCTGACCACCCTGTTTTTCAAGTCCAGTCCATCAGCAGGGCCAGCAGCAGCCGTGGTTTGGGACTGGTCCCCATAACTGGAAGGTTGTGGGTTTGAGTCCCAGACCAACAGCTTTGAGCAAGGTGGTGATCATTTTTTATTGCGAAACAGCACCCCAAAGAAATGCATCCTCTGCTTTTAACCCAAACACACGTGCAGCAGAGGATAGCTATTAAAAACGTCCAGGGAGCAGTGATGGGGACAGTACCTTGCTCAAGGCATTGGACCCATGAATTTCCGATCCAGCAGTAGTAAACAGCAGTAGTAATAGTGCAAATGGCTCAGATGTGTGACATGTAAGTAAGTCACACAAGTCAGTAAGTAGCTTATATGAAAGTGACTATACACAGTGAGACACAATGAAATTAGAACTCTGCTTGCACCGTGCAGCAGGGGGCAGATATTGAAAGTACCCTGGGAGCAGTGATGAGGACAGTACCTTGCTCAAGGGTACCTCAGGGCAACCTACTAGTCTGGGACACGGTGTTATGGGGGGTTAAAGTACAGAATACATTGTGTGAAGTCAGTTGTACCAGACAATTATTATTATTATTATTATTATTATTATTATTAACAGACAACTTTATGAATCCTTCAGGCCTGGTGAATGATTCAGAGCAGTAAGAATTCTGGGGGGAAAAGCTCCTTCTCAGCCTGGATGTTCAGGGGCTGGTAATGTCTGCCAGATGGAAGGAGTTCAAACAGACTAAGGCATGAGTGTGTCTTTACAGACGCTGGTAGCTTTCCTGAGGCAGTGTGAGCTTGCTGCTCAATTAGGGCATAAATCACAACCCACATTACTTCGGTCAACACTGAGATCATGATTAGAACACTTTAAATTGAAACAACTGCAAAAAGAAAAAAGAAAAAAACATCACACATTTGTGAATCACTTGAAATAAATTATATTACTTTAATTATTTAAATAAATTACAACGAATTACCTCAAAATAGATGAATTATATAACAGGCTCAGAAATAAGTCAGAAATAAGAGTCTATTAACATGGTCTGGTATCAGAGACGAGCGGGTGACAGTATTTCTGCCTGTGCTGAAGAGCCTCTCAGGCTGAAATACAAAGATTTTTTTTTTCTCCAATCAGACTGGAGAGCCTCTAGAGAGTCAATCTCATTGGTTTTTTTTTTTAATGAATCATTTTAGGCTGATTATTTTTTAATAAATAACTGGACGTCAAAATCATTATCAAAGTTAAAATTTGATTAATCGTCCTCCAGGGCTGGGAGCTGCATTCTGATGGTCTTCTGTTCACTGGAGATTTCCCATTGAAGAGCTTTCCAGTTAGCGGCTGCGGAGCTGAGATGCACAGAGATGCAGAGAGTTAGTCTTCTCTTCGTGGTACAACCATCAGCATCTGCTGGACTAGACCAGCTTTTTCCAGCATCTTCAGGAAAAACAACCATTGCTGTTCTTTATTAACCAGAGCAGTGCTGTTAGTGGTCCATGTCGTGCCATCTGAGTTCTGTCTCCCCAGGAACCTGAAGCTGGACACTCTCTCCACTCTTCTGTGATAAAGATTGGTGCAAAAACGTCCTTTGACCTTCCAAAGTTGATGATTAGCTCCTTGGTCTTTGGTGAACTGACTGTCAGTCAGGTTCTCAGGTTGTTTTATGAGCACCAGCTCACCAGGTTCTGCATCTTCACTCTGTACGCTGATTATCTGGTTTTGGAAATCAATCCGGGCACTGTTGCATCATCTAAAAACTCAACAATGGTCTTCACAATCATGTGAAAAGAGGGAAGCGACCAGAAAGCCCAACTGTGGGGGTTGAAGAGGGCCAGAGCCTCTCATCCCATCCTCACAAACTTCGACAGAGATTCTACAGAGAGTATCCAGACTGGCTGCTTCACTGGAAACTGCTGATTGCCTCAAATCCAGGACATCTTCAAAAACAATGCTGTACAGTTTCACAGACGTTTACCTGTTTACCCTCCTGCCACCGGCCAGAAGGTAACGCAATACAAACTCAGATTTTCAGCCAGTTTCTCCCTCAAACTGTTCTGGGTACAGAATCAGAAGATTGTGGGTTCAAACCCCTTACCAGTTGCCCTGAGGTACCCCTGAGCAAGGTACCATCCCCGTCACTGCCCCCGGGGCGCTTTCAATAGCTGCCCACTGCTGCACGGTGTTTGTGTGCATGGGTTAAAAGCAGAGGTCCAATTTCGTTGTGGTTCACGCTTGCTGTGCTGTGACCTCGCAATGACAAGGGTTGTCACTTTCACTTTCACTTACCCTTGAGCAAGGTACCGTCCCCATCACTGCTGCCTGGGCACTTTCATAGCTGCCCCCTGCTGCAAGGTGTGTGTGTTTGTGCATGGGTTAGAGATCCAGTTTCGTTGTGGTGTGCTGCGCTGTGCGTACTCACAATGACAATAATAGTCCCTTTCACTTTCACAAATGCTTTGAAAACGCTTAATGACACTCGACGGACATCGGACACTGCCTGCATTGATATTTTGGATGTCCTTTCTATATGCACAGGGTCCAAAATGTACAGTCTCGCATAGTATGCACCACCCCCCCAATGCTCTTGTGAAGCTTCTGGACTCGGTGTTGCACCAGATTTCTGGAGGACAAACTTTCATGTTGTGGTACTGCCATGTACACAGTTACAACAAGTAGAAATAAATAAGGAACGAGGACTGTGGCGTGCTAGTGCTGTTAGTGGAGGATCCAGTTGCACAGTGATGAGCTGAGGCCTAGCTGGTGTAGCTTGGTGGTGAGCTTGCTGGGGATGACATCACTGAACGCAGAGCTTCAATCCAAAAGCTTCCTCACACATGTGCCCCGTCCCTGCAGGTGTGGGTGAGCCAGAGTGATGGCGTCCTCTGTGGACCTGTGAGTGAACTGGTGTGATCAATCCAACTGGAACAGGCACACACCCAGCACCCAGGGAGCAGTGTTGGGGACAGTACCTTGTTCAAGTGTACCTCAGGGTAACCTACCGAAACCCACAACCTTCTGATCATGGGGTCAAGTCCCTAAACACAAGCCACTGCTGCCCCCAAAGAAACAGTCAGGACATGTCACCAGACCATCACATGATAAACACACACCCTGCTTCTTCTCCTGTGCTGAAGACCCTCTCAGGACAGGATGTACAGAACTTTCAGGCACCCACTGAGCTGACCAGACATTTTTGTCCCGGGACAGTGAGAGGGGAACTCATGCAGAAACGAGGGAGAATAAAAATCCTCACAGAAAAATTGCAGGCAATCACTGGGTCACATAAATATATATGAGAACCTACTGGTGCAGCCCCCTCGAACCCACAACCATCCAATCATGGGCCTAGTCCCTAATCATTACTGCACACTGCCAACTATTATTATACTATTTTTATTTTTTTTTATTAAAAATCAAATTTAAAAAGTTACATCATTGTCTGATGAATGTAACTGTACTGTAACAGAGTGATCAGAAAAATATCGCTGCCCCGAAAACCAATAAGCGGTTTATCGGGTGAGACGATATATCGCCCAACGATATCGAATCGAAGAGCTTTTTCAGTTTCGTAAGACCGCCTCGAACTGCAGCTCCGGGTTCGGGACACATCAGTATATAAATATAAATAAATCAACCGACTGTCAACCTCCACCTTACAAACCAACCTTCCAGTAGAAAACTCCGATTTCCTGTAGGTCCTGTAAAGAGACGGGCTGGTTTGGGTTTAGTTTGTGAGGGAGTCTCGAATCCTCAGTGGACTCGTCCATGAACCAGGCTTCTACCTGCGCCATGCTGACAGAGTAAACAGAGCAGAGACTACAGCCTGTCAAAATAAAAGCCCCCTCCCCCCATAGTCTTGAATAATGTCTTCATCTTTCGGCTGCTCCCGTTTAGGAGTCGCCACAGCGGATCATCCGTTTCCATTAACACATAATAATAATAATAATATTTTTTAATAATATAATAATAATAATAATAATAATAATGATGTTTAAGTGTAATAAAGAATTAACTTATGAATCAACCAAGTGATAAACAAACTTTCCAAATTTGCAATGCTTCAGCTATTGTAATAACAACAAATATATATTTCAATGTTTTATTCATTCAGTTAGTATGCTGACTACTAAAATGGCAAAGTAAAACTCGTACACACAACAAAAATTAACCATGCACAAAATAGTAATAATAATAATAATAATAATAATAATAATAATAATTACTATTGTTCTTATTATTGTTATTATTATTGTGTTTATTATTATTATTATGTTTATTGTTGTCACTATTATTATGTTTATTATTGTTATTATTATAAATAAAACTATTGGATAAAAAATAGACTACAAAATATTTCAATGCAATACATAACGAATATATTTTGAAATATATTTAAATAAAGTTTTATTTGTTGTATTAATTTAGTGACATCAACAACAAGTCAAATAATACAATTTGCCAACCTCTTTACTTAAATTATGGCCTGTCATTAAGGTGAAAATGAATTATTATAGCGTTTCTTAGATTTGACAACAAAAAGAAAAGAAAAATACAATTAAAAACACACCAAGATGTATTTATAAACAGTTCAACTTCGGTGTTTTGTGACTATTTTCCTCAGAAAACAGCTTATCGGGGACTTTAATTTTGACATCCGCCGAAGCTGTGCGGGTTCAGTGTTCAGTGTCCAGTGTCCAGTGTCAGGTCAGTGAGATTCCCAGATTCGTTTATTTCTACTGAATTCCTGTGTAGCCGTTTTAAACACGTCGACTGAGAGCTAAACTCTTTATTTGCATTTAATAAATGTCCGTTATTTGGTATTTCATCTCGGGACTAGTTCGTTTTGGTTTAAGGAGGCGCTAACGGGAGTTAGCCGATTGTGTTTAGCCGGTAACCAGATTTATAACCCAATTTCGCTTCTTTTATTGGAGCTGAACACGAGGGATTATCTTTTAACACAAATATTGGAAGTATTTGAGCTTTCTTTATGTGGGTTCTTTATGAAGACTCCTTTAATGGGACGAATTTGCTTTTAACATTGTGCTGTCTCCAGCTAAAGCTAACGCTAGCTTCGACGTTTGGTTAAAGAAAGAGGTCTCTGTAAAGCTCCTATTCATAATAACAACAACAATAATAATAATATCCTCATCTGATACCACTTCTAACTCTTTAGCTGGCTTTATTTAACAATGAAACCAACGTTGCTTGCAGGAAAGTCGTTTAAAGCTCGTAGGAAGTGTAGGTGTGTGCTTGTATTATTTTTTTATTTTTTCTGAGATAAAGACTTCTGCCTTTTATTCCTGCAGGCCCAGCTTTGGCTTTTCTATGAGGTTCAAGTCAATCCAAAGCATCAATGGCTGACAATGCAGAAGAGTTAGTCAACAATGTGGTAAGCTCTGCTGTGTTTTGTTTTCCTGCCACATTTAAAAATATCCAGTCACATACACAAGTTTAGTTTCGGTTGTTTTTCTCTTGGGCAAAATGTGAAAAGCTGTTTGAATGTAATCTTATCAGTGAAATGACTTGTTTATGGTTCACCCCACCCTTCCACAGTGTAGAAGAGGAAGGTGTGGCTGGTAAGATTCAGCTGTAGTGTCAGGTAGCATCAACTCCTGCTCTGACTTGTTGATATGTAATGGCAGTGCTTCAGCTTGATTTGTGAACTGTTTTGGAAGCTCTTCAGGCTGGGAAATCACACCAGTGGCAATAGATAATAGTGTATAAGATTTTAGTCTAGGGGGGCATATGATATGGAGATCACAAGAAATTAGACACCAGATTTAGTGAAACTGAGACACTGACCCATTTTAAAGACCATTCATGCCGTAAGATCCTAATTCAGCCATTTAGCTAAATAAGAATCCAAAATTTACTTAAAGCAAATTTGTTCATGCTCCTGAATCTCCTCTCTTCTTTTTCTCAGTCAAACAATGAAGCAGAGGTCAACCAGCACACTGATGTGGGCAACCCCACAGCCGCTGGCAGAGGTGAGGCTGAGCTCAATGGCCAGCCTCCCACTGCTCGGGCTCCACAGGTGGTCGATAGCGAGGAAGACGAGGACGAGGAGCTGACTCTGAAATATGGAGCCAAACACGTCATCATGCTCTTTGTCCCGGTCACACTGTGCATGGTGGTGGTCGTGGCAACTATCAAATCGGTCAGCTTTTACACGCAGAAGGATGGCCAGCAGCTGTGAGTGTTTTAAAAAAATATATATATATGAAGCACATGCTAGGGCCTTCAGCCTTTCAACAAACATGTTGGGAAAAAATGTGTAAAACCAATCGACGTCCACAGATTACTTTTCATCGCCTCTGTTCACTTCCTTCACGGACTTCCCCAATTCTTAAGGCAAGATGTGGTTTTGAGGAACTTCCTCTAGGAGGAGCTAAAGCATCAGGAAGTGCGTTGGAATCAGTGGTTGCTGGCATGGATAAATTGTTGATCAAACCAAACTCTAACCACCAATAAAGCAGGACAGTATTTCACAATCGGTTATTTAAGAAAGCGCTGCTGGCTTTGTTGCTTTAGATTTGCTTTCACGGCATTTGCAAGAAAAGCATAAATAAGATTATCCATATCTTGGCCGTGGGAGTTGGACAACATTGTTCTCTCACATCCCACCTACCCCACATTTTTCCTACTGGGGCAACCTGCCAGGTTGCGAGCCCTCTGTTAGGCCATGGCTACTATTAATATTTAAAAAATGTTTTTTACTATCTAGATAAAGAGCTTAATTTGACAGCAGTTTCTGGGACAGCTACAAAATTAAACGAGAGCCATTATGATCAGTTTTTGGTTGCTCATGCAGGATCTACACTCCTTTCCGTGAAGACACCGATACAGTGGGTCAGCGTGCTCTCAACTCCATCCTCAACGCCACCATCATGATCAGCGTGATAGTAGTGATGACACTGGTGCTGGTACTTCTCTACAAATACCGGTGCTACAAGGTAAAAGCTGCTGTTTGCAAAGTCTTAGAGAATTGACTTAATAGAATAAAATTTCTGTATAATTTGACTGTTGATGGAAATGGATTAATTAATTGTTTTGATATGAATTTGATACAGCCTCAATTTTTTTTTTAGCAGTGGTGATTGGAACCGGATTTAGATGTTATGCGGTCACTTTATTTAAAACTGCTTTTAGAAGCAATAAAATTTTTTCACTGGTCTGGATCCTTTAACCACTGCTGTGTATAATTCTGAGTCTGTGAGGTTCTCTGGAACAGGGCATGTTACGTTTTGCTACTAAAGTAGTCCTTACAATTACATGTGCTGTATGAACTGTGCCATAATAACTTTTGCAGTAGTTGTATTATCCACACATTTAGCTTAATGACATGTTGCTATTGCAGGTAATTCATGCCTGGCTGTTCTTCTCCTCCTTGCTGTTGCTCTTCTTTTTCTCCTTCATTTATCTTGGGTGAGTTCAGTTTGTCTTCCATTATACATAAGCAATATTTTAGTATTTTTTATGAATATATTAATGTTTGATTTAGCAAAACCCCATTCCTGTCCAGTTGTTGTGAACGTCTATGATAACATTGTTGCAGTGAGGTGTTCAAAACGTACAATGTGGCCATGGACTACTTCACACTGGCAGTGATCATCTGGAACTTTGGGGTGGTAGGAATGATCTGCATCCATTGGAAAGGTCCTCTGCGATTGCAGCAGGCCTACCTCATTATGATCAGTGCTCTCATGGCCCTGGTGTTTATCAAGTACCTGCCAGAGTGGACTGCTTGGCTCATCCTGGCTGTTATCTCCGTTTATGGTTAGTAAGGCTTAATTTGCACTCTCAGTCCACTCTTATTCTTTTCAGTTAGCCCAAACATCTTTTTGTAGGTTTGTGTAGTAACCATAATCCTACCAAGATCTACTGGACCATTTTCATGTGTCGCCACAGTTATTTTAGGAAATGAGTAATTTAAATAATGACATCTGACGTGAGGAGTATGAGACAGGAAACATGTTGAGGAAGTATCTGAGCTTTTCCAAACAGGAAATATATTTCTGAAGTGTTTTGAAGAACTTAACAAAATTAATGAAACGTCTTAGATGGTGCCAGAATTTATTTAAGGCCCTCCCTCCCACCACATAAATTGTACTGACATTTCCATTGTCAGGAGACAGCATGTTCTCTGTGCTACATGGATAAAGATGGTTATTTTAGGCTTTGATTCACTAGAACAGGAACTGAAATATAAGGATTGTTAGTGAGACACACTTAAAAGTGAGGAGATATCAGGATCTCCTGCTGTAAGCGTAGGTTAACTGTGAGTGTTTTTATTCAGTGACATTTTTCCCGTTAAATTTTTACCATGGAATCAATCAAATAATTGCAATATTTGTGATGTCACTGATCAGCCAAATAGAAGCTTCACTTTAGAAAAGGCTAAAATGCTTGTCACTTATGTGTCACTTATCAGGTTTCATTGTCTCTCTTGTCTCTTAGACCTGCTTGCTGTCTTGTGCCCTAAGGGACCTCTTCGCATTCTAGTTGAAACTGCTCAAGAGAGGAATGAGCCTATGTTTCCAGGCCTTATCTACTCTTGTAAGATTTAAAAAAAAAGCTTTTTCCAACCTTTCCAACACATTTTTTATTTGTTGAGATAATTGAAGGATTTAAGAAGATTAATAACAGTGGTTGTTTGCTTTGTCAGCAACCATGGTGTGGCTGGTTGGTATGGCAGATAACGTGGAAGCCAGGAATAACTCTTCCCAATCTGCCCCACAACAAGAGAGCCATGGTGAGTGATGGAGCTGAAAAAAGTAGCATCCAGGATTTTTGCGTATTGTCATATGAAGATGTCTGAAGTGTTCTGCTTTGACAGCGTGCATGGAAAGTAAAATGAAATACACATTTATTGATTTAGATATTTTTTTCCCTGTTCTGACCCTGGACCTCACTTTAAGGCCTCTTGCTGTATCCTGTAGTTGCCATGGCGTCGACAGCTCAACCAGAGGATGATGGCGGTTTCACAACTGAATGGGTAGGCCACCAGGAGCAGCGGCTGGGACCAATGCAGTCCACTGAAGAGAGCCGCCGAGAGATCCAGCAGATGGCCTCAGCACGTCCACCAGCTGTTGATGACGATGAAGAAAGTAAGTGGTAGCTCTGTAGAACTAATGGATTCCTAATACCTTTGTTGTAGACCAGCTCTGAACAGCCAGGTGATCAGCTGCTCAGTGTTTCAAGACTAGCCTATGTTTCTCTGGCTGAGCTTCCTAGAGGTCTAGATTTAGAACCTCTCGTCCAAAGTACCAGAAGTGATGTGTCAATTTTACAACACCAGTATTTGAGAAAATTGCCACCATCAAGAGAGAGGACTACAATAAGCCATCTACAATGAGCACTGCTTTTAATTTATATGCCTCAACCTCTTAGTGTCCGTCTGGGGTTCAACATAAAAGTTGTTTTTTCGAAATTCACCAAAAAATGTTCATGCTTTCTCTGTTTGAAGTAATTGGTGCAGCCTCTCATAAATCAGGTCTCGTACATCACTGCAGATTAGAGAAAGGTCGCTGAAGTTGGTAGAAAAATTAGTACGGTAGTAAATTTTTAATGTTCAATAAACATTTCTCCAAACAGTTATTTTTAATGGGTTTGCAATAAACAGATTTAAATGCTGTTGGAAATACTGACTTTTTTTGTTTGTTTAAATAAACTACATAGCATTTCCATAGCAACTAGTGACAGAATTAAGTGTTGGTTTAAGAAAGAAGGAGCCTCGTTTGGAACAAAAACATATTCTTAAGTATGCCTCGTTTGGTGATTCAGAGATATGGTTTAAAACAATGCAAAAGCCTGAATACCTACAATGCACCAAGCACTCCATAGCTGAAGATAAATATGGCAGCTGTGTTTCATTTGTTTTTTCTTTAGTTTTATTCGAACTGTGTGTTTTCAAGCCGCAAATCAAAAGACTCTGTAGAAGAATTGAGGCATCTTTTGTGATTTTTGGTGGAGGCTTTAATCTTAAAGGGCAAACCCCACCCAGTTCTACCACATTAAATACTGGGAAAGAGAATGTGGTTTACTCAATAATTAAAGAGTGAATCGTGAGAGTGAATTGCGACTGTTCTAATCTGTGTTCTTGCAGGGGGTGTGAAGCTCGGTCTCGGAGACTTTATCTTCTACAGTATGCTGGTGGGGAAAGCCTCAGCCACAGCCAGCGGTGACTGGAACACAACACTGGCCTGCTTTGTGGCCATTCTTATTGTGAGTGACCTGCAATGCTCTTTGGAAACCTCCGAAAACATTTATGTATTATTAAAGTAAAAAAAAAAAGTTGCCTGAACTCAGAGCATTTCATTTTAGCAAAGGCCCAGACATGACAGTTATTATACAAAAATATATCCAGGGGTTTATTTGAATGCATAATTATCAATATAACGCTACACATTCATCCCAGGCATCTTTAGATCAGCTGACCTGAGAGAGAGAGAGAGAGAGAGAGAGAGAGAGAGGGGAAAAATAAAAGCCGGAAAGGCTATTTTTATTAGTTTTTTTTGTTTGTTTTTTTTTCCTCCCCTTTAAGAGGGAGAAAAATGAAGGTTTCATCTTTCTCAGAAAGCTAAAAGAGCTGTTTATGATCCACAATCCCAAACTTAACTTGCCCAGGAACTCATTAGCTGTCATAGATGAAAACTGATTCGTGAATTTGTATCTAGCAAACTAAACTCTTAAACTAAACTCTAAGTTAATGGACTAAGCCTGAATTATGCAGTAAACCTCAGGGCACTCACATCTTTTGACAAAAGATTTCACATTTTCCTGCCCTCTCATAGATCAGTGCAGTCAGATATAATAATAATAATAATAATAATATTTTTTATTTATATAGCGCCTTTCTTAAGAAAGATATCTTAATATATCTTAAGATTATCAGATATCTTAAACATGTCATAAAAATCTGAAAATGACATCAAAAAACGATATGAGAATTGATTTGGCTTCCTGTGGAGAAAAGCAGGCAGCAGGGCATGCCTGTCCAGCTGAGTGTTAAGTTAATGTTTGGTGTGACAACCCAGTGATTTAGGGGTAATAAACAGTAATGATGACCGTTTATAGCCGTTTATGCACTTTGTAATGACCAATATTAACCGTGCCTCACTATGTTGTTGTTGATGCTCTTGATGGAACAGTCTTACTTTCAGTGTCTTTGTTCTAAATCATTGCTCTTTCCCTCGTATGTCTCTTTAGGGCTTGTGTCTGACCCTCCTGCTCTTGGCCATCTTTAAGAAGGCCCTCCCAGCTCTCCCCATCTCCATTACCTTTGGCCTAGTCTTCTACTTTGCCACAGATAATCTTGTGCGCCCATTTATGGACCAGCTAGCAATGCATCAGTTCTACATATAGTAGAAGACGGTGTTCTTTTTAACCCATGCTCCACGCTCCGGCTGTACCACTGAGGACCTGACCCTCAGGAGGAGAAAGCAGAAGGGGAAACATTTGCACTTCTGCTATCCTGGATGCGTGACTGGACTCTGGTTTTGTTTTTACTGTTTGCGGAGTGGAGGCCTCCAGCTATTCATTCCTTACCTCTGAGCAATTTCTTTTCTTTTTTTTTTTTTGTTTTCTCCCCCTCCATTGAAAAATGTTTGTAATTGGAGTACCTCTCCAACAACTCAAAAGATGGACGCTGGCATTTTCATTAAGTAAGCAGTAATTGTTTGGGGTGAAAACCATAAAAGGTGGAAGATTTGAACAATAAACACCAAAATTTCACATATAATGTTCTTTAACTTAAGCCATTGAACTGTTTTATAACTGGATGAGGAAAAACTGCATTATCTGTTCATGCAGGTCTTTTATTTTTAAAGCTTTGTACAGCGTTCTGAAACCTCCCAGTTAAAAACACCAAGCATTAAAACAGTGACCTTTGACCTGTTAGTGACATTGACTAAACGGTTGGTACAGAACACGGTGGTATTTATGAGCTTTTTAATGTAGCGTGCCTATAAATATGGCTTTGGAGTGTCCCGTTGAACGATCACAGCCCTGTTTGTGTGGTATGGCGCCGCATTCTGATTTGTTGCTGCGGTTTTAATTTTACAATTAAAAAGACTGATGGTGAAATCTACTGATTTGCTCTCGAGGAAAATTTGGGGTCATCAGATAAGTTAAACTTCTTTAGATTTTGATGACACTTCACCAAAGTTTGTGCAGGAGTTAACATTTCATGCTGTGACTTTTTTTTTTTTTTTTGCTCCTTGTTTTGTAGCGCCATATTGTCTTTCCCTTCGTGGCTAATATATCCCAAGGTTTTTTGTTTTTTCTTTACAACATGTCTTTTCTTTTTTTCTACGAAAAAGCAGAACAGTGTCCTGATTGTTTTTGTAATTGGTTTGTAACCAACTTGAAAGGTTCTTGAATAAAGGGGAAGCTCATTTGAGCAAACTTTCTTCCCTGTTTTGGATTTCCTGAGGTAGGTAGCTGCACTAATATCCCTCCGTTAGTGAAAGTGAAGGTCGGACTATCTGGGTACCTCATGAGCATTCAGGGGAACAGATACCTAGACGTTTTTCATGTTTTCATGCTTCTGATGGAAGTGTTTTGATCTTGGATGGCTGAAAGCCAGCCTCTAATCATGTTTCTTAGCATGAAAGGAAAACCTGATCCTAGATCAGCCTGCTTACTCTGAAAAGATAAATACAGGCTGAAGGCTTGTCACTGCATTCAGTTATACGTTGCCGAGGAGCCTGTTGTCATTGTTCTCTTGTCTAATGTGGGTGGGGCGCTTCTCTCTGATGGAAAAATCCAAGTAGAAACACTGGGAATTCCATGGCTGTGGGTGCTTTGGCAGGTTGACAGTTTCTTTGCTCAGAGCAAAACTGGCATGTGGCCCAGAGTTGTGGGGCATAAGCGGTCACTATGGGGACTGTCTGGCCAAGCAGGCAGGGATGGTGACTGTCCTTTGTGATTGTGCCCTGACGCTGAGCTTCATGCTGGGCCTTCGTTTACGGGACTTTAATTTTCCTCCAGTGCTTCACCTGCAAACTGCAACTGTCTTGAAACAACAGCAAAGCTCCTTTATATCTTTGAAAACCATCAAAGCTGAGCTCCTCTGGACATTTCCAGAAGGGTTCATTCTCATTAATTGAGAGGGAAATTCCGGTTATTTCTCTGCGTGAGGTCTTTCAGGTCAGTCATAAGATTCTGTATCCTTAAAATGTGAAGTTTGACCTTTGGGACAAGAAGCAGCTCCGGTTAAAAGCCCTCTATTATAGTTGAATCTCCAAAAGTAGTTCTATCATCATGAACTGGTAACTACAGAGAACTCCTTGGTGAAATCTTTAGGAGGTTTACTGGAGATCTGAGTTACAGCCACACTTTTTCTGTTAGAATTTGAATTAGTCAATAAATAAAATGGTATTGCTTTGTTTGTATCTTTATATTTATGTGCAATGCAAATAAGATTAACTATTATGCTGGTTAATATCACTATTAAAACCACTGAATTAACCAAATTAAAATCTAAAGTTGTACTGTAAATCTAAATCCATTGCAGGCTGCATTGATCAGAAGATTAATATTTTTGTTGATTTATTTTTGTCTTGTGCTGTAAAATCTAAATTGTCCACTGTTTTAGTTTGTCCCCTAATTGAGCTGGTTTACACATCTGATTCATGCTGAACTAATAGGATGATACAGCTTTATCTTGATGTACACCTAGGGGGTGACATGGCTTCTTCAGAGCCTCTAGAGACACTTAAACATTAATCCCTCGCACATTCAACTCAGGTGGCATGTCTGAGTCTACTGTCCCAGGACCAAAACCTACACAGGGCCACAGCCAAGGATAGTCCCTCTAAGTGGATTACAGAAAGTGAAAGATGTGACGGGAGGGGAGCGGGTGTCCCGTCCCATGTGAGACGGGCCGGCATTCAAGGATTAGCCCTAAGTACTTGCTCAGGCTGTATGTTATCCAGACTGCAGGCGGAAGATAGGATCACTCACATCAGTAACATCTCCGCCACTCACATCTCCTGCAGCAGGACCAGAATCTCAGCTCTAGACCAGCAGCCATGTCCAAGGACAAGCTTGAGGGCCTGGTGAAGCGCATGGAGGTGACCCTGTCTGAGATGGAGCAGCTGAAGGTCCACTGTGGCCGGCAGAGCGAGGAGCTCAGTCAGTTGGTGGTGGAGCTCCGGAGGGAGAACCAGGAGCTGACGGAAAGATACAACCAGCTAGCCCTGGACATGAAGGAAGCCAAGGAGATCATTGAGCAACTTCAGGACACTAAGTATGCCTTCGATGCGAAGGAGAGGCAAGCTCAGAAACTTAGCCGACAACTCTGAAAGGAAGAAAGCTGGGGTTCTGATGTGTACACTGGGGATCTTAAGATCCAAGAAAGGGTGGAGTTCCAAATCTGGGTGGCATGTGCATGTGGCAGCCTCATAATGTATATACTATAGACTGTCTGTGTGTGTAACTCTATATAATGTCCTTTTTTGGCAGACCATGGTTACAATGTAAAGTTAAGGTAATTCTAATGTTGATGTCAATGCTGTACTTTAGATTTCTATTTGAACCTCTGGTTTGGTTAATGAATGAGCCAGCAGACCGGAGCTTTCCTACAGACATATGTGGAAGTCTTGTATAGTGGCTAAAAAGGGGGCTTGTAAAAGGTTGATTAAGTCAATGTGTTAGACCGCTAGACTGATACTAATACCATGGGACCGAATACCTTATGCTGAGAGGCCTTCTGCCATTCACCTGCTGCATATTTCTATTAAAGCATTACTGGTGATTCACACCTCTGAACGTCTGTGTGCGTGCTCGAACACATGAGCAGAGGATTATCTAATCTGGTTTAAAGTGCTCACCACCTTAGGCAGAGTCTGACATGTGAGGTTGAGTTGGCTTCGGCACAAGAGAGGGTTTACGGTGGACGGGATCCCATGGAGGTCGGCCAAACACGTTTCAGATCCACTCACACCTCATCACACCGCAACCAAGGTGTAAAAACCCAGGAATCATCGCCACCAAATACTGCATGTGGACAACGCAAATCTATGGCAGCAATGTCTGGGAGACCTCTGCGACGAGTTTGCAATGTTTCTCCTCCTGTTTTCTTTTTGGCTGCAATGTTTTGAGATGAACAGAGATGACTTTTTTCCTACAAGACACCAGGACACCCACCTCTGAGAGCAGTCATCGAAGGGCCCCTTGAACATGACTGGACCACAGCAATGCCACTGGTGCAGCTAAACCTGAAGTGGGCTGATTGCATTGAAATCCATATTTCCACTTACCACTAGCATTTCCTTAATTACCATTTGTTTGTTCCTTCCTAAAGGAAGCTGTAGTTGTGCTTAAAAGCAGGGAGAATGAGCTATTTTCAGAAGGCCATAGTAGTAGTTTCCTTTTCCAAGCCTTCATTGTGGCTTCCTTGGTTTCCCCTTTAAAAACGTGTATGTTCTTTGCATGTCTTATGCAATAGACTGTCAGTGTATATGTTCGTGTTTGTGACACCAGCTGAAAAACAATAAAAAATGACTTCTTGTTGTTTTCAACCCTTTTTCTCCTCTCCGGGCTGGGAGTGAGACTGCATTTACAGACTATTATAATAATGTGCAAAAGTCTGGAAGTTCACACAGTAGCCCGTTCCTTTACGCCTGACAGAGCCAAGTCTGAAATGAAAATTCTTGGTAAAACTGAAACCAAAATTCAGGACACACAAAAAAGCGACTAAAAATAATGTATCCAGTTTGGCCCATAAAATTAAGAGTGAGAATGGATATTCATTCACAGCAGTAAATAACGTTTCAGTTATAATTTGCTCTCTGCCTCTGTCGTTTATGGTTTGATGGTCGTACAGATGGTGATTTTGTGTTCTGAATACTGAGTGGAGTTCTAGCATTAAAGCATCCTCTTAATGCTTCGAAAGGTCAGCTCTCACGTTCCCGCTCTGTTGATCTGCTGCAGTAAATGACACAGGGCATCACCTTGATCACTATTTCTTATTTTAATTCTCTTTAGAATGATGTCAAGTTTCATGTCTTAAACTTATATGCTATAGGCCTATTTCACATGTCCAAATTTACTGTTTTAATTTTTTTTTTTTTTTTTGGGTTAAAAAGCAAGAGTTTCAGTTTTCCTTTATCTTGCCTTTTTTTGTCTTTATTTCTTTGATTGACTGAAATCTCAGCAGACTGGAAACGTGTATAACAACAGGGCATTCTCCTCTGTCCGCTCCGGCACAGGATAACAGGTTTGATAATGAAATTTCAAAAATAACACATTGGATGGTAAAAAAAGAAAGAGATCCATAATGCACTACGGAATTACAACTGAACTGGTATGAAAAGCAGTCTCAAAAGAAATTCTTTTTCCATTAATAAGACTAAAAGTTTTTAAAGATAATCGTCTCATGACTACTTTTCCATGGCGACCAAAAAAGAATACATGATGGGTCTAAACAAGTTTCATTATATTTAATCTAAAAATACACTGTGTTGCAGTGAGTAGTGCTGTCCCGCTCACAGTGAGAAGGTCTTGGGTTGGATTCCCAGGCAGGACGGTCCGGGGCCTTACTGTTTGGAAATTGTGTGTTCTCCTCATGCCTGTGTGTGTTTCTCCCACCGTCCTAAAACCTGCAGGACAGGTAGATTGGAGCTGTGAGAGCTGGGATTGACTCCAGCACTGCCTGAAACTCTAATCAGGACAAGCGGGTCAGAAAATGAGAAATAAAAAAATATGATGTATGTATACAGTACTGTGCAAAAGTTTTAGGCAGGTGTGAAAAAATGCTGTGAACAAAGAATGCTTTCAGAAATGGAAGTCTGAATCAATTATTTTCATCAATCAACAAAATGCAGTGAATGAACAAAAGAGAATCTAAATCCAATCAATATTTGGTGTGACCACCCTTTGCCTTCAAAACAGCATCAATTCTTCTAGGTACACTCGCACACAGTTTCTGAAGGAACTTGTCTGGTAGGTTGTTCCAAACATCTTGGAGAACTGACCACAGATCTTCTGTGGATGTAGCTTCCTCACATCCTTCTGTCTCTTCATGTAATCCAGACACACTGGATGATGTTGAGATCAGGGCTCTGTGGGGGCCAGAAGAACTGATGCTGGTTTGAAGGCAAAAGGTAGAAACACCAAATATTGATCTGATTTAGATTTTTCTTCTGTTTCGCTCACTTTGCATTTTGTAAATTGATAAAAATGAACAATCATTATTTACGTTTCTGAAAGCGTTCTTTGTTTACGGCATTTTTTCCACACCTGCCTAAAACCTTTTGCACAGTACTGTATATACATTTTGGGGAAGTATACTATAATGAAATATGGCTTTGATAGATTTTTTTTTTTTTTTTTTGATAATATTCATTTGTTTAGTTTTTTTCCAAGTTGAAGATTGCAAGTTTGCTCCTGAATGTTTTCTGTTTATTTGCTACATCTGAGAACTATAAATAGAATGTAGCTGGAGGATGTGTTAACTTTTAACTTTTAGCCACATAAAAATAAAGAGAAAGGGCGTCCTGAACATTTACTGGAAAATTACACCTTGGGGGTAATTACCCATCATGCCTTGTGAGCGGGGTGGGTTTGCCTGCGGTTTGGAGCAGAGCACCTTTAACAGGCTGCGTCCTGCAGAAGCGTCCCAGAGAGAGGGGGGCACAGAAACACCCATCAGCTCCACAGAGGGGTCCCGCAGCCCGTTCCACGACCATCCCACACGAGCCGATCCAGCCCAGCTCAGCCCGACCTGATCCAGCCCAGCTCAGCCCGACCTGATCCAGCCCAGCTCAGCCCGACCTGATCCAAGTCCAGGAGACTCCGACCTCGCTGTCCAGCCTGCGTGTCCCCTCGGCGCGCGGAGTGCGGGACTCCTGTCCTGCGCGCCCGGAGCTCAGCAGCGCAGTAAGATCAGCGTTTTCTGCTCTTCCTGAAAGAACTGATCTTCAGAAACATCTCCGATCCTGCACTGTGGTCAGGTGAGGAGGAAGCACTTAGGCTGCATGTGCAGACTCTCACTGCTAATTCACTTTCAGTCTGTTAAGGTGCTTTTCCTTCTGCTGGTTACAGGGGTGATTAGTGCATGCTTTTGGAGACTACTTTTGCACCTTATATATGTGTGTGTGTGTGTGTGTGTGTGTGTGTGTGTGTGTGTGTGTATGCACTCTCCTTCCTGGCGCACAAAGCTGTACCTGTACCTGACCAGTTTCAGGTGATTGTGTTTGAAGTTCTTGGAGCCCCTTTATCTAGGCACCTTGTATCTTTAAGCACTTTGTAGCCCGTCGCAGTAAAACCTTCATTCCAGTTCCTTTAATTTAATCTTCTCAATCTGCCAAAGAAGATAGTATGACAGACAGAACACTTTCACACCAAGGTGATTCCCCAACAAAATTGTCTCAATACTTTTGGCCAGTATTGTGTAAAAACACTAGTTAGACATTTAGCGTAGCGTCCTGCTCTTCATAATTACAGTGATAACCGTTAACACTTGGTGCCCATACTCAAGGTTCTGTCATGTCCCGCTAACGATCCAAGTAGTTTCTGTCTACCTTCTGATGAACCCTGTTTTTAACACCATCTGACAGGTGGCAGCTTGTACCAGCTGGCAGCAGCAGTGTTGGTGCTTCTCCAGCTTTGAAAGCGTTTTCCTGCGTAATATGTCTTGAAGTGTCTGTTAGTGTCAGCAACCAAACGGCCAATCATATGCCCTGGCAGTGCTGAGATACTGGGTTTTTCAATTGAAAAAAGTGAAAGTGAAAGTGACAACCCTTGTCATTGCGAGGTCACAGCACAGCAAGCGTGAACCACAACGAAATTGGACCTCTGCTTTTAACCCATGCACACAAACACCGTGCAGCAGTGGGCAGCTATTGAAAGCGCCCGGGGAGCAGTGACAGGGACGGTACCTTGCTCAAGGGTACCTCAGGGCAACCTACTTGTGAGGGATAATTGCTGGTTATCCACAACTCCAGTCAAAATTCATAATGATCCTATAATGACCAACTCATTTGGAACAGCTTAAAACCTGACTCCTTCTACTACCTGTTTTTGCACAGCTGCCATCCTGAAGTACCAAGGCTTACTGGTCCCAGTTGACCACAAGCATGAGAACCTGGCACCCTGAAGCTTCACTCACATCAGGCTTTAATGTCTTTCTCTTTCATTTCATAGGGCAGGAGCCCCCTGCTGTTCTCATAGCAGCCAGCAAAAACAAGCAAACTATCAGTTCTGCAGCTGAATTTGTCTGGAGGGCACGGTAAATGCTTCAGTTAAGCTTTTACATCCTCTGAAATGAACTGGCCACAGCACAAAGCGCCCGAGGAGATGGCTCGTTGCTTTTTCCCATGACAAGTAGTTTCAAGCTGAGTGTGGTTGCCTCCTGGGATGCTGCTTCCTCTTGGGACGTGGAGCGCATGAAATCTTTGTGGTCTGTCCAAATCAAGATCGAGCCAATGAATCGATTTTTAAATCTTTTTTTTGTAGGTTACTGAATACGTGACCAGGGAGACAACAATTTGAAACACTCAGGTATTTGTGTAATATAATAATAATAATAATAATAATAATAATAATAATAATAATAAGACAGTGGTTTCCTATGGTTTAGTCCAGTAAGTCTCAGTTATCTTAACAGTTCATCTAAATTATGCCAAAAATGGACTAAAGGGAACTTTAGTCAGCTCACCCTCCTGGAATAATCCTTCATAGAAGTTTATGTATGCATATTTTATCGCAATTATCATGATAAACTTGACCAAAAGCAGTGTGATATGTGTCTGTATGAGCATTTTAATCCATATTTGCATTTCCCTCAGCGGTGGATTGGTAATAGGAATCGGCTGTGTGAACAATGAAGCTGCTGTTGGTCGTGGCCTCCCTGCATTTGCTCCTGACCTCTGTCTTCACGGTGAGTGAAGGAAGAGAAAAGAAAGGATAGATTAAAGTAAGAGTTATGCTGTAGTGCAAAGTCAGCGGTCCGATATTTCAGACGGAGTGAAGACTACCAGTATAGCTGGAGCAGATGGATCTGGGATTCATAAATGATCTGGGATTGGGTGTGACATGAGATTATTCCTGTGTGCATATCTGACAACCTGACGAATACTCTCAATTCCTGACATCTTGGGTTTTATCTGTGTAAAAGTTTGCACACTTTTGATCAAATGACATTTGATCCTTTTCCAGAGACAAAAGTATATATTTTCCTACAAATATAGGTGCAGTTTTGCAAATGTATGTTTCATATACGTCTATAATGTGGCACATTTTTACCCAAAATATTAAATTAAGCAAAGACACAGTAGTTGTGCTTTAATTAGGATACATACTATATTAGAAAACTAGCAAAATGTCATTTGACTGGAGTGGTGGCTTATCTCTTCTTAAGTTAAAAATAATGACTGTTCATGAAATAATGACTCAGGTAGGAGTAAAGTTAAAAAAATGAACAAAAGCGTAACCATAGGAAGACAATCCCTGTAGTGTCACCATCATGAAAGATTAAATGTTTTAGGCTCTGTTCTTCTCTTCTATGCTCTGTTGCAAAAAAAAAAAAAACCCATACAATGCCAAGGTTTCAGAGTGAGAAGTGAGATGCTGACATGATGACGAATACCTAAACGTTAGCTAAAATGTAACAAGTATATTACTTTCATAAATATGCTTCAGTAGTGAATCAATTAAAAACAATAAAAATCTCAGGAAAGTACTAATGCATGAGAATTTTACTTAAGTACATGTAATTGAGTTCTAGTTACTACCCGCCCCTCAAGGTTTAAATTCACGAGTGAAGAATGGCTTTATATAGAAATCTATATGAAATCTCACTGGCCTACTGATTCCAGGACTGTGGTGAGCTGGTCTCTCTGATCTCAGATCTAATTTGCACTAGATATACTTTAAATCATCAACTGCTTAGGTGTTTGGAAGAGCATGCATGGTGGACATACTGTAGGCCTTGTGTTTTTTCCATATTTTTCTTTCAGCAACAAAGAAGCAGTCGGGGTGGGTCCCTAAAATATCATGTTACATCCAGTGCAATTTGGTGCTGTCCAAATAGACTGAAGTGTGATGTATTTTCAGCTTCCCTCTGGTGATTACTGGGAGGAATGGGGACCATATGGGGAGTGCAGCCGCACGTGTGGCAGCGGGGTAACCGTGAGGACGAGACGATGTGTGACTCACCGGTAAGCAGGCGGATCACAGACGGTTAATTGAGCGGCATCATGTCTGGGTGGGACAGCGTAGCTTCAGGCTGAGAATTGTTTAGGAGAACAAATTCTCCTGGAAACATAACAGTGTTAAAAGGAAAGTCTGTGTATAAATATCTATACTATATTACTATATATCAGTTCAAATTCATAAAAATGGTTTTGTTATAACCTTTATGCTGGTAAGAGCATATAAGCATAGATAACACAACATACAAATAGTGCCAATCACAATACATTTAGACCAGTTTACTGAATGGCTGAGCCTGAATGAAAGGGAAACAACAGTCTGAGCCCATGAATGATGGGAGATGCCCATGGACATACTGTTCGAACTTCACAGTGATTCAGCCGGTCTGATATATAGTACTTGGCAGCAAGTCAGTTCTTCAGAAAATCAGGTGACCTGACCAGACAGTCCTTGTTATGCAAGTTACCTGGAAAAAAAGCATCCTGACGTCTTACTGGTGCATCCATCTGCACCCCATTCAAATGAGAAACGTGTCTATTGTAAGAAGCTGGATTTATGATAAAAGCAGGCGTTCCCCACACAAGCCCTTCATCTGAGTCCTTATTTACTGCTATTCTTTCAGTGGGAGAGAAATCTGAGTTTCCCAGATATGCTATATCCAGTAATATAGAGACATTTGTTTAAATTAAAGTGAAAGTGACAACCCTTGTCATTGCGAGGTCACAGCACAGCACACAGTGAACCACAATGAAACTGGACCTCTGCATTTAACCCATGCACTAAAACAACGTGCAGCAGTGGGCAGCTATTGAAAGCGCCCGGGGAGCAGTGACAGGGACGGTACCTTGCTCAAGGGTACCTCAGGGCAACCTACTGCAGAGGGGAATTGAACCCACAATCTTCCGATGCGAGGGGAACTCCCTAACCACTAGACCACCACTGCCTCGACTATTATAGACTATTTGTGGTACTGGTATTCAATTGAGAATAAACCGGAAATCCACTCAGTGCCATGTTAAAAAAATAATTTTTTAAAAATTCTTATTTTAGTCTGTGAGTGTTTGCTCTATTCTTCTTTTCTCTTTCTCCATTCACTGTAGCTCAGTGTTGGATAGTTGTGAGGTTGGGGTGAGGACCATGTAATGGCCTCTGAATGTGGGCTTCTAAAGGTATAGGCAGGCTGGCTGCGGTGAATCCTCACCAGCTTAGCGTTACGTCCATAAATCTTGCCTGAGTTGGAATCCGGCTTGCATGTTCTCTCTTGCACCTGACGAAGTGAGCAGCGCTTCCAAAGAGGAGACGCTGAGTCTGTCAAACTTGCAGCCACTGCTTGGCTTTTCTCAGTCATTACCAAGTGTGTTAAAATTACATCACAAGGGATGTTACTAATCACTATACAGTCAATGCAAATGAATTTTCACCAGTCAGCCACTGGCCTATCCACCTGACTAGATGATGTCTGCAAGGTTTTGGCCCTCAGGCACTAGAAAACACGCTGTAGTCAGAAAGTGCGTGTGCAATATTAAGTGTCAGACAAGCTGCAGCACCGAACGTGTCAGAAATTCACGAAAAGAGACATTTCGAAACTTAGAAGTTAAAAAAGAAAGTGTGCCTGAAGCCAGCCTCTTACAAGCAGACACGCCCATATCAGCAGTTTTCCAGAATTCTTTTCTATTTGTGTGTCTGTTTGTCCAGCATTAGTTGCTGCTCCCACGATTCATTACTATTGTTGCGCTGACTTGCTGTTCAGAAACTCCAAAAGCTGTAATTAGCGTTGGCTCTTTTGTTCACCTTGTACTTGATGCTTTGGATGAGTTGAACTTTCCTGACCAGATAAGCTTCTGTTCTATTGAGTGAAGTATTTGTCAAAACTCTGGATTGGAATATAATTGTCAAAATGATCCACAGAGCTGAAGGGAGGAACACTAACACACCCTGAGAGAAAGAGCATTCCTTTGCAAAATGCTTGGGTGTGTGTGTGTGTGTGTGTGTGTGTGTGTGTGTGTGTGGGATCCTGCATCACTGGGGTGGTCCCGCAAACAATCTTTGTTAGTGAGAATAGTTTACCATACTCCAATACAGGAGACTGACTCAGGACCCCCATCCCGCTCACAAGCTTTTTCATCTATTGTTCCGTTTTTTTAAATTAGGGTATGAAAAAGAATACATTTGACTAATTTCTCCAAAGAAAAAACTGGACCTCGAAGACTTTGTTGCGCCTTTCAGGATACATGTATGCTGTCTGTACCTTGATGATTAAAAACTGTGCCATTGACGATGTTACTAAAATCTGCTAAAATCTCAAAAAAAAGATTTGAAACCTTGTGTTTCTCACCTTGAGGGTTGAGGCCCATTTGAAAAACAGGTATCCAGGTAAATTAGGATTACTTCAGTAGCAGGTTATGATACACAGAGGTGTTTAACAGTGTGTATAACAGAGATTAAACAAGCATAAAGAGAGGCAGCACAGACCCGATGGAGACAAAACACTGCACTCAGTCAAAGTTACCATCTGCTTTTTAACAGACAGCTGTTCTTCTCAATGTTTGTGCTTTATGTTGTTCATTAATCATGTTATTTTTCTCTTTTATGCTGTATCTCTACTGCTTCTAGGACCGATGGAGGTCACAACTGTGTGGGACCGGATAAGTCGTATCGTTCCTGTAACGTTCAGGTATTCATCCCTGAATAATTCACCTTGTCCTGTAAACTTCTAGACATGCCTGTGCCCGCTGTAATGAACCCACTGACTCTTCTGCAGTGTTTACTCAGCTGTGTGTCTGTATAAAAATGTAACATGATCATTATTAACAAATCTTTCACTACAGTTTGTCATATTATCCTGATGTGCTGCTAAGATAAAAACTATACACAGTGAGTAGCGCTACCGTCTCACAGCTGAAAGGTCCTGTGGTCGATTCCCTGGCGGGACGGTCCAAGTCCTTTCGTTGTGGAGTTTGCATGTTTTCCCCGTGTCTGTGAGTGTTTGCTCCGGGAACTCTGGTTCCCTCCCACCATTCAAAGACCTGCACATCAGGTGAATTGGAGATGCTAAGTGTAGGTGTGTGTGCATGCATGTGTGTGTGTGTGTGTGTGATTGTCTGTATGTCTGCCCCATGATGGACAGCCGACCTGTCCAGAGTTTTTCCCAGCCTTTTGCCCTGTGAGAGCTGGGATAGGCTCCAGCACTGTTTGCAACCCTTCTGGGGTTAAGCGGCTAAGAAAATGAGATGAGATGAGAAAACCGAAGTCAGTACATGTATTTTTACAGTGCTTGGGAAGGGAAGCAAGACTCTAAAGGAAAACCCTTCCTCCTCTAATCAATATCAGATAAAAACAACATCCTGCATGTACCTTCATCTAACCAGACTGCAATCAATAATGTGTTTAAGGCCCAACCCTTTATTAAACAATGTCTTAGCCATCAAACGGCCATTCCTGACCATTTCATGGAACTTGGCCTTTCGTGAGTGAATTTTAGGAGCTCTAAAATGATTCAGACATCTGGGAAACCACCAATGAACAATGCTCTCAAACATTAAACCCATCTTCACACTGCCTGATAGGTTTCTGACTGTCTTCTGTTAACTTCTAGGACTGCCCAGAGGGATCCAGAGATTTCAGGGAGGAGCAATGCTCTCAGTTTGACGGCACTGATTTCCATGGAAAACGCTACAAGTGGCTGCCTTACTATGGAGGTATTTATGCCTTTCATTGCAGTTACTGAGTAATAAGTCAAACTGAAAGTCATTTGTAAGATTAACCTGAGATGGTTAATCATGGGACGTTTTTTAAAGAGCTTAAATATTACAGGACTATTTTTTTCCCTTCATCTAGTTCTTTTAGATACTTTGTCCCACTGTTTACACTTAAAAACTTTACCACAGGGTCTTCTCAAAATGTAAAAAAAAATGTAATAAAAACAAGGGCATATAGGTCAACATTTTTCCTTCAGTCTGAACAACAGATCAGTTTTACAGTGTTGTAACCACATCATCTTAAATGTTCTATGGAGCTCAAAGTTCATCATCCAAACATTGTCCCTGGATGGGCCATGTTGCTCCTTGCGAGACACTGTACCTTTCAAAGACCAGAAAGCAGTCATTACTGCAGCTCCTTGCTTCTTTACATTGATAATAAATGTTGCAAATGCCAGCAGTCTAGAACTCTTATTGCAGTACAAACCACTGTTCTAAGTCAAGGCCTGTTGTTTCCTTCATGACAGAAACAGCAGCCTTTGCTTTTGCACTATATCTGACTTACTCTGCTTTTAACAGCAGAAAATCCATGTGAGCTGAACTGCATCCCCAGAGGAGAAAACTTTTACTACCGTCAGCGATCTTCAGTGGTGGATGGCACACCCTGCCATCCAGGAAGAAAAGATATCTGTGTGGAAGGCGTCTGCAGGGTGAGCCAGAATGCCACACAACACACTGGTTTAAGTAGCAACTGATCTCTGGTTAGATTTCGCTTCATATTTAGGGTCATGGTTGATACCAGGCATTGATTCCAGACTGATATCAGATCAGACTGAATCTAATCCAGTCCTGGAGCAAATCTAGCCTGAAACAGCACATGCTCACATTATAGGATGTTTTTTTGTGGGACAGGGTTGAATTTCATGGATTTAATGCATGAAGAAGACAAAGCGTGATAAAAATAAATGGATCCATTGAGCTGTAACAGTGATCAGGGTATTATTATTAAGTTCAAGAAGCCTGTTTTAAATGACTGCTACAAAAATCATCAATGGTTCACAGATGTTGATGTTTTACCTCATCTTGGAGTTCAGAGCATATAAAGGAGGGAACAAACCATGAGCAATCAGCTCTTGCAGACTCGGGTATAAAAGCCTTGGGATCTTCTGCAAATCTCTTTATAATTATAAACATCTGGTCTTGGTCCTTATAATTATATACATCTGCATTCAAATACTAAAAAAAAATCAATATTTACTGATTATCAACTACCATTCTGCTCCAAATCATTCATTTTTCCAGATTCCATGATACCAGTGCTTTCCAATATTTAAGTAGTTTGAGCATGAGAGCATTCCTCTCAACATTTTAAGAGGACATATTGAATCAGTACAGGACAGTAAAGATTTGCCAGTTGAAAAGCTATATTGTCTCCTCTCAAGTTCAGGCAGCATAGACCTAAGTAGCTGGATGTCTCCTTTATTTTTAAATGCGGTCTGTGGTGGTTCAGTGTTACTATAGAGCTTCACTGTGTGCCACTTTGTCTGAACAGTAAATTTAGCCATATGTTCACCACTCTAGCTCATGGACTAAAACAAATCTATAGGACGTTTCCATTGTGCATTTTGTTCTTAACAGTATGTCATTTATAACAACATTTTAATGCTAACAGTTCACTAAATTGCCAAAAGGATGTCATTTTAATGATATAATGCTTTATTTTTTATTAATATCGATAGGTTCTATAATGATAGTTGGAACCCTGGGACATTAAATTTAGTCTTTACGCTTCAGGTTAATTAGGCATTTTACCAGAATAATGCAGCCCGAGTATCACCAAATCAAGTGTCTTAGACTCCAAAATAAACTGTTTATTTTATTTACATACACACAGCACACAGTGAACCACAACCAAATGCATTGGACCCACATAATGACATTGCAGCAGCGGGTGTTTTCAGATTCAAAGTTCAAGCTCTTCATTTATCACGTTACACAGGTACAATGTATTCAGAGAAATGTCTCCTTGAGTCACTCTGAGAAAACAGAACTAGTCATTATACAATAAGTGTTCTCAGTAAACTCAGAATTCATATAAATGTTTATTTTACTTACCAAAAGTATTATTATTTTATTGTATTATTTTAATTCATACATGCAAAAGATTTTTCCATGATCATAGTTGTAGAGAGAAATGAATTTCTTATTAATTGAAAGAAATTCAAATAATTTTCTCTTTTAAAAAACAACATGGATTGATTAAGTATCACAATGTATTTTTATGTAATATGTTTATATAAAAGAAACCAAAAAACATTTGAAACCTTGCTTTGCTTATTTTAGCACCTCCACAAGCGTTTTACTTTAGCTCTAAGTCAAAAATGTCCCATACTGGGTCTTAGTTCTGGAACGTGCATGCCAAAAATGTTCCCTAAACCTCTTTTGCCTGCCCACTTCCTGCCCACAGCGTCTCGGCTGTGACAACATGTTGGAGTCTCAGCTGCAGGAGGACCCTTGCCTGCAGTGTGGGGGCAACGGTCAGTCCTGCCATGCAGTTAAGAACACCTTCTCCATGCAAGATCTGCCCAACGGTAACACACACGCCAGCCTTCACAGCTTGAAATGGGAGACATGTGGCTTGTCAAGCGCAGAAGCAAACCAAGTGTTTATTTTTTCTGCCCTTAAAGGTTACAATCAAATGTTCATCATTCCTGTAGGGGCCACCAGCATTCGCATTAGTGAGACTTTACCGACTCGTAACTACTTGGGTGAGTGTGTGTGTGTGTGTAAACATGAGCAACATCAGGCTCATTCTTCTTCTTCTTCTTCTTCTTCTTCTTCTTCTTCTTATTTATATAATAGTATTCCTTCAATGTGACTGTTTATAGCCGTGAAGAACCTGCGTGGTGAGTACTACCTTAATGGGCACTGGGTGATTGAATTCTCACGTGCCACCACCATCGCTGGCACCATGCTGTACTATCAGAGAGGAGCAGAAGGAGAGATGATCCCAGAAACCATCATTGGCCGTGGACCTACCACTGAGCCTTTGGTTATTGAGGTGAGGTGCTGTTCCCCTGTATTCCTGCAGGACAACATTCCTGCCCAGATTAGTTTCCATCCCATGACATCAGTTTTGGTTTTCCTTTTCATCAGCAGAAAGTCTGAAAGCACTGGAGGCACTAAACTGGGTTGAACTAGAACTAGGTAGTACTCTGGAATGAATAAAATTTGTTCTAGAATTAGCAGATTTAAGTCAAAATTCAGTTTGCTTTGGTTGACAGATTACTTGGGTTGTTCTTACTCTGAAAACAAAATCCTGGGTTTCATTTTTAGAGGTTGAGAGTCACTTTGTTTGCATGATTATCAAAATAAAATAAAAAAACCCAGGATGCAGCACATTACTCTTTTCTTTCCTCAGCTCACTCATGATCCGTTCTAACCCTGGTGCCCTTACCATATGAGGGAGCTGGAGATTAGCTAAAGTCATAATCAGTGGCTCAGGCTGGCCAGGAGAGATTCATTTTGCTGTTCAAACGCCTTGTTTTCTTCCTCTATTCTAATGTTATTACATGGTTATTAATTCCACAGTGAGTTATGCAGTAATTACATGTAGTCTATAGTCTGTATCTGTATATTTTCTCTCGTTATTGATGTTGAAATATTCACATCATAATGAAATACATTATATCCTTATGAAGCTGCCACACTTTCTTTGAGCTGCAACTGAGAATGAATATCAAGTAATGTCTTGCATCTGCAGGACTTAACCTGCTGTTTCTTTTTCTCCATTCAGTTGATCACACAGGAGCCGAACCAGGGAGTGGAGTATGAGTATTATCTTCCCAACGGTCGCTCCAGAGAAGGCTACTACTGGAGCTATGGGTCTTGGTCTGCTTGTAGCAAGGAATGTGGCTCTGGTTGGTGTCAAATTTCTTTGCCAATGGCATTTAGAGTAATAGTGCCTATCTAAGAGATTTTCTAACCAGTATCTTAACATGATATAGTCCTGACTTTAGTTATCCTGACATTTTTCTATTCAGGTTACCAGTCTCGCCTTGTCTTCTGCACTATTGATAATGAAGCGTATCCTGACTATTTATGCGCCTCTTTGCCCCGACCACTTAATAACCGCACGTGCAATGACCAGCAGTGCCCCCTGACCCACAGGTAGGAGAATTCATGAAATTCCTCAAAACCCTGCAACTATTTACTTTCACCAAATAGTCTTCAAAGTTGGGATGTGCAGGAAAGGTCTGACTGATGTTTTAACATTTGAAATGTCTTTTGTAGTCAGTTTTACTGCTCTGGGTTGTCTGATTAGTGGGGAACCAATAGGTTCTGAAAAGTCTTGGTGTATTGCTCCTGTTCTGTAAGGATGGCGTATGTGTACCAGCCGCAGTTGTGGAACCCAAGAGAGCCAACACGTGTCTATGTTCAGGTGTACAGGTAACCCAGTCCGAGGTAGTAGATGTCAGCAGATAATGATCTCAAACACTAACGTCCACCCACAGCTTACAACAATTAGCACATTTTATTTTGATGGTCCCTAATTGAATACAGATACTGGCAACACAAATTGATCATCAAATTAATCAAAAGTGCTGAAGTTAGGATGAAGATCAGGATCAGTGTTACTTTTAAGGATAGGGAATGAAAAAATATTTTTAATACAAATTTATAAACATTAAGTTGAATGTAAGGTAAAGGTATAAAGTACTATCACAACACTGTCCAAAGTCAAATGTTAGGTTGCCATGGAGGACCCGTTTGTTCATAGTCAAAATACTCCACAGATCATACGGTTCTAGATTGCATCCCCCTTTCAAACTGTTCTAGAATGCATCTCACTTTTACTCTATTCTAGAATGCTTTTCTCAGCGGAAGTGTTCTAGAATGCAAGCTCAATACACAGTATTGTAGAATCTCCCATTCCCACTGTCCTAGAATGCATCTTCTATTTACACTGTTGTAGTAGATTGCATCTCCCACCCCCAGGGTTCTAGAATGCATATCCCATCTAGAATGCATCTTCTATTTACACTGTTGTAGTAGATTGCATCTCCCACACCCAGGGTTCTAGAATGCATATCCCATCTAGAATGCATCTACAATCAACAGTGTTCTAGAATGCGCAGTGTTCAAAAATGTGTTTTCATTGTGTTCTGTTCTCGAATGCATTTCCTGATCACTGTGTTCTCTAATGTACCATTCTTTCATGATGTTCTTCCTCATTAATAATATAGTGCCTCCCCTTCACACTGCTCTAGTATGGCCTTCCCCTTTCATGATCTGCAGTTACTACCCTCATTCACCCTATTCTTGATTGCAACCCTAATTATCACCGTTCTAGATTGTTCTTCATTATTCACCACCATTCATACTGTCACACGGTCTTCCATTCAAAGTGCTCTAAAATGTTCCTTTATTCACCCTAATTCATTTATTTCATCAGTTGTTACTATAGCATTAACGATTGACCATCAAAATAAAGTGTTTTAAACTTAGGTTCCCCAAAAATGAAAGCAAATAAAGGGCTTAAAGGGCTGATTTCAGGAACTCTAGATAATTATTTTGTGATTTCTATGATTTATTGATTTTATATGATTATTTTTTTATGACTATTAACACTGGGCCTCTCTTTATACCTTTTCAAAAGCTGTACTTATAATTTTTCTTCCAAAACATGTCCACATTTTTGAGAAGTGATAAACTCTCTTGGAACAAGGCCTTGGCATATCAGTCCAAACAGCTATTTACTACACCAGTGACATGTGTTTGAGCGCATTCTGTACTGATGTGTTCCATGTGTATGACATGAGTAGTGCGAGAGCCTGTTCTTCCACACGTGGAGATGAACCAAGGCCTGGGGCAACCGTCCAGCTCAGAGCTTTAATCTGGTCTTCTACTCACACTCATTACAGTATTTCTCCTTGAGCAAAGATGCTGTTTCTCTTCAATGGATACTTCACTAATCTTCGCAGTTAAAAGACAAACCCATATTCTGTGCTTGAGCCATGAACTCAGGCAGTGGAGCTCTGAGCCGGGCTGCTGTCTGAGCTGTAGTGAAGCTATAGCAGCACTGCTGGGGCTTCTTTTGTCTGGAGAAGTGTATGTACATTAGGTGCTGAGGTTTCTCTGCGTTTGAGTCCAATGCACACTGGCACTCAGCGTTTTGATGCTTTGGTGTGTTTTATGTCTGCAAGTGTATAATGTGTGTTTGGGTCTCAAACTGGGCACTTCAGAAACCAGAAACTGCTGTAAAGCCTCAGAACTTCTCATGCACAGCAGTGGCACATCTGGACGATTTGCTGTTGATGGTTTAAATAAAAAAGGCCATTTCTGTGGATTCTCTTATACCAACAGGGGTATGTTTCTCTTTTGTTGTTTAATACTTTTCCCATTTTTCTCTTTCTAAGGGCTCATCAGATGTTCTTCATTAGTTCTTCATAATCCTGAAACAGACACCATTCTGTTTATTTAAACGTTTTTAAATTCTTAAAAAAGGGCCAGGACCTCCATCTTTATTCATCCACTTTCATATTTATATTTTTTAAATATCAACTGCTTTTTATGATATATTTTAAGATTTCATCATGAATGAACCAGTGGAAATGGGCCAAACGGACTTATTTATTAGCTGTTGTTAAATGTTCTTACATTGGTAGCTATGAACGATCAACCTTTCACTGTCAGGTGGCTGTTTTGGCACATTATTTGTAGGGACAGCTAAGATATGGTCCTAAAACACATCACAATTATTAATAAAACACAATTATTGACCTTTAAAATGCTCCATATACTCATCCTGTACCAAAATGTTTCTTTCAAAAGTCACAGAGTGCATTTATTTAAAAACCAACTATGGTTGTCTGATGCCGTTTTTAAAGACATCTTCAATTTTAAGAATGTATTGCGAGTTAAGTGTCTTTGATGTCATCGCTCACCGACCTGGTTGTATGTGGTGCTGCTGTTGGGGGAAATGTGTAGGAGCTGCATGTGTTAGAGCTTGGGATAGAGCTTGTCTTGAAGGGAGTATCAGTGCTCTTTCAAAATTTCTGCAAAACTCATTGTTTAAGATGAAAATGTTCATGTTAAGTCATACAAAGTGGTTTGATGTGAAGTCTTTAGCTCTAAAGTCAGAATTCTTCATAGCAGTTGTGATAAGAACCAGAAGACTTCATTCGAAAAATCTAAATGCTCCTTTACTAAAGGTTCTTTAAGATATTCATGGCAAATTCACATTTTTTATTTTACACTATTTTATCATAATCAGTATTATATATAGAAACAAGAGATGTCATGAAGGTTTACTTGTGGTTTACTGGTGTTTTAGGCCAGTAAATGAAACGTTCTGTATTTCAGATATTGTGACATCTAGTTCCTAACACCATCACTGTAAAGAACTCAGTCATTATTAACTATTTTGCAGAAATTTTGAGAAACTGTTGGAAATTCCTTGCAAATTCTTTTGTATTTGTGCTGACTCTGGTGTGTGTGTTTGTGTGTGTGTGTGGCAGCTGGAAGATCGGTGAATGGAATCAGTGTTCAGCTACATGCGGAGGGGGCTCTCAGGTGCGCCGGGTTGAGTGTGTATCCCATGATGCATCAGGAGTACGAGTGGTGGAGGACTCTCTGTGTGAGACTTATGCTTCCAGACCCCTCGGCCAGCAGAACTGCAACATGCAGCAGTGTGCCCAGTACAGCGTTTCTGCCTGGAGCCAGGTACCCACACCTCTCACATAAACCTCCCATGAACTCATCATCTAATTTGATACCATCATTTTAAGCAGAAAATAATGCTTTCTGCTCCCGAGCGTTAAAAACATTTGAATGACATTGAAGCATATTTCAGTGCAACAGAGGAATGATGCAGAGGTGGCATAGAGTCTGCTTTTGGCTTGAAATGTGCATTTATTTGGCTTATCAAGAATTATCTTAGCTGTCTAAGCTTATCTTAATTTTGCCTGGGTGTTGGTCTAACTGTGTTTCAGCACTATTAACAAAACAAAAAATCAGATTGTGAGACACATTATGGTAAATTGCTCAAAGATTTTAAATAAATACTTTATGGAAATGCTTCAGAACTAGCAGTCTTTCAAAAAAAGAAGAAAAATGTTAAACAGTTGAAGCTTTGCCCTTCCTCACTTGTTCTGTGAGCCAAAAACCACAACCCCTACAATAATGAGATCAGTCGTCAAGGACACATTTAGAGGATAGAATACAAGACATAGTCAAATGTGAAGTATACATATGTAATATTTATAATAGAAATTTGGTAAATGTTTGTATTTTTAGAGCATATTTTCTAGAACAAGATAAATGGCTGTGTGAGTAGAAAACTGGCAAGATATTACTCACTCACTCACTCACTCACTCACTCACTCACTCATAACCACTTACCCTGATTAGGGTCACAGGGAACCTGTCCTAGCGCTTCTGGGGCGAAAGGCAGGGAAACACCCTGTCACCAGTGCATTGCAGGGCAGACTCTCTCTTATGCACACCCTCACATCGGGGGGGCATCTCCAGTCCAGCTAGAGAAACTTTTGGTTTCAGTAACTTCCAGTAACTACTTTTTTAACCATTGACTACTGGGATCCAGTACCTCCCAATCCAGTGGCCACACAATGTCGCTTTTAGTCTAAAAGGATGTTACAAAATTGTGACAAAAAAGTATGTTTTGGTTTCCAGCCACTGCAGTAATGAAACTTCCAGGCTTTTTTATCAGTTGGGTCAAATGGTGATTTCCTGTCATTCAGTGTTCATTGTGCAATGTCTTGAAAAACAATGACCGATCCAAAGGCTAAGCCTGCCAGACTCTGGAACAAATTATGGAGCAGCATTCATCTGCTGTATTTCATTGTGCATAGACACACAGATAGACTCTTTCTGTTTGTGTGTGTGTGTGTGGGGTGTGTGTGTGTGTGTGTGTGTGGGGATGTGTGTTCTGTACAGTGCTCTGTGACCTGTGGCTCTGGAGAACAAATGAGAGATGTTGTGTGTTTGGGATCAGAGTAACCCGCTGAGGACCACATGTGTGGGACTCCCTGAGGCCCCCAGCACTCAGCAGTAGACCTGTGAGATGTCAGCCTGCAGAACTCCTGTTGGATGGCAGGTTGATACTGGGCTTTCTGGTGGAGAAAAGCACTAATGCTCAGGTTCACACGCACGTCCACTTTACAAAAGACACCAAAACACAAAACCAAACCCAACCTAACTCTCTCTCTCTCTCTCTCTCTCTCTCTCTCTCCTCTCTCTCTCTCTCTCTCTCTCTCTCTCTCTCTCTCTCTCTCTCTCTCTCTGTCACCTTGTCCTTTCTCTCAGTGTTCAAAAAGTTGTGGCTCGGGGCTGCGGGAGCGGCAGGTGATCTGTTCAGACGCACAGAGGAACCTTTATGGGGTGGAACACTGCAACAGCCTTCCAAAACCTTCTACTGTGGAGAGCTGCAACATCCAGCCCTGCTACAGCCCCCAGGGTACACGCCATATGAATGCTTCAAATTAGATCATGAGTAGGCCTTCACCGCTCCTATTAATGCGCTTACTAACCTATAGCGAACATACAGAGCACACCTTGAGTCTAATTTCACAAGGCTCCAATTTTTTTAAGACTTTCTCATAAATAGATTCAGCAGCGGTGGCCTAGTGGTTAGGGAGTTGCCCCAGATCGGGAGATTGTGGGTTCGATTCCCTCACCAAAAGGTTGCCCTGAGTTACCCTTGAACAAGGTACCGGCCCTGGCACCGCTCCTCAGCTCAATAGCTGCCCCCCTGCTGTATGGGTGAAATGCAGAGATTGAGTTTCGTTGTGTTGTGCTGTGCTGCGTTTCACAATGGCAAGGGTAGTCACTTTCACTGAACTCACTTTTAGTCTGCTGAACTCTTTAACCATAATTGCTTAACATGTTTGTGGTAACTCTTAACTGCACAAATTACATAATCTAACTTCCGTGGTACAAAAGAAATAATAATAAGATTAAGAAGTAATAAGATTAGTACAACTTCATACTACTTTGCTTAGTTAATTTAATTAGTTAATTTAATTAGCTACTTTACTTAATTAATTAAACTCATTAAGGTGTTTATTGGATTTATGAAGTTTCCTTAATGCTATTTTGGGGTTGATTAAATAAAAAAATCTGCTACGATAGATAGGACTGTTTTAGATGAAGCCTAATGCGTGAATCTTTTGTTCATTCATGTTGAACAGAGGTGCCAAGCATGCAGGACCCAAGAGGCTATGACAACACCCTGCATGGTTTCCTGCTTTACACTCCTGAACAACCTGCTCCAGGTTACTGCCTCATCCATCACCATCATCTTATTCCAGCGCAGTTCTGCACTTGTTGTCCCCCTAGGGCTTCATACGTCTCGGCTCACTTCACTTTGATTTCTTCTGTAACCCCCATCCTGCCCTCTTCCCAGCACTGCACCTCTAACCCTTCACCCTTCTGTCCCTGCGCTCATTATCTGGACCTGATTGGCATGTTTTCAGGAAAGCCTGTGTCATTAAAATAATTGTGAGGCACTCAAGTGTAGGAGTGTGTGCTGGCTTGTCTGTGACTGGTTCTTGTGTTGTGTAATCATAGCTCTGACTGAAAGTGTGTGTGGTGTGTGTGTCTGTGTGTGTATTTCAGATATTCAGTGGTTCAATGGGAAGCATTTCTCAGAAGTATTATATCAAATATCTCAAACACAACCATTTCCTTAATTGGGATTATTGTGTGATAAGGATGTATGAGTGCGAATAAGCCTGTAAACCAGTTAGGACCAATTAAAGTATTTTATTTTATTTTATTTTTTTGCCACTTGTTTTTGTCTTTCTAACTTTTTGTGCTTTGGCCTCCCTCGTTATGGCCATCTGTGTGACTTCTTTTTCTCTTTTTCTGATGCTTCCTTTAGTTTCAGTTCCCTGCCACTACCATTTGTAACATTCCCCCAACTCTCTTGCTCTCTCTTGCTCTCTCTCTCTCTCTCTCTCTCTCTCAGTATCTCAGCCAGAAGAAGCAGACACTCGCAGCAGCACTGCTGTAATTCCTCACTGCCGTCAGTCTCCATACGGATGCTGCCCTGATGGCAGGACTGCAGCCAGTGGACCCCGAGCTCAGGGCTGCTTCCAGAGAGCGCTCTGCTCCCGGTCCAGGTACCACAAGGAAGCAGAGCTGGCCATACAAATGATAACAGCCACGTTTAACCTTTTTGATGCCAAGATGGTTATTACTATCAACAAACTGTACTGTAGGGGTGGTGGTAGTCTAGTGGTAGGATACTTGCCTATGGAACTATGGCTCAAGAGGTCCCAAGTTCGAATCCCACCTCTAGCACTACCACCTCTGGGTCCCTGAGCAAGACCCTTAACCCTGAGTTGCTCCAGGGGGACTGTCCCTGTAATTAGGACATGTAAGTCGCTCTGGATAAGAGCGTCTGCTAAATGCTGTAAATGTACTCCATTATGCATAATATTTTAAATGGGATCCCAAAACTGCATGGTAGAGATTAAGGTTTGTATTGGGAGTGATGAGGATGGATAGGATTAGGAAATAGCAGGACAGCTCAGGCTCTGAAGACAAAGTCAGAGAAGCGAGCTTGTGTTTGTCTGGATGTGTGCAGAGAAGAGATGATTTTGGGAGAAGGATGTTCAGGATGGAGCTGCCAGGCAAGACGAGAAAAGGAAGGTCAAAGAGGTGGATATGGAAAGAGAGGACAGATATGAAAGAGTGAAAGAGGAAGATGCAGAAGTTGAGTCAGATTTCAGCATCTAGCTCGAGGAGCTTGAAGAAGAGGGATGAAATGAAGAAATCAAAGTGTGATAATTGCTGAACTATGATTGAACGCCCCTGACTGCACATACATATAGAAAGTTTTCGGTGTCTCATCTCTCAGGTTTGGCTGTTGTGAAGATGGAGTGTCTAAAGCTCGTGGACCCAATAAAGAGGGCTGCCAAGAATATGTCCCTATTGCCCCAACTGTGAGTATCTTCCAGCTTTTTTTGTACCTGGCAACCCATCTCTACTACTAATACTGCCAACTTCAGATCACTCTCTTCCTCCCTCCACAGCCTGCTCCTCCACCTGTAGACTGCCGCACATCCAACTATGGCTGCTGTTACGATGGGGTGACTGTTGCAGGTGGTGCTTATGGAGACGGCTGTCCCCACGTCCCAGCCAGCTGTGAGTTGGATAAAGATTTACCAAAAAAGTTCGCCAAGATCTGAACCGAATGTGAACAGATTGTTACAAGTGGTGAAAAAAAAAGCTTTTATTATTTATTAGAGGAACCTGAGGTGGCAAAAGCTTTTAGTATTTATGATGATCCTCCAAAAACTGTTAATCCGTCTGGATTTTATGGTCTCATTAGAAACCGATTGTCGGTTTAGCTTCAGTACAGGGACAAATGTCCTGGGCTGCTCCTGAAAAATGTTCCTATACAGTTTAGAGTTCAGTATCAATAAAATAATGGCAGTTTGTCCCAGTCTAATGACAGCAAATAAGCCATGATACTTTCACCACCCTGGTTTTTATGCTAATGCACTGTTCAATTGAGAAAAAAACAAAAAAAACAAAAATTGCTTTCATTAAATCTTTAAAGTTCTCCAAGAACATCATTTTGTGGTTCTGGCTTATCCAAGTGATTTCTAGGAAGTTTCTTCTTCATGGAGTGGCTTCCTCCGTGCTAGCACTGCATACTAACAATTACTGTTTGGTGTTTGCCTGATGGCAGATTTAGGAACACTCACATTAGCCAGCGCAAGAGAGCCCTGCTGATCCTTGGATCATACCCTGGGGTTATCTGTGAACTCCTACAATTATATATTTGCTCTTTAATGAGTCGTGAAGTCCAAATTATTTTGTGGCCTATTCTAGACCTTCTAACAACTGTTTTCCTGAGCTAAAAATCTCCTTTGATCGAGGCATTACTAATGCTCACAAAAGTGTGTGTTGTTAAGGCCAGGTCACCCACCTACATCAAAGGAAATATTATAGAAATAAGGATCTCATTACATTTTACATACATATTTTACATTAATCATAATGTTACTGATGTAGATACTAGTCTGTTGAAGCTGGACCTGACAGTTAACTACAATGCCAGTCGTTTGCTGGGTGTTTTGCAATGTTTGGATCGTACCCTGGTTTGGATCACATCTGGTTTGCAAGACATTTTTTGCTTGGTGTACCAGTAATCAGAGCTCTTATGAACTCTTAGAACTATTTGCTGATATTGAATTTCATGAATACCACTCTACACTATTTATAAAGGAATTGGTTTGCTGCAGGTTCAAAATAACTACATGTTTTAGTAAAGTCAGCATCTTGAGGTCTAATTCTTTAATAACCAAGATTATGTTGGGGCGCAGACCAAACCAAGGAAAGACCAGTTAAAAGAAACAGAAGGATTCATGTTAGAAGTCTTCCAAAGTGGGTCAAAAATAGAAGGGTGGATCACACACAGGTTAAAGTTAAGCATTTACAGTCATGCCTGTTCACACAACTGAATGTTATGGCTCTGTTGGTTTTGCTCCAGCTCAGCGTGTGTCTTGTGATCTGCCCCACACGGCCGGCCCGTGTGACCAGTGGACTGCCCGCTACTACTATGATTCCACCTCGTCCCGCTGCCTGCACTTCTGGTACGGCGGCTGCCATGGCAACAGTAACAACTTTGGCACGATGGATGAATGCCAGCACACATGTCAGGGCACTATGCCTGTTTCTGTGGCATTCGATGGAGAAGCTACGAGCTCAGGCCTAAACCGCCTGGGAGCCAGCGCGGCTCAGCAAGCCCGCAGTGCCAGAATCCACCTGCGGGGGCGCCGGCCTTCCCCTAGAGCCGTGCAGCTCAGCAGCCCAGCCCCCAGGTAAGACCTCTGGGCCCCACTATTCCCATCAGTCCATCCCAAATTGGTCCAATCATGTAATATGTCCATCTGAGGAATATGATACTACCTCTACAATGAGAGTAGCTGCCAGTTTCCAGACACACACACACACACACACACACATACTCTCAGGCACACACTCAAAGGCTCAGGGCCTGCTCAATCACTCACACAGGGATAAAGACAAATGCACCTCATTTAGGGCTGCACAATGTAATGGCATCATATTATTATTATTATTATTATTATTGTTATTATTAAATCTTTAGCTTTTGACTGTGTACATATCAGTCACATGTCCAGATTATTATTTTTTTTCAGTAGAGGCTTCAGACTATCCAAGCAGTCATTTAATTCAAGAAAAGAAAATGATATTGGTCAACAAAATTGATTCACCGGTATGTTTTAAGTGGAAGGGATATTCTAATGTGTAGAAATGTGATTGCAATATTCATATTTATTGTGCAGCCCTAACGTATCTGGCAAATAATCAGGCAAATAATCAGCCTTTTCTGTTTTGTTATTTAATGCTCTTTCAGTGTATATATCCACTTCATATTTACAGAAAAAAAGGACTTCATATTAATAATGATGAACAATATGTGTGTGAAAAAACAAGCAAAACCATGTTAAACTAGTGAAATTGAGAGGCACAAGTATTCTGATTCACTGAATTTATACCTTTTTGCAAATAAAGAATGTTTGGCAGACAGACATCTATAGTAAGATGCATTGTGGTTCACTACTGGGCCCATTTTTCTTGGCAATTTGGTAAGATGGTTTCTGTGTTGAACTCAGTTTAAAAAGTCTCCACTGGTATTTAATGGTATTTAAGTCGGGAGATTGGCTAGACCTTGCAGCGAGGTCATCATACAGCTTTTTTGAATGGCTACTGGTTTCTCTCTTACCTTCCTTATCATTAGTCTGAGAGAGATCTTTTAATGGTTGACCTGTCAGAGGATGACTAAATTAGGACTCAGTAAGATGTTGTCAGTTTAGATGTACTGACTGGGCTCTGCCAAATCTACCACCAGGTGCAATTTGTACAAGAATATTTTTTCGTTTTGATTTTGCACCGTGAATGTGTAGAATTTCATTACATTTATTTAAACATAGATCTATTAGTAGTCTGATTTAACAGTCTAATGCATTGCAAAGATGTTGCAGTGTAATCTTTGTTTAAGTTCATTGATATAAACTAAGAACCAAGTCAAAAACCTGTGTGAAGTGGATATATGCACTGCAGATGTCACTTAAATCAAATATCACACGTCACTGTAGAAACACAATCACAGACCTGACACTCGTCTGTGCCCTTGTGTTCAGTGAGCGGACAGAGTTTCTGGCATGCCGTGAAAGTATTTTTCAAAGTGTTTCTTTTAATTTATGTAGTTACGATTAGTAATTAGATTAGCATAGATTAGATTAATTGACCAATCATGTGACCAATAGCTTATACTCTCTGCTTCTTACCAAGTTACCTGCATTGCAGCTATGGAACCAGCTATGTCTCATGCTTGCTTAAGTTTTTACATGCCTTAATGTTCACGCTGACTCCCGTGCCCACTTTCATGCCGCAACACACCCTACACATTCTTTCCCTCTGGCTGTGCACACACACTTTGCCCAGGAAAAGTTGATTTCCCCCACTGTGGACATTTGCTGTGCTGGGACTGGTACAATTCTGCCTCACACTTTCACTCTCTTCCTCTACTGTTGCTGTTAGATTTGTGTTAATCTGTAAACCTGATATTCTAGATGCCCCCCCCCCCCCACCCCCCACCCCTTGTCTCTTTTGTCCACACCGTCCGAGCTCATTTCTGATGTCATTCAGTGTGACTAATAAAGAAACTTGCTGTGATGCCCCAGCAGTTCTGCTCTGTCTGTGTGTCTCTTTCCAGCGCTCAGTACTCTTAGGCAACTTCAGCTGCAGTAGCTGTCGTGTTTTTGAGATGTCACTGTGTTATTAAGTCATTCTCCCAGCACTAATGCTCTTGTTATGCTTGTAGATTCAGCAAAATGTGACCTTCTGCACATGCCCTGCTTTTAAGATGGTTTCAGTGTATTTCTGTCATGTGTTTACTTCAGAAAACTGTATGTATGTCTGTTTCAACGCTGCTGTGTATATAACTCGTAACTCACGACCAATGATCAGTCTTTACTCAGGATGAACTCTCTTTACATGAGCATACAGTCATATGCAAAAGTTTAAACACCCCTGGTCAGACTGCCTATTTTTGTTCTTAAACCAGTGGTTCACTAACCTTTCTCTGCAAGGCCCCTATTTAGTAGATTATTTTTGAGTTATGCGACCCCCCCCTTCTCTTTGTGCTCTGGGTGTGTCGTCTCACTGCTTCACTAACTTAGAGCACAATTTAACGTCATGGAAAAAATAAAATCTAAAATATGAAAAATCTTTAGAACAGGTCACAATTTTGAAGTTTTATTGTAAGCATATACGTTATATACGTTAGCAGTAAAACTAAGCAGGGGCAGCGGTGGCCTAGTGGTTAGAGCGTTGGCCCTGTGATCAGAAGGTTGTGGGTTCAAATCCCAGACAAGTAAGTTGCCCTGAGGTACCCTTGAGCAAGGTACTGTCCCCATCACTGCTCCCTGGCTGCTTTAAATTGCTGTCCCCCTGCTGCACGTGTGCATATGGGTATTGAGATTGGATTTCATAGTGGCTCGCTGTGTTTCACAACAATGAGAATAGTCACTTTCATTTGACCAGGAGTGCCCAAACCTTTGCCTTCAGCTGAGAGATACGTCTTATTATATTAATAACTGTGGTGTGTTGTGAAAATGAAATGGTCTCTCTTGCCCAACAGCCTTAGAACAGCAAATCTGTGGGCTTAGAGCATGAAAGGAAGCTGAGTGGCTACTCTGACCGCTGTGTTGTTATAATGTGGTCAGTAAGGCGTCATAAAAAGAACCACTTTGCGCAGTAAACAAATCACACTTTGGGGATGTTCAGACTTCTTTACCACAAAGGCAAACCAATATTGCCTGGACAGCCAGTGTTTGTGCTCACCATTCCTGCTTGTGTGGTTTGAGCATAATAAGGTGCATGATGGCCCAGGCCAGAGGCATGAGTAAACACCAAGGACCGAACGCTACACTTGGTGTAGTCTAAAGAATATTTGCTCTTTAGACTGAAATCCAAGCCACAGAGATTGGGCTTTCTGTCTTTCTGTGGCTGCAGGACCTTTATGCTTACTTTGGTGACAGAATGCACTTTGTTGTTGCCAATAGTACAGCATAAAGTGATTTTCTCCTCTTTCTCTCCCTTTTTTGCTCTTTCTTTGTTTCTTTTTCTGCTCTATCTGTGTTTTTTTTTTTTTTTCCATTATAATTTTTTTTGCATGTTTTTCCCCTGCACTGTCTCTCTGCCTGGTCTTTCTTTCTTTTTTTTCCCCTTTCTGTTTCTTCCCTTGGCCTGCCCTGCTTCAGTTGGACAGCTGTGGGTGTGAGTATAGACAAGTCGGACCCTTCTACAGTGGAGGGGATGGTGGGACAGGTGGTAGTTTTGCCCTGCAGGGTGAGCCCACCCCCCTCTTCCACCGTGACCGTGGAGTGGATGCGAGACGGTGCCCCTGTTAATCCTGCCAGGTTAGTATTTTATCAGCTGGTCACTCAGTTCTACCCTTAGCAGCACTGTAAACCGTTGCTCTTATATATATATACCAGGAATCAATTGATCAGGGTTAATACTAATTTTTTAGTAATTTATCAGTTCAATAGTTTAATTCAGAAGGATATTTAATCTGATTTGAGATATAAGGAGGTGTTTTTCAATGTTTTAATCAATGATTTTATTACAGAACAAGATATTATTAAATGATTCAGAAATAAACGCTTGGAAATTATAGAAGAATTTATATGAATAAACTTGATACATTTGATAATATCTTTGAAATACTGCATGTGCTTTTTTCAGCCTTAAGCATTTTGCATCTGTATTTGCATCTGATTTTGTTTTGTATATTATTAGAAATAGTGGTTATAAGTTAACGGTTGCTGACGAGCTCCCTGCTGTGCCTCCTCTGAACACACAGGCACAGACAGCGGCCTAATGGCTCTCTGCTGGTGGGTCCGTTGAAAATGCAGGATTCTGGCTGGGTGCTGTGTGTGGCCACAAGAGACCGCGAGAGAGATTTCCGCTATATCTACCTGTCTGTCTCAGGTGAATACTCTCCACTGCTGCTTTTTTCAGAATATCGCACTTATATGGTGGCTAGACTAAACATTTCTACTTGCTATTGAAAATATTGGTTCCAATATCCCTCACTGTAGAAAAAAAATCAAACCAGTTAAGTTTTGTTATATTAAACCATTTCAAATGCTTTTTTCAGAGTTGCTTACAGTTTAATACTGTTACAGATGTAGGTTAATACAACCTTAGCAGTCTTTTAAAATCTAAAAATCTAAAAGAATATGAAATTAAGAAGGTGAGATGTGAGTGACGTGGATATTGCACAGATTATTTATTTGTTGAATTAGGTTAAGATTAAGAGCAAATCAATGAATCAATTAAGGCACATCATGCACTCCCAAGATGATGACTTTCATAGACCATGCAGTGAAGTAGGCTGCACTGTGGTGTAGAACGCTGATGAATTCACACAGTGTGGTTTATGGTTGTAGGAGCTCCACAGGTTGTTCCGGACCCTTTGTTACCTCAAGAGGAAGCAGAGACGATGAATTCTGCTGACTCAATGCATGCTGTCCCCCATGATCCACACCACCATTCCCCCAGGTACTGACCATCAGGCTCACCAGCACATCTAGCTTAAAGAAGTGTATGTGTGTGTGTGTGTGTGTGTGTGTGTGTGTGTGTGTGTGTGTGTGTGTGTGAAAGCAGACTCTGAATATTTATTCTCTGTGTGAAATCAGGTTCAGTATTGACCGGTCTGGCTCAACGTTGGTTGAGGCGCGGGCAAGTCAGACTGCTCGACTCCGCTGTACTGTCCTGCCCTCCTCAGTTTCATCCTCCGTCAGCATTCTGTGGAGCAAAGATGGAGCTGTTCTCAATACAATCAGGTATAAAGTTTATTTCTACTTTTATGGAGACCATAATGGTAGGAATATTGTCACAATTGTAAAAGTGATGACATTTTTGAGCTTATCATATGAAAAGGCTCTGTCTTCATCACTAATTCAGTTTATTTTGGAGCCCAAAAAAGCAGAAATATTGGCTGTTGGCTATGTAGGTACTTAGGGCAGCAGTGGTCTAGTATTTAGGGACTAGGCCCCAGGATGGGAAGATCGTGAGTTTGAATCCCAGAACAGTAGGTTGCCCTGAGGTACACTTTAGCAAGGTACCATCCCCATCACTGCTCCCTGGGTGCTGGACATGTTTGTTTGGGTTAAATGCAGTGGTTTACTGTGTGCTGTGCTGTGTTTCACAGTGATAATTAATCACTTTCACTTAGGTTAAGGTAAGACTTATTACATGGATTACACCAAGGATCAGCGCTGAGCCCATTCTTGTTTGCAATAGTAATGGACAGGTTGACGGACGAGGTTAGACAGGAGTCTCCGTGGACGATGTTGTTTGCTGATGATATTGTGACCAGCAGTGAGAGTAGGGAGCAGCTGAGGAGAACCTGGAGAGATGGAGATCTGCTCTAGAGAGGGGAGGAATGAAAGTGAGTAGGACAAATACAGAATACATGGGTATGAATGAAAGGGAGGAAAGTGGAGTGGTTAGGATGCAGGGAGTAGAGGTGACAAAGGTGGAGGAGTTTAAATACTTGGGATCAACAGGCGAGTGCGGAAGAGAGGTGAAGAAGAGAGTGCAGGCAGGTTGGAATGGGTGGAGAAGAGTGGCTGGAGTGATTTGTGACAGACGGGTACCAACTAGAGTTAAAGAGAAGGTTTACAGGACAGCAGTGAGACCAGCTATGTTGTATGGGTTGGAGACGGTGGCACTGACGAAAAGACAGGAGGCGGAGCTGGAGGTGTCAGAGTCAGAGTTAAAGTGTTACATTCTTTACAGATTGACTGCGTGTATAAATGTTATTCTTCTATCCTCCTGATTGGCTAGGCACTCACAACAGTCTGATGGCACCTTGGTCATTAACGACCTGACATCTAATGATTCAGGTGTTTACACCTGTACAGCAGCCAGCAGTCAACAGCTGGAGCAACTGCAACTTCAGCTCAGAGTTACAGGTTTGTTAAAGTCTTGTCTAGTCTGATATTTCAGTGTTTATGTATCACAGATTAACTACATGATATTCCCTCTGCCACCAGGGGACCTGAGGATCACAACAGCACCTACAAATGTAAAGGTGTCCCAGGGCAGCACGGCTCAGCTTCCCTGTGTGGTGTCTGGAGAAAACGTCAATGTTGGCTGGTCCAGGTCTGCATCGATGTCTTTTAATTTAAGTCCAGGATTAATTTGTTTTGTAGCAATTCCTGCTGTCTTTATGAAGTCGTTGGATAAAGTTGTTGTGATCGTACTGTGGGGTTCTGAGCAGGAATGGAGTGCCAGTGAGGCCAGATGGGCAGCGAGTGCTGGTGTCAGCAGAGGGCACTCTCATCATACATAATGTGCAGTCTCAGGATGAAGGCTCATACACCTGCAATGCCTATACTGGAACATATTCCGTCAGTGCCACTGCTGAAATTCGGGTGAACAAAGGTATAACTGTCGTGGTTTATACAATTTTAAAATTCAGTTATTTTAGTTTCCACTGTTTTTACTCGATGCCCTTTTCTATACTGAGTACAGACTTTTACTAATGGCTATATAATTATTACTATTTGATTAATAAATCCTTGTTTTACATTGTTCTTTGTGTTAAATGTAAAGTGCACTAATATAATTTATATTTAAGGTGTTATTCTTTCACTTTTATACTGGAGTCACTGCACTGGATAATGCAGATATATTCAAATGGCCCAGCAAATATGTACTGGTATTCATGACAGGACACGATTTCAAGCCGGCATTTTTGCCACTTAGTTTTCTTTTGAGGGTCTGGACTGCGGAAGGGAACGGTAACCCCTCAGGACAGCACTTTGGCACATTCAGCACTGATTCTAACCGATTAAGAGAAAGGGTCAGAGTAATGTATGTTCATGGATGCCGATTTGGATAAGAGCGTCTGCTGATTGCTATAAATGTCTTAAATGTAAATCATGAAGTAACATTGAGAAATCTATTCATTCATTATCTGAGCCACTCATCCTAACCAGGGTGGCTGGGGTGATGGAGCCTGTCCCAGAACTCAGAGTGTGAAAGGCACACAAACTTTCCTCGATAGTTTTAAGCAGATTTGACTTTCAACCACATTTTTGTGTTCTAATGTACATGGAAGGGATGTACACACTTAGTTCACACATGCTAATTAAATAAATAGATAAATGTGACCACAGCTAAATCACAAATCACCCATTACATTGTCTCTGCAGATTATAATGGAGGGCCAGCCCCGTCCGCTGACTGTGTGGACGAGCCGGAGCTGGCTAACTGTGAGCTGATTGTCACCGCTCGTCTGTGTGGTCATCGATATTTCTCTGGCTTCTGCTGTGCCAGTTGTTATAAATATGCCATGGGCAAGAGCGTGCCAAGCCCCCAAGGACTTGGAGGAGCGAGGTCTAGAGTCATCATTGGCTGACTGGGACTCACATGCTTCTTCCTGCATTGAGAGCCTTGCACTCAGTGTGTGCTGAACAATAACGGCATGTATGGAGGGACAGCATGGCTCCACTGACTCCTGCCTGTAATGAAAGTACTAGAGGCCTGTTTCAGAATCATCCTGATGAGCTTTGTGTTTGGATGTGCACTGAGATGGTAGGTATTCCAGCCTAAGTGTCTGTATTTGTAACTGTATTTGTAATTCTCAGTCTCAGTGAACAACATGTGCCAAATGATCGAATATCAGTAACTGGATCAATGGGGTTTACTGCCAAGAACTTAATATGCAATAATATTATAATATTTATTAGAAATATAAAACAAAAACAGAATTGGATTGAATTTAATCAATGTATCCATTTTCTGACCTACTAATCCCAACCTGGTTTATGAGGTGGAGCTCCTTAAAGGGCAAAAGGGAGTGAACCACCTTGGACAGGTCACCAGTCCATCACAGGCAATAGAATAGAACAGAATAGAACAGAATAGAATAGAATAGCATAGAATAGAATAGAACAGAATAGAATAGAATAGAATAGAATAGAATAGAATAGAATAGAATAGAACAGAATAGAATAGAATAGAATAGAATAGAATAGAATAGAACAGAATAGAATAGAATAGAATAGAATAGAAGGGAATCACTTTGAAAAAATTAAGTTTACACAATCATAGTGCTTTACACAACAAAATAAACAATACCCAGGTCTAATAGAAATAGTCTGTTTACTGGAAAATAAGGCATAGCTTCACTCTAAATTTGAAATTATATCAAGACATGATTAATAATCAAACTATAAAAACAACCATAGTTAAATGCCAGAGAAACTCTCCTTAAAGCTGTGAAATATCAAGCCGTCCACTATTGCATTACCAAGGCTTTTTAAATGTCACCACATGACTTCAATTAAACATTTATTGTAGAGATAATCTCATTATATAGTAATTCAAAATGAACACAATTACTTAAAAAGAACGTGTTGTGCTGTTCACTGCTGTGGGGATGGAAAGGGTTAAAACACTGTAAAATGCCACCCACTAGAGGGAGTTAGAGACTTCTGTCATGTTCTTCAGTCTTGCATACAGTCATTAGTGGAAACAGATCTGAGGTGAGCCCACTATTTCCACACTGAAATGATTACATCTGACCTTAGATCAGCACCTCTGAGCCGAACACGTCTACTCTGGGGAACGGAGGGCAGCAAACGAAACGTGCTGTAAAAGCAATTCAATTTCCTCCTTGTCGTTGTTTATTTATGATAATGTCTACAGGCTTGTGTTGTATTTACTGTAACATTGTTATTTGTGAAGAAATGTTTGTGAACAATGCTGTCAATTGAAATAATGTATATAAAGAGACATTATAAAGAAACACATATGACTACATTTGTTTATTCTCACATTCTTCACCGTTCCATGAGCCTCCCCTGGTCTTAACTTATTCCTTTCCTGGTTACAAGAGATTGACTGGATAGATTAGTGGCACTTTCCTGGTTCTCAGCCCCTGGCCTAACTGCTTAGAAGCAGCTTTTATATATATTGGCATGCAGGTAATTTGCAGAGTTGTGTTGTTTGTAAAAAGATATAAAAGATTATCTTTCTTCGTCCATAGTCGAGTAAGGCAGCATGGTCTATATTATGTTTAATTGCATACTAATTAAGAAAGAAATTATATTGAATTAAGGAATGCTTTTTGCAACTAAATTTTCTGCAACAAAATGAATCCTTTGAAACACTTTATTCGTAGGAAAACTTTATTTTCTGCTTGTTTTTTGAGCTAGTTGAATGCCTTAAAATGTAGACAACAGGATATATTGGTGCTTATCTTGATTACAAACATACATTTGCACTGGTTTGCATATTTCCTGCAAAATGTCACACATTGCACGTGTTGTTATGTTTAGTCATCGTTTGTTAATAGAAAGGTCCCAGAATATTAGCGCCACCACTGGGGGATGATCTTTATATAGGAAATCTAAGACTCTTAAATTCTAAAAGAAATCACTTTTTATGACATCTTTTTCAGAATGTATATGTAATAAGATGATCTATATCTATAGGATAGTAATGTTTGGCACTAATTTTTAAGCCCCATGTATCTGACGAGAGGACCACGAGGTCTGAGCCTCCAGAGGACCCCACCCCTTCGCCTGGAGCCTGTTAAAGCACTAAGCCACTGCTGCTGTATGTCGTACTGCTCGAAATGACATGCCTGTGTTTGATACTTCGCATTTTGATCCTACAATGGACTTGCACTATATGTAAGCACTTCATGCGATCAGTCATAGTCATGAAGACTTGCAGCATCTTCAATCAAACTTGTTTTTATAATCACAGGTGTGCAGCTCATCCAGGTCCTGCAGAAGCCAGAGCAGCTGATCCTTTTGCCTGGATCTCCTCTAAAGGTTTACTGCGATGTGACTGGTGTTTCTAACCCAAATCTGTACTGGTACCAGTGGACTCCAGCATCAGGGTTCACACTGGTATTCACCTCTCTGGCTGCTGGCATAGTAAACCCGTCAAGCAAAGACCAGTTTAAGTCTGAAAGACCTGGAGAGCACCAGATAATCCTGGAGTCTGCTGGAGTGAGTGAGAGCAGCTCTGCTGTGTGGTACTGTGCTGCCAGTCCCCACAGTGTCCCAGAGCAATCAGTGAGCTGTACAAAAACCAACTTATTAGAGCTTAGGCTCTAGCAGAAAGGTTAGATACAATTTTTATTGCTGGGCCAAGATCACATGACTGAATGGGACTACATGTGTGGCCTTGGTGGCCATGTGTTTACTGATAATATCTACCAAAGGCTCAGTTCTCAGGTTGAGCGAATCAGCAGACCTGGATCCCTGAGGTCTTTTCTCAGGCTAAACAGGAAGCAAACTGAGTCAAAACATCTTATGATCACAGATGTGGGGGTTTTTGTTAAAGATTTATTAACATTTAATCTTACAGATGGCTATCACTTCATCACTGGAGCCTTCTTGAATTGTTGGGAAATAATCTACACAAATCAAAAAGATTTGCTTGGATACAGCTTACTTCAGAGAAAAGCCATTATTTCTTGTTTTTTCGCATTTTGTGCTGCAAAAAAATTGTATTTTTTTCAAGTAAGTTTCAAAGCAAGTTGATTTCACATTTTACTTGCAGCCTTGCAAACCACATTGTATTCCATAAAAAATATACACAAATCTCTCATTGCACAGTAGGCAGATGTGACAGAGCTAAACTTTATTTCACTTTATCACTGGGAACCGTTTTAAGATGGAAATGTGACTCAATCATTGGTCAATTATATTTCATTTGCTGTTTAATGGGGTGGAAACTGGATCAGACAGACATTGGTCTTTGATGTTACAATTTACGAACTGTCATTCGCTTTGAAAATGATGACTTTGACAACACTTGCTGAATGAAAGGTTTTAACTTACGGTATTATTTGTGCTCAGCAGTTGTTTCTTGTGGTGGTATTTAGTGAGTTGGTGAAGAATTGAAAGAATATTTTAAAACTTTTAAAAAGATATTTTCTCTTATTTTCCCTAAAGTTGGTATCTGAGCTTAATAGTGCAGAATGTTACATAACATGCTGATATAACCATTCTTTAATTCAGTCGGACACTGACTCTCACACAGACAGATTCCCTAATAAGCTCCTACAGGTATCCATGGAGTCTGACCCTGATGTGACTTTTTGCCTGAGCATAGCACTAGAAATATTTTAAATTAAACAACAATGAATGCAGGCCAAGGTGAAGGTCAGATGGTTCAAAACATTCTGAGGAGATCTATCGGTAGTGATGGCCTGTCTTCAATGTCCTGATTCTTTGCAGTTTATTGCATAACCAAGCTTTAAATCCCGTTTTTTTGTGTGACTTTCATTTAGTGTGTAAACGAGGTGCCGCATGTGCAAACTGTATTATGTTACATCATTTCACCTCTGGCAGGTTTAAGATGTTTGCCACTGGTGTGTATGTTAACAAAGAACCATCCGGTTTGGGCTTCCACTGGGTCCCGCCCCAAAATAAGTACCCGTTAAAGCATTTAACCACTGCTACTCTGTGTTATACTTTGCAAAATGGTGCACTTGTGTGTGATTCTCTGCATTCTGGCGCTCCGGTGGACTCTGTGTAAGCTATTCCTTTCATCGGTATGATAATCTTAAGAAAGCAGCATTTTTCAGATCTGTTTCATCACAGGTACGCAGCTCATCCAGGTCCAGCAGGAGCCAGAGCAGCTGATCCTTTCCCCTGGATTATCTCTCAAAGTGCTGTGCTCTGTAACTGGTAGTGATTATCCAAATCTGTACTGGTACCAGTGGACTCCAGCAGCAGGGTTCACACTGGTTTTCACCTCTGTGGGCGTGGGGTCAGTTGACCCACCTAACAAAGACCAGTTTAAGTCACAGAGATCAGAAAAGCTTCAGATAATCCTGGAGTCTGATGGAGTGAGTGAGAGCAGCTCTGCTGTGTGGTACTGTGCTGCCAGTCCCCACAGTGTCCCAGAACAATCAGTGAGCTGTACAAAAACCACACCTAGATTATAAAGCTTAGGCATCTAAGGTGTCTCATTTTGAGTTTTAAATGACCAAACAATCCCTGAATGTTAGGTTCTTCCTATTAGTTTTTGTGTTTTATGACATGGGGGATCCCTGAGACCCCCTGGGTTACAATCAGGAACCCATATTTTTCTCCTGAACAAAGTTCATGGAATCAGATTATAAGGGATCAAATGAAAAATTCACACAGCAGTACCTTTTACATTCATTTTATGTAAATTAAACAGTCATATGTTTACTGTCTATAAGGAATCTACCCAATAGGATCATTTCTCAGGTTGAGTGAAGAGAGAGCAAACAAGCATTTTCTCGTCAGTTCCTCCTCATTTTTTCCAGGTCACATGATGCGATTTTGCAATATTATTCATCGCTTGACTTTTAGCCCTTCTTCTTGGCTGGTAAACACACAATAAAAAGCAGTCTGATCATTTCTTTACTTCAAGTGCAGTACTCCCATACATTTATTTTATTTCAATTTAGCAGTGCTTTATTATTATCTCATCCACTCAAACTGACTGCAGGAGCCCATCCCACCACTGTTTGGGTGAAAGACGCATAAAGTCACACATAAAGAACAAACACAAAAAGAAAAACAAAAAGGACCCAGTCTGGTAATCAAACCCATCACTGTGAAGAAAACTTCCTACCCACTGTAGAACCTTTTTCTACCTATTATCCACCTTTTTCCCAGGTTATTTTCTCAGATGAGAAAAGGCCATCTGTACATGCTACATGCCGAGTTACATCTTTGGGGCTAAAATGAGCCAAAGTATTAAGGAGGGGAAAAGAAATTAGATCCCATCTGTAAAATCTGGTGCTAACCTGAGATCTAAGGCTAAAATGTCTAAAAAGTAAAGGAATATGCATCATACACAGATACCATTAGGTTAATGACGTTCTAATGTTGTCCACTCTGTATTTTTCCAAACTGCAAGAGTCTCTTGTAGGTGACAACATCTTCTCTTCTTCTTCTTCCGGCTGCTTCTGCTTAGAGTTCGCCACAGCGGATCATCTGTTTCCATTTCTGCCGGTCTTCTGCATCTTCCTCCTTCAAACCGACCACCTGCATGTCCTCTCTCACCACGTGTACTCAGCTTTTAATAGCAAAGCGATAGTTAAACCAGTCCGATGTAACATTCAGTGCCCTTTCTGCATCATCCATATTTCAATTCAATTCAATTTATTCTTGTATAGCGCCTTTTACAACAAAGTTGCCCCAAGGCACTTTACATTGATAGTAGATGATGGAACAGGTTACAGTGATAGATGTTAAAGCCGGACGACTATGAAGGAGAGGACCCAAAAACTCCACTATGTGGAGAAAAAAAACCTCTGAGGGTCCAAGGTCAACCGGCTACCCAACCACCTTGGGTACACTAACAGTACAAAGTTAGTTTGGTTTTAAACTCCAGGATCAGTGATTTGTTATCAGTATTTGTTAATGAAGCTGCAGAATGTTAATAGCTTTTTATATTTGATCAGTATTATTACTTTGTAATCATTTTCTCTAAGTTTTTTAACAAAAATGGAAGAATGTGGACAATCTGTCAAACAAACAGAGTATACTCAGTTACTTTTTTTTTACTTCCTCTGACAAAAAGGTCTGCAGTCTGAGTAAGCCCAGGGTCCCGCCCCTTAGTCAGGTCTCAGCCTGTTTAAGGTCTAATCCACCAGTACTTGCTCTACTGCTTAAGATGGTGCCTTTGCATTTGATTCTCAGCTTTGTGATGCTATGCCTCTCCAACACAAGTAAGCTTAATGTATTAATACATATAGTATTACTGAGAACTGCTGTAGAATCACCTTGAAACTAATTTCAGTCCATCACTACAGGTGCACAGCACATTCAAGTCCATCAAGACACAGAAGATCTGGTTCTTTTCCCTGGATCATCTCTGAAAGTCTCTTGCACCATAAATGGAACTAGTGATCCATATCTGTACTGGTACCAGTGGACTCCAGGCGCAGGGTTTACACTGGTATTCTCCTCCTCAATTAAAGGGTCAGTGAACCCACCCGAGAAAGGCCCGTTCAAGTCTAACAGGCCTGAAAAGCTTAAGATAGTCCTACAGTCTGATGGAGTGACTGAGAGTGGCTCTTCTGTGTGGTACTGTGCAGCCAGTCCCCACAGTATCTCAGGGCAATCAGTGAGCTGTACAAAAACCAAGCTACTCTTTAACAGGTGCTGGAAATGCATAATCGATAGTCCAAGAGCCTTGACACCCATGTGTGACCTATGAGGTCAGGTGTGTGCTAACATTAAAAAACCTATCAAAGTTAGCTTAGTTATTGGGTTAACTCAACAGGATGCAAGCAGGTACTGAAAATGAAATGCTCAGTTTGAACAGAGATGATGGGACAGGCCTGCCCACACCTAGTATTTGTTCCTACTTGCTGCATGTTTTCTGAAACATAAATGACATTTCATTTCCAGGCTTTTCACTAGACTCTTAATGCCTTACCCTGCTTTTTTACTCCTCCTCATTGATCAAGCTGACAGATAACTGCGTTTTTAAAATGGGAGTCATTTGTGGAAGCCCACATGTATAAAGCAGATGTCAATGGTTTCTCATTTGAAGATGGTGAGAGGAAATTAATCAGTGATTTTGACAATGCAACAAATATTTTTTGCTGTCAAAAGTTACATTTCAAAGCAGTGTCCAACCTAAAGTTATTAACTTTAAATGAAAAAGTTCAGCAATTCACCTGCATGGTCATAATTCTATAAATGAAATGAAAAAGGTCACACTTAGATTTCCTTGGAAGCACAAGGTTACCTTCGATCAGCTGAAAAGAAAGCACCCTTGTGTACGCTGAAGCGATGGAGTGGTCAGTAAATGGGAGCGTTCCTTCCATTACCCTCTGCTAAAAATCTAAATTAGAGGATTTCCCGAGGACGTGTCAGAAAAAACTACAGAACCCCTCAAACTCTCACAGTTTCATACTGCAGAAACAAATCGCTGAGGATTCCTTAATCACACAAACCCCAAATAGTTCTTTAAAGCCTATGTATTTATTCATTCATTCATTCATTCATTTCCTGCCGCTTGTCCCAAGCGGGGTCGCGGGGGAGCGCCGGAGTCCATCCCAGCTCACACAGGGCGAAGGGCAGGGGACACACCATGGACAGGTCGCCAGCTCATCGCAGGGGCCTATGTATTTATTCACTTTTATATGCAATGTTTAATGACTGATTTTAATAAACGCACATCTATTAAAGAAGCTATGAAAATGATCTTTTTTAGTGATCTTTTTTATTTCTTTCATTTTAGTGTGATAAAAATTTCTTGTTGATTCATCATAAATGATAAATGCTTTGCAGCCCCAGTAAAAAAAAAAAAAAAAAACACTTTCAGAAAAATCTGTAGCTCTTCACATGTAAATAACATACGGAAGATTTGGGTCCCAAAAATGGTGTGTATATACCTGGATAACAACCTGTTTACTCATGTAAACACACTAGTTTATCTCAGTGTTTTAATTTTGTATAATATAATATAATAATTGTAATTAATTCATTTATTACATCAAAAAGTTGGCTTAGCCACCATTAATCAAGTCTGTGAATCCCCTTTAAAATTCAAATCAGCGGGGCAGTGGTGGCCTAGTGGTCAGGGAGTTGCCCCTGCATCGAAGATTGTGGGTTCGATTCCCTCACCAATAGGTTTCCCTGCGGTACCCTTAAGCAAGGTACTGTCCCCGTCACTGCTTCCCGGGTGCTTTCAATAGCTGCCCACTGCTGCATGGTGTTTGAGTGCATGGGTTAAAAGCAGAGATCCAATTTCGTTGTGGTTCATTGTGTGTTGTGCTGTGTTGTGACCTCGCAATGACAAGAGTTGTCACTTTCACTTAAATCAGTGTTTTAACTCTGCCACTGGGGGCTCTGTTTACATATGAAATGTGTCTTGATGGCCAGCTGTACTTCCATGGGACATTTATCAGTTACACTATGTTTAGATGGTCCCCAGCTGATCTGCAAAAACTTTCAGAGTTAGATTCAATATAATATTACATTTAAATGCATTTCTAGTTTTAGTACATCTAACAGTTATTTTGTTGAGGTTATAAGATGAGCATCTACAAAGCATCAACAGTTGACCGTCCAAATAATATGTCACCCGTTTTTCATTATTTTACGGATATTTATGGCACCTTTTTATGTTTTCTTTCTTAGCGTTAGCAATTTATTGTTAGAGACACGGGTGACTCATGCCTGTGACAGTAAAGCTCCTACCAGACGTCACTCACGTAGTTTCAGAAAGTGAAGAATTAGCTGTTTCCATGCTTTCTTTAGAGAAACATCTCAGAGTGAATATTTAACCAAAAGAAAACAAAGTAAATGTATAGTTTTTTTATGTTGTTACAAAGCTGCTGTCCTGTCTCCAGCGTGGGCGTGAGTGAGCTGAGTAAATACGCCACAAAACGAGTGCATGACACCTGAAAAACAATGCAGGTCCTGCAAACTAGAAACAGTGCAGAGTTGGGAACGCATCGCAGATGAGTATGCCCTGCACCAGTTTTCACACTGCAGTTTCTTTGTGCTTGAGCACTGCGAGCTCTGAGGCTTTTTGAGCAGCAGCAGGTGTGTGTGATGGAGCTCTGCGGTGAGGGGCGGCTGAAAGGCAAGCTTTGTATTTTGAGAACACTATCACCACATCCTGCCCCATTTGCCACAGCACCCCCATGCTTTTCTGTGCAAGCAGTCACCACATCCTGCCTGCAGCCCTCACTGATACTCGCTCTTTTACAGGCCTCCCATTGTCCCTGACAATCATCTGAATAACAGAACGTGTGGGATTGCATAATAACAATGTATTTACAAGTAATGCTGTGTCATTTAATGCTATTTTTGTGTTGAACGTGGCCATACTGTTTGTATAAATTACATTTGAATGGAAATCATTGCCACTATAGAGTAGAAGATGTTTTTCTAGGTTTTTAATAGTTTTGCTGCAGCTTAGCTGGTCATTTACCAAAAATAGTTATTGCACAAAACTATTTTTCTTGTAAAACTGGAAAATTCTGATATGATATCTAAATACCCACGCAGTTTCAAATCTGCAGACTTTCCAGTGTGGGGTTCAGTGGAAACGTGCAGTTCACTGAGACACTGATCCTCCTGCTGTTTGTGAAAGTTTTGTTATCTGTCATTTATGCTTTCGCAGTTAAAAAAACACCAACGTTACTTTCATTTATTGTTAAAAAAATAGTAATTTCTTTAAAATTGTCATTTAACAGAAAAAAGGCAACGTTTACAATATTATTTTGAGAGAAAATATTTTTTCTCTCTCATCTAAACACACTTTCATAATGACTGAGGCAATAGAAATGTTTCAAAGTGACCTGAAAAGAAAATAAAAGAAAATCAAAGTTAAATTCATTTACATTAAAAGTTGTTTTTTGGACTATAGTGATGATGATGATGATGATGGTGATGATGATGATGATGATGATGATGATGTGTGCTTCTACTAGTATTAACTATTAGGTATATGTCTCTGGCAGTAAGGACTCATACAACAAATATTTATGATTTTTATGATTTATTCTTATTACAATTCTTATTCATTTAAAGAAAACAAGTTTATAAGGCCGATGTTAAATTTTACATGATATAAAACTGTGGCAAGCAGAGATATTATATGAGCATAAATGTTAAGAAGCAAAAAAAAAAAATTATATATATATATGTAAAACATTTGGAATGCATATTAAATCGTGTCCTTGTTATACAATAATTGTAATTTCATGGCCGTTCTTGAACTGTGATCGTGGGATTGAGCCGATCTAGATGCCTCAGTTTTCTATGAGCAGTAGCTTCTCTTTCTTAAGCCGCAGCCAAAGATGCAGTGCACCAGGGATCAAGAACAAGAGAGAAAATGTTAGAAACGTTTGTATCAGTTTTTTTTATCAGTTATTTACTGAGCATTTGGACAGTTTACGTTCATGGACGGACTAGCTAGTGTAACTTAACATACCGTAGTATTTGTCTTGCATTTCCACACAAAAGCAGCGACAAACAGAGCGTAGGCCACACTCTTGCTGAGGAACAGGGAGTAGGCAAAACGGACTGTGACCAGCATTCTCGCTGCAATCATCAGACATGAACAGAAACACTTGAGCAATAAATGGTCAGAGCGCAAACAAGGCTGATAGAACATTAATGTGATGCATAAAAGTACAACATAATCTCTGGAAATGTAGCGTCGCTTTTAAAAATGAAATCAATGGGAAGTGTGGCGCTTTAGCATTTTAGACCGAAAGGTTTCAGCTCACCTGGTATGCTCTCTGGAAAAAAAAGAAGAAAAAAAAGTTGAATCAATCACATTGTACCAAAAACATATTCTAAAAAACTATATTCTAAAACTCTAGATCAAGGATTTTAAAGTCACTCCTACGGAAAGGGTTTTTTTTTGTAAAATCAAAAGTTTAATAAAGGTTTAAGGCAAGTTTAATTGCTTAAACATCTTAACGTTCTACTCAATTTAGTTTACACTGCTTTTGCAAGATAAATTATTATTTATTTGTAAAAAAAAAATTAGGAGCATTTTTGCTTAGTGGGTAGATGATTATGCACGTCAATCAAGTGCTATTAGCATCTAGATCAGATGTTTTCAACTCCTGACCAAAAAATCCAGTTTCTGCTTCTGGATTATATATTATATATATATATCACTGGTTTTAGAAGGCATAACGCATGTCTGCATGCTGTACCTGTTTGTTTTATGGTGTCTTCGTTATAATTGTAAGCGTTTCCATCATATAAAGTAACGCCGCAAGTAAAATTGTTCTTGAGATCTTCCCAATCAGTTTTACTGACACTCAGTCTGCTGGACATGTTGTAAAATTTTGTTTCAGGATCTTGTTGAGCAAAATGGTCTGTTGCAATGCCATGGCTTATGATTTTCCCATTCTTCTGCCAGGAAAACGTGGCGTGGTCTGGATAGAATTTCTCTGCCAGACACAACAGAGTCACTGTCATTGTGTTTTTGTTGCAGAGCTCATTTGGAGAAGGTGGCAGCAGCTTAATCTCTGGAATAGTGGTGGTCATGTTGGCGTCTTAAGAGAAAAGGATGATAAAAAAAATCAGTATAAAATCAATGATTACTGCTCTGCATGAAAGAATGTCATTTTGGAAACAGATTCAAAGAAACCAAAATCTAAACTAAAGAAAGTGTTACATCTAGAATTATTTTTGAAACATAGATGAAAGTGCATGTCAGATTTTTGCTGTCCTGAGCAAACACATCCACTTTTGACGAATTTTAATCAGAATGTTGTACCAAGTTGCTGTTTCAGGAGCTTTTTTATTATTATTAGTACTCAGAATTTAAGTTTTGAACAGGTTTTCTGTTGTTGTTGCCCTGCATTTTCCTCTCCAGTACACGGATACAGATTATTTTCATGATTATTCTACCCATCCTTAACAATATCTTGATGTAGTAGGTGCTGTTAGTCTGTTACTATGGTAAAATAGCACAATGGGCTATATACAAATATTCATATACAACGTTATACACACACACACACACACACACACACACACACACATATATATATATATACATATATATATATATATATATATATTTTTTTTTTTTTTTGTTTTAGGGTAAGATTTTGATATATGTTGTGAATGTAACTTTGTGCTTATTTGTATTTCCACAACTTCAGGCTTATTTTTAGAGATGATATGTTCAGCAGTTGCATTCAGTAGCGTTGAGTTTTTTAAGTTTTTTATTAGTTATGACCAATTTGCAGAATCAGCAGGAATCAGCACCTCTTGATACTATTTTTGAGTATAAATATGAATTAATCTGAGCTTAAAGGCCGTTTGTATACTGAAAACATGATAACACACATCTTTTGCTGCGTACTAATGAAACTATGAAAGAACGCTGGGATTTAGAACTTACCCAGAACTGTTAATTGGGTCCCAATTCCAAATTCCACTTTTGAGTAGCTTGTACACATTGCTTTCCCTCACAACAGAAACCAGATCTACTGCTCAATGTCTTTTTAGAGCCTTTGAGGCGATTAAAAAAGAGACTATCCAAAGTTTTAGCTGTTCCTACACATAGAGTCCTTTGTTGAGAAATGCAGAGGTTAAATGTAAATTCTACCGATCTGCTTGGATGTAGTCTGTGAACTTAAGCTGCAAAGGCACTGACCATTTCTCCTGGATATGTTGAGCATGCCGAGTGCTGCCTGGCTTGACTTATCAAAGTTCATGCGGTGGAATGACAAAAGTGTAGCATGTTACAAAGTGTTAATAAGTGGCAGGCACATGTTTCATATGTTTCAACAAACATATTCCAAATTCACGTCATGCATAGCTCTAATGATTTGGAAATACTGAACAGGCATCATACACTGCATGGAAGAGGGAACAGAAAGCTAAAGTGAACCACACTCAATTTCAATGAAGTGAGTTTTTTAACGACTTACCTAGGACTGTTAGCCTGGTCCCTGGGCCAAATTTCAGGTCAGAGAAGCTAGCACAATGACTCAAGCTTTAACATAAACTGAAAGAGCTTTAAGCTATTGATGCCTATCAGTGCCGCAGCCATAGGGGCCCCTCAGATCTTCAAGTTTGGGACAGACAGTTTCCCATGAACTGCTTCTGCACAGATGAGCCTCTCAAGAGGCTTCAAAACATTGCATGAGCCAAATGATTACTGATCATTTTTTAAGCTCATTACTTTTAGTGATTCACAATGACAAATAATCACGTTCACTTCACTTTAAGCTGACACACCAAAGATCCACAGATATCCATGCTCATAGTTTTCATTTATTTTTTTATGTAAAAACATAAGAAATTGTAAAATATCAAGCAAGCTTAAACAATGCATATTGTGCTTTAGAAATCGAGCTAATAATAGACAGTTTCATACGCCATGCAAAGAAACACATCGCCGACTGAACAAAACTGACCTAAAGAAATGGTAATAACATTTTTTAGCATTAAATATGTGATATCAAAAAAAAGCATCTTTGGTGTCATAAAAGAGTATCATCACGAAGAGACATTTTAAGGTCTGGGGAATCGTCATACAATGTACATTTATGACATTTAAGTTCTTTAAACTTTAAACTTCACACTCAGATCTGAACAAAAATATTTCTCAAAAGAACCAAACCTGAAGTTCAATTAAAAGTTGCCAGAAATTGTATAGTTGCTCTTTAGAAGATACATGTTTTTGTCAGACACTGATGATAAATATGCTATAATTAATTTAAAGGACAAGCAGTACTGTGCAAAAGTTACAGGCACCCCTTTTCTTTCTTATTGGTGTTGGCAGAAATAAGAATATTAATAAACTCAAATATCTAAAAATATAAATTCATATTATAAATACACGTAGTGATTTTTTACGTATATGGAAATCTTGTTTAATGACTCTTCAGGGAATCTCAGTATAATTAGCAGTTTCTGTTTAATACCTGGTTCTGTTAATTGATGTTTAATTAAGCTAAATCAGGAGCTGCTGATGGAAGTGAACAGTTTACTGTGTGAAGATGCATCAAGGAGAAATCTGGAACTCAACCCGTGTGCATAGATCATCAGTTATCAACTACTTAACAAGACTTTCTTGTGACTTTTCACTAAATTTAGCTTTTAATGCTTTAAAATTTAGTTTGAACAGTTTCTAAAGGGCCTAAACTTTTACACAGTACTGTATATTTGGGAAACAAAGCTGCTGAATACATGTAACTACACTGCATAACACAAAATAGCATCATTAGCAAAATTCAGTGTAATGATCACACTTATATACACGGAGCTCGTGATGTCAGCAGTGTCTTCTGCCTTCTTTCTTGAAACTGTCCCACATCACACTGGTCTGATCTCCCTTACTTTGAAAAGAACCTCTGTGTGCCAGAAAACATAAATTATCATTTTAAATGGTTGCATTAGGCGTAGCAGATCATGTGAAGTTCTCAGGTGGACATGGACGTATCACATCATTACAATATGAAATAGAAGGAAAAGAAAGTCTGTTCAGTTCATTTCACCTGTCTTTTTAAGATCACCAGGATGAACAGGCCATACAGAAAACTCTTCACGATGAACATTGAGTAGCCCAGAATGGTGAATCTTCCTGTTTTCAAATATCTCTCTACAGGGGAAAAAAAAAACAACCGTAAATTTTCATCAGGAATAAAGTACAGAATGAACTGTGAATGAACAGAGCAAGTCTGCTAAAAAGTGTGACATTTTAAATGATTTTACCTGCATTTATTTCCCCTATATCAGCTTCAAACAGAGAGAAAATGTTAGTAGTAGTAGCAGCAGTATGTTCATAGTATATATAAAAGTAAAAAAGAAGACTCATACCTTTAGTTGCTATATACACAACAGAAGTCACATTGAAGAGAGTGTCTACTTTAGAAGATCCATTAGGGTAAAAGAAGACGACATTGCATGTGTATGTGTACCCTTTAATCCACTTTTTGTAAGGGATGCTCAGTCTGCTGGTGATGCTGTACATCTTTGTTGTGTCATCTTGCTTTGCACTGTAATCTGTTGCCACTTCCTTAGTTTGATTTTCTCCATTAACGTGCCAGAACACACTCACATGGTCAGGGTAAAAGTTTTTAGCAACACACACCAGAGTGATTTTGTCCTTCCTACATTTTTCATTTTGATGAGGTTCTAGAACTGTGACATTGGGCCCTTGGACCTTAATTTTAGAATCTGAAAAAAACAATGTGACACATGTCAGTAGGAGTCTTTCTGATTTTTAATGCTTAATAACCTCCACTTTGAACACTTTCCGAAGGATGTGAGAACACACCTCCAGAATGTCTGACATAAAAGATCTCACTGAACACTCGAATAACCACATTCAATCATAGCTCCCCATTAATATCAGCACAGTTTACCCATCTTATTTTGAACATTTGCACAAATTAAAAACATTAAAAAAGCAAAGATACTGAAGTCACCATTTGTTTACTTTTCTCAAATAATTTCCACATCGCAGCCAGATTTTCCACTTCTGATGAGCAACGTGCTGTGACATGATCTACTATCAAATTCAAATTTTTACTAAATATTTATGGATCTGTGTTTATGTTTTGAGGCCTTCTGAATCTAGGCCCCTAAAAATAACCCTTCATTTCTTTTTTTTCTTTTTTTAATAACTGCCAAAACTTATATAGACCACTGTAGATGTCACAAATTGTGACAATCTGGTCAATACTTTACAAATCACACATTTTCAGTAAGTCACATCAAACATTCTAATAACAAACCCTTGATGAACAACTTCCACTTCATCATCTAGAGTGTCAGTGAATGAATGATTCATCCCAAGGGACTGATGATAGATTAATAGCGCTGTAACAGGGGTCTGAAGTTTATATGGTATATATGGTAATGTATGTAGTGATTAATATATCATTCAATAACATCAAAATAAGAGTCCTTAAAGGAAAACTTTACAGTCTACAAAATTTGTCAGTGTTGCACTTTAGATATTCAATTTTGTCCTGGAGATGCCCTGGAACTTACAATTAGTACAGCGTTACCTAAGGTGACAGACTTTTTCATGGATTATACATTATCAAAATGATGTCCGCTATACTGGAATCTTATGTATAAATATGTTTAGTATTTATATGGAAGCTTGTGTTTTTTTTTTGTTTTTTTTTTTTAATTGTTTGAAACATCTAACATTAAACAGAAAAATGCATTTCAAACATGGAATACTGTTTGTTAGACACCAGGCAGACCTCCCTGTCTTTGGTAAAGAAAAATGAGTGAAGATGCTGGAAACACTGGCATGCCAGTATTATTGTATGACATTAGAAATGCTATTTTGGCTGATCCTGATCATTTATATTTATTCTTTGAGCGTTAATCTGATAATACAGTGGGCTAGTGTGCTTAACTGTCTCCTCAGCAGGAAAACCACAAGCAACTTTATGAGAAGCAAAAAAGTGTGCAGCAGCTTATGCGCCCTTCCAGGTGATCCTCACATTTAGAGCATGAGTTTTATACATGTATATATGTATATGCTTTAAGACCATTTTCAATGCAGAAAGCAAAATATAGGCCAGTTTAACAACAGCAGCATATAAACATCCTTCTTTCTAAGTGTAGTTCTAAACCAGTTCAGTTTATTAAAGCTGACCTACATACAGTCTGCGGTGTTTTCAGCCCATTTTAAGCCCACTTATGATGTATTTTAGAGAAGTTCAATATCTACAGTACTGTGCAAAGGTTTTAGGCAGGTGTGGAAAAAATGCTGTAAACAAAGAACGCTTTCATAAATGGAAGTGTTCATCATTTATTTTCATCAATCAACAAAATGCAGTGAATGAACAAAAGAAAAATCTAAATCAAATCAATATTTGGTGTTTCTACCTTTTGCCTTCAAACCAGCATCAGTTCCTCTGGCCCCCACAGAGCCCTGATCCCAACATCATCCAGTGTGTCTGGATTACATGAAGAGGCAAAGGGTGGTCACACCAATTATTGATCTGATTTAGATTCTCTTTTGTTCATTCACTGCATTTTGTTGATTGATGAAAATAAATGATGAACACTTCGATTTCTGAAAGCGTTCTTTGTTTACAGCATTTTTTCACACCTGCCTAACATTTTTGCACAGTACTGTATATCATCTATAAACCTTACAGTATACAAACAGAGCCTGAAAGCAATGATAATATCCATCAATTCAACTTTTAAGCTCAGTCTTACCGAGAACGGTGAGTTTGGTCCCCTGGCCGAAGAGTGCGGGTTGAGTGTTCACACAGTAAAGCAGCAACAGTAAAACACCCTGCCATACTTAGGCCTGAGTTTATTTACACAACTTGGGTAACTATATCTTTAACAGATTCTTTTAAGCACATAAATAAACAACAAATCTATTAATCCACCCTGGTGTTCACTATTAGACCTTATTTGAGGAAAAATGAACTTTGAGGGATTATGAAATATAACGAATAAAGGCAATATAAGCAAAATAAGGGCACATTTAAATAAGAAAATCTGACATTTCATTAACCTTTAAATTCTAATGGGTGAAGAAACTCTTACCTAAGACTGTTAGCCGAGTGCCAGGACCAAACACAGCTTTGTCATTGTAGTCACTCCACATAATTACACTCATCTCAACTGAACACTAAATCTGCTCTCACTACTGCCTGTCCTAACTTCACATAATTCACATAATTCTATCACCCAGTTCATGTAAAGGTCTGAAGCTGGAAGGGAGTATTTTCTACAAGAATAATGAATTTCTTACCTATCACAGTGAGTTTGGTGCCACTGCCAAAGTGAGCTGGGTTGTAATTGTTCACACTGATATCACGCTATAGAGAAAACCTACTACTCTGACTTGGGCTACAAAACTGGGGGCTCCAAATAAACATTCTGAACATTTAGATTTTTCATAGTTTTGAATGTGAACACTGCCAGTCCATTATCCACTACCGAATGTACAAAAAGAAAACGTTGCTAAATGGTTGTAAGTCAACTGCAGCTCATTCTTCACAGTGCATTAAAATCCAACTAGACTGCATTGCAAGACACAAATTCATGTGATGTACATGCTATATATATATTTCATTTCATACATTGCAGATTACATGCATTTGCCTGTGCTATTAAACAGCTGATTACTAAGGATTAAGAAAATTATATTTCTTACCAAGCACTGTTAATTTTGTCCCTCCACCGAAGAAAGCCTGTCCTGCTCCAGTGGCACAGCACGCAATTTCACTAATCTAATTTCTCAGACTGTGTGTGCCAAACCCCATACGACTCCTTGCTCTTCATGAATTCTGTTTTTCCAAGTATATCATGAAGCTGCTGTTCCATTTTTTTAAAGAACTTGAAAGGAAGCCTATGCTCAGAATTTATTTATTTTAGATTTTTGTCGGGAAAGACTGTGCTGAATGTTTCAGTACCAGGGAACCAATCTCAGTTCAGCTAAAGCAACTGCAAATTATGACCACAACAGCAACTGACTTATGCTATGAAACACTCATTCTTATTGAATTTAATTATTGCATTTCTTACCAAGGACTGTTAATTTCGTTCCTCCACCGAAGTAAGCTTGAGTTGCTCCAGAGGCACAGCACACTGATGCACTAATCAAACTACCCAGCCACCATTTAAAATTGTCCATACAACTCAAATCTCAAATCATTTCATAGTTTATGGTGTACATACGTCTATATGACCTGTAATGTTTGTCATGACAATGACATGAGCCCGTGGCCCAGAATGAAATACTTATTTTGGTTGGTAACATGTTGACATCTACTTAAATCTAACATGGATCAACATCTGGCCTTAAAGATCAGCGTGTCTGAAAATGTAACCCTCTCGTTTTAATTGCAAGAACTTAATCAAAACTTTCTCACCTATTACTGAGAGTTTAGTTCCACCACCGAAGTAGGCTTGTTCATAGTTGTCACACTGACACAAAGCAACTGATAAAACCTCCCAGCAGCAGTAATTTATACCGAGTTACACTTTAGAGCCTAATATGTTGCTAAAGTCATATAATGTAACATGAATTGCTTTACTTTTACAGATGCAATTTTAACAAACCATGCACTACAACATAAAGGTTTTCTTACCCAGAACGGTGAGCTTGGTACCTGCTCCAAAATGAGCTGGAGTATTTTGCACACAGAGTTTCAAAGCTGCATCCTAAACATCTACTCTTCATCTTGTTACCCACTGCTTAGCAGTTTCATTTAATTTGATTTAAAGCATTCTTTGCACATAATTATACTTTTCCCTTCATGAACTACATTATCAAGTAGAGCTTCAGTGGAGAAGTTTGTTATTTCTTACCCAGAACAGTGAGTTTGGTCCCTGCTCCAAAATGTGCTGGCAAATTTGAGCACAGAGTTTCAAGGCTGTATCTTAAATGTCTTACCTTCAGTTTAGAGTGTTAGCCAGTGAACTGCTTCATTGCATACATGTTTCATTAACCATTGGCATAAAAAATATTAGAGATATTCCTTACCAAGAACACTCAGTTTAGTTCCTCCACCAAAGTAAGCCTGACTGTTTCCAAACGCACAGCACGAAGGCTTATTGAGAAAAAAAATTGAATTGCATGGTCTTCACTGCATGACAGACCAACTTGCTTGTTTTTGAACATGTCTTTTTTGCACAATTCCTAGCCTTCTCACACTAGTTCTTAATTTATACAGTGTAGTTTTTAATTTATAAGCTCTACTTACCAAGAACAGTCAATCTGGTGCCGCTGCCAAAATAGGCTTCATAATTGGCACAGCATAACGTCATCAAGCCAATAAGTTAGTCTAGACTTGTTTAGGACTAGTCTAAACTTACTGAGGTCTAGTACAGAATCATTTGGCTTCTTACACTAAAAATATCATTTTCACAGCCAGAATTTAAGCAAGAAAATCATCTTACCTAAAACTGTCAGTTTTGTTCCAGCGCCAAAGTATGCTTGATAACCACCAGAGTCACAGTAGAAGTGTGTGAACTAAATTCTAGACTAGAGCCGCCAAACATCTAATCTTAACAACCTGACATGGTATTTCTCACATGCTTGCCTTCATTCTAAAGTAAATATTAAACAAATGTACAGACGTAGACCTGAAACTGCAACTTAAAATGATGCTTAAAGAAAACTTCTTCACTGCCTGATGCCCCACAGGCTTATCATCATCATTACTATGAAGATATTAATAATTCTGACCTAATTTGAAGAAGAAAAACTTACCCAGAACTGTCAGTTTTGTTCCAGCTCCAAAGAATGCTGGTTTGCCATAGTCACAGTACTGGGGTCTGTGCTTGTTTCTCTTTCTGACTGTAATCTGAGGAACCTGGCCTGGTGTAAGTTCTCATGTGCTTGCCACATCTACTTTTGTGTGAAAATGTACTTTAGGCAAATACTCAAAAGTACTGACAAAGGTACTCATAGATACTCCTTACAAAGGTGTGATCACAACACTCAAAAACATTTTCTCCACATCTTAATCCTCCACATGGTCCAGGTTTTTCATAGCCATTAAAAAAAAACAATTCTTACCTAATACTGTCAGTCTGGTTCCAGCTCCAAAGTATGCTGGTTCACCATAATCACAGTGTCAGTGTGTAAACTAATATGCCACATCTCTCTAACTGTCAGGAACCTAGCATGTTGATCTCTCTCTAAAGATGAGTGAAACTGAATTTTAGACCTGAATTATTGTCACATAAAAGGTTTGAGATCAGCAAAACCTTTTCTTCATGCCTCAAACTTCTACATGCTCTGGATTTTTCCCTCTTTAACAAAAACATTTAACATCGGTGACGTAATTTTAAGATCGAAAACATTCTTACCTAAAACTGTCAGTTTTGTTCCAGCTCCAAAGTATGTTTGGTAAGAACTTGTCACAGTACGAGTTCATGAACCCATTTCCCTGATCTCTTAAAAACTAACCATATGAGCCCCTATTCAGAGCCATATTTGCCGTTCACATTATGGGTGAAACAAAACGGGCTTAACATTTAGAAATAAACCAACAGTAGGTTAGAAGGTGCAAGTTAACATCTGTACCAGCTGAACTTACCTAAAACTGTCAGTTTTGTTCCAGCTCCAAAGTATGCTGGATTAGCAGAGTCACAGCGTGTCTGTCTGAACTAATTTCCCAGATTTCTCTACTGCTAATTTCAAGGCCTCCAATTCCAACTTCATACTTGTTTACTGTGACTTTAATTATGAAATCTTCAAAGTTTGGCCAGTGAATTTTATTTTACATTTCTTAATTGATAATCAGACAGTAGGGCCATTTCTATGAGCTACAGGTCAAAATGAAACGTTTAAAACTTACCTAAAACGGTCAGTTTTGTTCCAGCTCCAAAGTATGCTTCGCGATTGTCACAGTACGAGTGTACAGGCTAATTTCCCAGATCTCCCTAATGCTGATCTCATGAAACTAATTGCATTCGCTGTGATATTTTTGATTTCTAACCATAATAACAAAGCTGAACACTCAGATTATGCTACATCACACCATTTTAAAGGATTTAAACTTACCCAGAACTGTCAGTTTTGTTCCAGCTCCAAAGTACGCCTGGTCACGGTTGTCACAGTACAAGTTCATAGACAATTTTTTACGGATCTCACTAACACTAACCTGATTTAGTGTTAGAACCTGATTTCAAATTGGTGTCACTCTCGTGAGACATTTGATTGATTTTGAAAATGCACTGCAGATTTGAAATTTCTCAGCATGCACCTATTTATGCAAGAATTAAGCTTTCAGAAAAGATCTAAACTTACCCAAAACAGTCAGTTTTGTTCCAGCTCCAAAATATGCTTGAGCAGTAGAGTCACAGCATGCCTGTATGAACTCATTTCTCAGATCTCTGCCTGATATTGATTTGTTTGATTTTTTTTCATTTCAATGAAATGAAGAAACGCTTTAGCCTGTATTGCCAATTCAACACACTGCAGGTTTGGAAATTCATAATCTGCAGTGAACCTGAACCATTAACCTTCAATATTCTCCAAATGGACACTTGAATCATATGAACTTACCCAAAACGCTCAGCTTTGTTCCAGCTCCAAAGTAAGCTTGGCCCAGATTGTCACAGTACAAGTGTGTCAACTCATTTCTGACTGAATCTCATCTAATTTCTGTGCTAATTTTAATATGATTTTTTCACCAATACACCAACTCTAACATAGGCGGCACACAATTTTAAGAACCGAAATACATTCTTACCTAAAACGCTCAGCTTTGTTCCAGCTCCGAAGTATGCTTGACCCACATTGTCACAGTACAAGTGTGTCAGCTAATTTCTCACTGAATCTAATCTAATTTCTTTGCTAATTTTCATTATTTTTTCACCAATAATCCAGTTCTAACATAGGTGGCATACAATTTTAACAACAGAAATACATTCTTACCTAAAACAGTCAGTTTTGTTCCAGCTCCAAAGTGTGCGGGATAATTGTTGTCACAGTATGAGCCCATGAACCCATTTCCCATTACCTGAGCATAGTGTTTAACTAATAAACCTCTCCAAAATACCAATATTAAACCGGTTTTCAGCTCAAATGTGAACACTCTTAGTTCTTTTATGGTTAAAGGCAATGTAGCTGAGGTTCAAGCTACAGGTGAATGTACGGATCCTTCAAACTTACCTAAAACTGTCAATTTTGTTCCAGCTCCAAAGTGTGCTTGAGCAGCATTGTCACAGCATGCCTGTATGAACTCATTTCTAAAATCGCTCTAATGCTAAGCTCATGATCTGGATTTTAAGTTTCAAGCTCTCAAAACCCTCTACACCCATCAAGAATAATTTGCTCAGTCTTTCCATTTCTCAGCACTGGTGCATATTAAAAACACTCAAAATCATAGGCCTGAAACAAGGAAATGTTATTTCTGCAATCAACAGCCGAATCATTTAAACTTACCTAAAACAGTCAGTTTGGTTCCAGCTCCAAAGTAGGCTTGACTGCCAGTGTCACACTGTTAATCAGTGCTTCAAAATAGGCCTCAAGTCCTTAAAGTAATCCATCATGAAACATAGTATACCAGGCTTTGCCCGTCCAGGATGATGTTCATTTTAAAAACTCTTGGATCAAAAACTCAAGCAGTGGTGCAAAAATGAAACCGCCAATCAGTTTATCCACAGCTCATGATGGGAAAAAATCTAAATTCACCATGAAGAGGGTGAGAAAAAGGAAAGCTCCATTTCAATATGTCTGTTAAGTGGTGGAGTTTAATTTCAGGTGAATTCGATTGTGCGCTCCTGTTCTCTGGCATGTTGTCACTTGCAGTAAGTGATGGGAGGTTTTTGTACAGCGACTCTATGGAAATGTATCATCGTGCCCCCCCTGTCCCCACGGTGCTAAAACATTCTACAAAAACGAAAACCCTTTTTCTGTCTCTCACCAGTCCTCCCCCCACCTCGCTTTATCTTTAATTCTCATCATACTTCTATAAATTTGTCAGGTGCTTCACAAGGCAATGTAATCTAAACTGAATGTTGCTATTTCTGTGAGTACGGAGAAATCAGGCAGGTGTCTGTTACTTGCCTTCCCCCAAAAAAGCATGTTTGATATGACAACCACACCCACATCCTTCTCCAGCAATCATCAAAGTGAAGAGCGGTTACAGTATCAGCATCCACTCTCACTGCACCAGGAGATGGAGACACAGTAGTCCTCAGTTATTTTAATTCACTGATTATTTCATTTCACCGGTGTCACAGCAGCTCATCCAGTGAAGCTCAGACAAACAACTTTTATTTCTTAAAGCTCATCAACTTTAACAAGACAAGCTACTTTAACTAAATACTCAAAGGAAATGTGGCTAATGTAAACGTGATGTCCAAATGTTTCCACACCCTTTTAGATTTTCCAATCCATTTAAAAAATTCCCCTTTTCCTTACTATTCTCCACACAATACTCCATAATGAAAAATCTTTAATGGATGTACAAAATAATTATTAATTAAAATGTAGAGTGTAAAATTCCATTTATCTATGTATTCAGACATCTTGCAGTCAAATTCTTGGGCATTATGCTCAAATATAAAAAAAAGATTCTATTACAAAGACCTCTAAGACACAAATATCTTAAGTAATTACAAAGAAATAATTTCCATTTATAATAAGTTGTTATATAATAAGTTATATTAAAATATTCATGCGATAATGAATATGATATGATTTTAACCAATGATACAATCAAGAACCTTATATACAGTACTGTGCAAAAGTTTTAGGCAGGTGTGAAAAAACGCTGTAAACAAAGAACGCTTTCAGAAATGGAAGTGTTAATTATTTATTTTCATCAATCAACAAAATGCAGTGAATGAACAAAAGAGAATCTAAATCAAATCAATATTTGGTGTGACCACCCTTTGCCTTCAAAACAGCATCAATTCTTCTAGGTACACCTGCACACAAAGGAACTCGGCTGGTAGGTTCCAAACATCTTGGAGAACGAACCACAGATCTTCTGTGGATGTAGCTTCCTCACATCCTTCTGTCTCTTCATGTAATCCAGACACACTGGATGATGTTGAGATCAGGCTCTGTGGGTTTGAAGAACTGATGCTGGTTTGAAGGCAAAAGGTAGAAACACCAAATATTGATCTGATTTAGATTTTTCTTTTGTTCGCTCACTTTGCATTTTGTAAATTGATAAAAATTTAAAAAAACAATCATTTTATTTATAAAATTTCTGCCAAAAACTTTGCACAATTATGAATATATATATATATATATATATATATATATGAGTATATATATATATATATATATATATATATATATATATATATATATATATTTATAGTATATGGTTCTTGGATTATAAGGATTGGTAATAATGATATATATATATATATAATTACACAATTATATAATCAAGAACTTATATGTTATATATACATACATATATATATATATATATATATATATATATATATATATATATATATATATATATATATATATATATACTTTACTGACCAGTGATGACTAATTAACACTGTAGACCTCATAATGAGAACTGAAAACATGCTTTAGTTTGATTTGCACAGACAAAATCACAGTGTATAATTTAGTTTCTGCTTACATCCTGCAGAGGTCAGCATGAGATCTTTAATCCACTGTATGGGGTTGGACACAATATATCAAACTGAGCAGCTCTGTTGAAAAGGTGCGCTCTGCTCAGACTCAGACTGTTAGGCGTTGGGCTTTTTAACTTGGGCCGGTTATTTCTACAATCTCTATCAACAAGACTGAGACTTCTTTCCCACATTTTAGCCACATGTGGTTCCTTCAAAGTGAATGTTGAGGTTATTGTTCAGCCGAATAGCTCTGCCACCACACTGTGCTCTGGCTGATGCGCACAGAAATACACAGCAGAGTCTTCAGCCTCCAGCTTGTCTATCTGTAACGTGCCATTTTTCACCTCAGGACGGGTCATGGAGTACTTGCTCGGGTTGAATGGTGGATTTATTTGAGCCAAATCTTTTCCAATAGAAAGAGCAATGAGGTCTACGTTGCCCAGACTCCTCTGCCTGTAACAGTACATGTAGTAGTAGGTGCTGTCATTGTGTTCACACACTACTTTCACTTGAACCAGTCCTTCAAGAGCAAAGTCGGATGCTGGGTTATAATAATCCACTTTGATGGTTCTGCAAGAGGAAAATAAATACTTTTTTTCTTCCTGATGTATAAGTATCACAAATACTTGATCATTTGCATATTAATATTTGTTTAATCTGCATATTATATGATAAGAGAATGGCTGAATTATAATTTTGCAAGCATCTTACTCATAATGAAGATCACTGCTAACCCAACACACAACAGCTCCATGATGCGACAGATAAACTGAGAGTCTGGCAGACTAACTTGCTTTTTGTTTTTCACCAGTGAAAGGAAATGACATCACTGAATTAAAAAAAAAAGCCTTGGTTTTAGACTTATTCATCATTCATCAAAGTAACGTTTCTAATCTGAATCTAGAGCTTCATCTATTCAAGTGCCAGAGTGAAATTATAATGAGATGAACGTTCAGAAAACCATTAATTACATGTGTGGCTGCATCTCAAAGCATCTGTCTCATTACAAATTGACCATTAACAGACAATTAGAGCATAATAATTATCATAGAATAACCTAATGGTGTTTCTCAAACATGAATACATTTTAAATATTCTTAATATCTTAATACACACTTGAGACTGTATAATTTATTAAGTCATTTATGTTAATTAATTTACTTTGGGGCAGTGTACATATGGTTACATAACACATGCATATATAAGTCACATACGAGTCTTTTTTGCCAACTGACATTAATCTATGTTATCATTTATAGAGACTTATTTAAACAAACAATTGTCCTGAGGTACCCTTGTGCACGCTACTGTCACCATCACTGCTCCCCAGGCACTTTCAATACACGTGTTTGTGTGTTTGGGTAAAATACAGAGGTGTCATTTCATTGTGGTTCACTGTAAAAGTTGTGTTGTGTTTCACAATGATAAGAATAGTCACTTTAATGTATATATACAGAGAGAGAGAGAGAGAGAGAGAGAGAGAGAGAGAGAGAGAGTTGCTTAATGATGTCAGCCATGAGTGCAGGTGTACAGGTGCTTCCCATTGCATCACATGCTGATCGCAAGTGAGGCAATGTAGGGGATTGAGTGTTAAGCTGCTTTGAACTACTGTGTCATACTAGGCCAGAAATACACAGCGGAGTCTGCAGCCTCCAGCTTCTGACCTCCAGCGAGCCACCAACACATGGCCTGTCTATCTGTATTTACCAGATTTATCAAAATGGCGGCTCAGGGGCTGCATTTTTGGCCCATTGAAATGCCAGCATTTCTAGAGCCATGCTGTTCATGGTTCACACCCAGAACATCTGGTAGTGGTCAGTGCTCTGGTGATCACAGTGCAATGTCACAGATGAATTCTGACTCACAAACAGCAATTCAGGCTCCTGGACCGTCAACCCATTGGACAAACCTGTGTAAGGAAGGTATAATAATAACAACAATAATAATAATAAAGATCTTGCTCTTATTATTTTGTATTGAATTCAGGTACAGCTTAGTTTACCTCTGTTATTTTTGTTCATTACAATGCTAAACAAATAAATAAACTTACATATTATGATCAGAAATAAAGCTAAATCGACAAAGAAAAAACCCATTCTGTCCAAAACAGACATTCAAGCCTCTTAGAAGATCTCATTTGGGAAACAGAAAATATTGTCAGATCCGCCCCCTGAGACATGAGGGCTGTCCCAGTAAGTCATGACAGAGACTCTGTCACACTGTTGGCGCAGTGCACAGCAGACCTCAAGGGTAACAATGATAGGCCAGTTCATGTTCAATGTAAATCATAATGTCTTTTTTAAGTATAAAAGAGAATATTTCTTTAAACTACAGGACACATGAATATGGCAGTGGTGACAGCACAATAATCTTACATTATTTAATCCTACATTATTCAATCATAACTTTTTAAAAATGTAAAAACCTCTCATCATGTTGTCATTATGCATTATACTAAAGGAGAATCTAATCCTAAATGTTTTTATAGGTTTATGTTATAAAAGTGTTGTGCTGATCTCCTTTCAGGCTTAGTTCGTGGTTGATCCTTTGTGTGTCTCCAGCACACAGGGCAGACGCTCTTATATACCTGCACACTGTCAAACCTAGCATCTCCATTCCATCCAAAGAGCACTTTTGCACTGTGGAGGAAACCAGAGCACCAGGGGGAACACCATGCTGATATGGGAGGAACACGTCCCAGGTCGCCCCTGCTGAAAATCAAACCCAGAACCTTCTCACCAAGGCACTAGTGCTAAAAACCCAGACTGAACAGAACGGAACAGGAACAAAATGCGTTGTAACATCCATTTTTTTTTTATTTAACGATGGTTTGGTTATCAGATGGTCCGAACTTCTTATTTATTTCATTCAACTTTAAAAACTCTGATCACAACACTGCCTAACCACTACAAATACTCTCAGTGGTCCACAGACAGCAGGTGTCTCCTGAAGCTTCTTGTAAGACTGAACCCAACCGTTGCTTCACTGTGAACTGCTGCACAATAATAAGTGCCGCTGTCCTGGTGCTTCAGGTCTGAAATGTACAAACTGAAGTTGTTCTTGTTTGCGTTTATTTCAACGTTCAGTTTCTCGGTGGCCTTTTCATACTCCTTTATGAGGAACTGCACAGGAGCCCCGGGATGGACTTGTTTGTACCAGGTCATGGTATAGCTGTTCATTCTGAACCCAGCGGCCATGCTGCAAAGAAGGGTAACATTTTCTCCTGGAAGAGCCACAGAGGCTGCCGACTGGAGCATAAGCCAGCTTCACCTGAGAGAAAGAGGAGGCAAGTCACCTGTACAGCTTGGACAGAAATGATGGGAATTATTCAGAGGCTCACATGTGCCTGGAAGAAGGCCTAAAGTAGTATAAAATCAAGGTGTTTTCATAAACCTTCTCCATAACAGAGTTCCTTTCAGAACAAATGGAAAGAGCAAGTAAACGAGAAGGCGGTGTCTCACAAACTGATAGACATCATAATGCTGGACCGCCTTCTCTAGTCCAAGTAGAATTGGTTTACATTCAGATGATTCTGCTCTTAAAAACTTCATAGTTTTTATAATAATCCTTATTTCTTCTATTATTTAGTCCATACTAACATGGTCCGTACCCAAAGAAGGTGAATGCTGTTTGTCCTTGTTTGCTCATTTATTATCATGTTTGTCATTGTGTTTGTCCTGCATTGTAAAGCAATGGTTTTCTGCAAATAAATATACAAAGTATTGAACATAGCTTATTAAGCACCACTTTTGAATATAATGTAAAAATGAATGTTGACTCCATTGCAAAATATGAACATGTTAGTAATTATATTCCTGCTTTATATTTGTAATTTCAATTAGTGCTTGGTTTTGATTGGCACTTCTGTAAAGGTGATGCAACCTTAGGACTGATGCTTTGAAAAGACCCCGTGTTTAAAGATTTACTCACTAGGGGTGAATCAGATTTTGTATATGAGTATCTTTCCTTGTTTTTTGTTTTTGTTTTTATATTCTTTCTTTTCTTTTATTTGTTAAAGAGCCCTGTAACACCCAAATTTCTCATTCGTGGGACAATAAATGGTTATTCTATTCTATTCTATTAAAAAAAAGAACAAAAATCATTTATCAGTTTTATATACATTTAGCATTGTGGCATGTATTTGTATATGTTCCATAACTAATTCAATGTGTTTTCTATATAAAAGACTAATTTTAGAATAAAAAACTAATTAAAACAACCATGAAACACAAGTCACATGCAGTACCATCAATGTCCACTGGAGGGCTTGTCAGGCTGACAAACACTGACTTGATATGTTTCTGTAGTTCTGTGTGTTTGTGTTTGGGGTTTTAGTACAGCATTAATCTGAATTGTGCAGCACTGTGCTGACTGGCTGCACAGTAACAAACAGCAGAATCAGACTGGAGGAGGTTCGAGATGCTCAGATTTCCTTTCGTGGCTCCTTCTCTGGTCAGTTTGAATCGCTTGTAAATCCTTCCTTCATGGGCTCTGACTGCCCGCCGAGTAGCCAAAGTCGAAGAGTCTCATAGCTGTGCTGTCACTCTTTTGCTGATACCATAACATAAAAGATAAGGTACTGCCATCATGGCTACACCTGATCGTCACACTGCCCGTTTCACTGGCAAACATCATCAGGGATCTGTGTGAACTGGACACAGTCTGTCCTTCCTGTAAGAAATAATACCTGTCAAACTGGTCAATACTTGTCAAAAGAAATGAACATTAAAAGTGACAGAAGTGAAAAGGTAAAAAGTTCAGCAAAATAAGAAAAAGTAAATTCAGAAGAGCTTTTAACTTTTTTTTTTGTTTAGGATGTCATACCTACTAACAGAATAAAGAAAAAAGAAAATCCACAAACTCTGCACATCTTCCAGCCTGAGTGAGAGAGTCCTCCACTTTCACCCCAGGTCCACTGCCTTTCACTGCAGGGCTTGGAAGGAGGGCTCAGCTCATATGCAGGAAACACAAACCCATGACTGCCTCCAATAAGATGCGTTAAAACAAGAGTTTATCAACAACAACAACTAGAGAAGCAAGGTTGCGTTGGTTTGGACATGTCCAGAGGAGAGACGAGGATTATATCGGGAGGAGGATGTTGAAGATGGAGCTGCCAGAAAGAGGAGAAGAGGAAGACCAAAGAGGTTTATGGACGTGGTGAGAGAGGACATGCAGGTGGTCGGTTTACAGGAAGATGCAAAGACAGGAAGAAATGGAGACAGCTGATCCACAAGTAATTTCTAAATGGGAGAAGCCGAAAGAAAAAGAAGAAGAAGATCAACAACAACAACAACAATAATAATAATAACAATGATCATTATATATTTATGGACAATATATAATCATTTTTGTTATTGTTCTTATTCAAAGCTTGAAATTAGATTCCTTCAAAAGTATGTATAAATCTATAAACTGTGAGATTTAAGGATATTGTTATTGTCTAGCTTTCTTTTTTTTTTGCTCACATTTTTGTTCTGGTAGCAGAAATAGCAGACATCTGATAAATAAAGGTTTTGTAGTAATGTATAAAATATAAACAACTTAATTTATCTTAATCCACAGGAAAGTTGTAACTATGTGAATTACCTCTGAAAATAAACATTTATGTTTTGGCATTTTTCTTCTAATCATTAAACTGAGTCTCTAGATAACCTGATTATTTAACGTGACAGAGTCAGACTGTTGCCTCTTCAGAGAGTGATCAGCTCTGATGTCACTTGTTGTCTTTTTGATGTTGTGCATCAACAATTATCGGGTACCTGATTCAACCGCAACTCGACTGACGCATAAATATCGTACATCACTTCTGGTATTGATGTAAAATATTTATGATTTTTTAACTTGACTTGTTGAGTATAAACACCCACCGTTAACTTTTTTAGAGTTCTTGATTGAAAGTAGGAGGATATATATTTAATATATTTAGTCAATATATTATATATATATATATATATATAAAATATTTAATTTACTGTCGAATCATGTTTTGTATGGATCATTTACTAAAAAGTTGAATTTGTGCATCCATTGTGGAGATTCAGATCATTTCATGTTCATGTTAAGGATCATTTCATGTAAACTCCATACAATATACACAATGAGAAACCGCTGTAGCTAAAAGAAATGCAACGAACACAGAGAGCCACACTGGGTTAGGAACCATGAGCGGCCAGAGGTTGGCTAATCCAAATTACAGATTAATCAAAAATGTACCAAATTTGACCAAACTTCACCAATTAATGGCTAATAAAACCGACCATTATTACATTATTGTAATTCACTTCCTCCACTCACTAAAACTGCATGGCTCTCCAGCAGCAGGTTCTTACAGAGGCAGTTCAGAGTTAAAGCAGCCTGATACCACAGTATTTAAGTAAAGGTCTGCATTTATGGCCATACATTTTAAGCTGATTTGCTGATGTATAGAAGATATCTTTTCACTTCATCCTGTGAAACATGAGAGAAATATAACCTAGAATGGGGCAGCGGTGGCCTAGAGGTTAAGGACTTGGCCCCAGGATCAGAAGGTTGTAGGTTTCCGTCCCAAGTTAGTAGGTTGCCCTGTGGTACCCATGAGCAAGGTACTGTCCCCATCACTGCTCCCTGGGTACTAAAAATGGCTGCCCACTGCTATGTGTGTGTATGGATTTCGTTAGTCGCAGATGAGTGAAAGTGTACGTTTTTATTCATTGTGAAACAACAAAATTCACTCTCTGCTTTTTACCCATACACACCGTGCAGCAGGGGACTGCTGTTTAAAGCACCCAGGGAGCAGTGATTGGGACGGTACCTTGCTCAAGGGTACCTCAGGGCAAACTTCTGGTCTGGGATTCAAATCCACAACCTACCATGCTTGGGGCCTAGTCCCTAATCACTAATCCACTGCTGAGAAGAACTGAGAGTAAAAAGAGAATGAAAGAGAGAGAAACTGAAAGAGAAAATTAGATGGATAGGGGAGCCTGAGAAAGAGAAAGAAAAAACTAAAGAAACGAAAGAAAAAATGAAACGAGCATTAGAGAAAGAAAGAGTCAGTGAAAGAGAGAGTTAACTGCATATATTTTCATCTGTAAGGAGCAGAATAAAATAAAACCTTGTCAATTAAAAGAAATAAATCCCCCAGATGTGCAGCAGTCAGTACAACTTCCTGTGTGTCTGGGGTTTTAGTTCAGCAGTTAGATGAATGTGCAGCACTGTGCTTACTGGCTGCACAGTAATAAACAGCAGAATCAGACTGAAGGAGGTTAGAGATGGTCAGATTTCCTTTCTCAGTTTTCTCTCTGTTCACTGTGAACCGCTCTGTAAATCCTTCCTCACTTTTGGGATTGCTTGTTCCGTAACTGTAGCCAATCAGGGTCATGGCTGTACTGTCACTCTGTTGCTTATACCATAACATCATTAATAAGCTACTGTCCGAATGGCTACACGTGATGGTTACATTTTTCCTTAAGTTAGCAAAAATAGTTGATTCCTGTTGAACTTTTGCCCTGGTTGCCCTCCCTGTAGAAGAAAATGTCAAATTAAATAAACTGATTAATACATAATCTGGATGCATAAGACAAATATAATAATTTATTAAATTGTTAAGGGAGACATACCCGAAAACAAAATGAAAAACATGCACAGTCCATATGCAACAGTCATTCTTTTGATTTCCAGCTTGAGAGAGTCACTCACTTCAGCGCACTGCCTTTCTTTCATGAGAATGAGAGAAAACAGAGATACTGGAATGATGATTGGTTCATGATCTGCAGTGATGTGTGAGCATGGTTTGGGGAGGAGCACCAGATGTTCGAACACTCGCAGTTTTCTTAATCAAACGCACTCAGCAAGCACATGCAGACAGCTAGTCCTCCTAATGCTGGTAGTTCAATATGGCTGGAAGATGAATATCATCATTTTTTGTGCAAATATGCCACCTTGCGTGAAGCTTCTGAACCCTCAGCAAAGCAACGCAAGGTTTATTGCGCTTCGTACACAGAGTAGTTCAGAGTGGCTCAATTAAACTGGAGTAAAATTATAACAGCATAAAGAAAAGTGTAAGCCATCCTTCTATTGTTAGAGCTTATTTTAACCAGGGTGTTCTAGACATGTCTCTAGTTCAACATACGGCAGATATACAGACAAGCACACTCACACACGCAGTCAATCCAAGGAGGAAAATTAAACATTTCTGATCCACCTGTCCATGTCTTTGGACTGGGGGAAGAAACCAGAGCACCTGGAGGAAACCCATGCAGTCAGAGAGGACATGCAAGCTCCACACAAAAAGGATCCAGGCTACCCAACTGGGAACCGAACCCATGGTGGTTTGCCCTGACTGGGCACACCTGGTGCCTCATTATGTAGTGTCTAATCCTAATCCGAAACCTAACTATAATTATATTGATAAATTGTTAATAATGAGTGTATTTGAATATAATTTCTAGGGGACCATCAAAATTTAGTGTCACCTCGTATTGTGCAATTCATTTAGCAGGACAAAAGAAATCAAAAAGAAATGAGGCAGAAGGTTTTTACACTTTTATGACTGTTTGGTGTTTGGGGTTTTAGTACAGCAGTTACATTAGTGTGCAGCACTGTGCTGACTGGCTGCACAGTAATAAACAGCAGAATCAGACTGGAGGAGGTTCCAGATGGTCAGATTTCCTCTCTCGATTTTCTCTCTGTTCAATTTGTGTCGCTCTTTAAATCCATCTTCGTTGTTTGGATCACCCATGTTAATCATATAGCCGATCAGAATTATAGCTCCAGTGTCTCTCTGCTGATACCAAGACATGACAGCTAAGCTACTGTCGTCATGGCTACACTTGATGGTAACAGAGTCTCCTTCTTTGCCAAAAACAGATGAGATTTGTCGAACTTTAGCACAGTTTGTCCTTCCTGAAACATACATGCAAAAAAGATCAGTCCAGTAGTTCACACATTACAGAGGCACAGATTTATCACATCATTGTCAGAATGAAAGCTTGTATGGCTATTTTTTAGATAACTTGAGAAGCTGCTCTCTGCATTATTAAAATATTAAATCAAAATGAACCAAATTGCTTAGGCTGACATTGCATTACATTCAAATCAAGGGCAAAGAATGGATTTTCCTGTCAGCCCTCTCTACAGGAGATTTTTATTTATTTATTTATTTATATTTCATTTTATTTTATTTTTTGTTTCAACCATAACTATATCTTTTATACATATTTATGCAAGACCTACCTGGTAACAACAGGAAAAACAAGCACAATTTGTAAACAGCATCCATCATGCATTGGGTGCAGCACTGCAGCATCAAATGGACAGAGAGTCAATGAGCCTTTATATAGACACAGGAGAGTGTTTTGAGGAGGAGCACGATTACCTCATGAGAAATGACTGCTAAGAGGATCCTATATGTTCTATTGCATTACATTATACAAATTATTACATTACTACATTTACTATTTATTATTAGTTCATTATTTTTAGTTTATTATTATTCATTCATTCATTTTCTGCTGCTTGTCCCAAGTGTGGTCGCGGGGGAGTGCTGGAGTCCATCCCAGCTCACACAGGGTGAAGGACGGGGGACACACCCTGGACAGGTCGCCAGCCCATCACTTTTATTATTATTATAAGTTTAATTTTAAAAGGAAAATGGGATAATATAATGATGCTTTATCACCACTGAGCTCATAGTTTTACTGCTAATGTTCAGATAACAAACCAAAAATGCAGAATAAAGCTACAGTTGGTACAGTTTCCTGTCTTGTGGTTGGGGTTTTAGTATGACGGGCTGATTAATATGCAGCACTGTGCATTTTAGCTGCGCAGTAATAAACAGCAGAATCAGACTGGAGGAGGTCAGAGATGATCAGATCTCCTGCCTGATCTCCTTTTCTGTCCAGTTTGAATCTCTCTTTAAATCCATCCTCGGGTTTCGGATCGGACGTGCCATAAGTGTAGCCGATGAGGGTCATAGCTGTACTGTTACTCCTTTGCTGATACCATAACATTACATCTAAGTTACTGTCGTCATGGCTACACTTGATTGTTACTTTTTCTGTTGCTTTGCCAAAAAGTGACGGGGTCTGTTCAAATTTGACACAATTTCCAGTTCCTGTGGAAGAAAAAAATTGTTAAATAAATAAAAATAAATAAATAAAAAATATATCTGAGAAATCACAAAAAGTACAAATGTTAATTGCACCTATTGTCATGTCGCACCTGCAAACAAAATGAGGAACAAATGTAATCCAAAAGCACCGCACATCCTTCTGAAACACAGCTTGACAGTCGCCCTCAGTTGGACACATGCACACCGCCTTAATACCAGAACAGAGCTTGAGTTATGAATGTGTGTGTGTGTGTGTGTGTGTGTGTGTGTGTGTGCGTGTGCGTGTGCGCGTGTGTGTAGGTGTGTGTGTGTGTGTGTGTGTGTGTGTGCCCTTCTTTTAAATATATACTAGAAGGGCTATATGCGTTATTTAATCACCATTTACGCCTCCATGAATTCATTCTGAATCATCATCGATAGGATGATGCCCACACCTGTAGGACCCTTCTTAAGTCTTGTTTGCACTGAAAGACATCTTGTCTTTTATCAATTGAGGACTTAATAGGATGTCAATACAGTCCCCCTCTGAAGTGTCTAAAAGTCTCTGATGAAGCTCAGTTTGTACAGTTTCCTGTGTGTTGGGGGTTTCAGTACGACAGTTATATGAATGTACACCACTGTGCTGACTGGCTGCACAGTAATAAAGAGCAGAATCAGACTGAAGGAGGTTAGAGATGATCAGATCTCCTTTCTCAGTTTTCTCTCTGTTCAGGATGAATCGTTCTTTAAAGTCATCTTCACTTTTGGGTTTATTTGTTCCATAACTGTAGCCGATCAGGGCCATAGCCGTACTGTCTCTCTTTTGCTGATACCATAACATTAAATTTAAGTTACTGTCGTCATGGCTACACGTGATTGTTACATTGTCGGTTTCTTTGGCGAAAAGTGACGAGTTCTGTTCCAATTTAACACAGCTTGACGTCTCTGTAAAAGAAAAATGTGTGAAAAAAAAAAAGATCTAAATAAATACTGATTGCAGCAGTTTTATAATGTGTTGGTTTATATAGGATGTCATACCTATTAATAAAATGAAGAACAAGCACAATCCACAAACAGCAAGCATCCTCATGATACACAGAAGGACTCTTCCTCCCACTTTAGCACACTGCCTTACTGCCTTTATGCCAGGGTTTGGTGTGATGGTTAAGAGAGAGACAGTGTGTGTGTGTGTGTTTGTGTGAGAGTGTGTCTGTGTGTGTGTGTTTGTGTGTGTGTGTGTGTGTGTGTGTGTGAGTTTTGGGTGGGTGGGTTAACATACACATATAATCCATGAACCCATCAAACCAATGAGGGTTCAAAAATTACAATAATTACTTCTGTTCATCAAATACATGCTTTGAAATATTTTAAATTAATTTAAAATAGATTTATGAAGTAAAACTCTTGTTTCGTGGCGTACACATTTCATGATTTCAGCTTTTTAAAGATGGTGTTAGGAAAGGGTTTTAGGAAAACGGCTCATTCATTATTTCTGTGAATTGTCTACTCTGGTTGAGATTATGAGGTACAGGGATCTCTGAGAGAAACGGCATCTTTCTTCTCATTTGCTTCGGATTGATCTTGGGCTCTTTGTAACAGGGGGCTGTTTAGTTTTCTGGCTGGGCTTCCTAGCCCTACCTGGTCCAGCCTGTTAGCCCCTGTGTTGGCTGTGTAAGAATCTATTTTTTTTGGTTTCTTTGGCTCTTCTTTCTTGATTCTTATTTCAATAATTTTTGGTTTATTATTATTATTATTATTATTATTACTTTAATTTTAAAAGGAAAATGAAACAGATTATGAAAATGGAATAATATAATGATGCTTTATTGTAACGGTGGCGGGGTACCGGAAGGAGTTCAGAGCACTGTTTTATTGTCCACAGTTTACAAATACAAGACGCAAGGGCTGCAGTTCGAATCAGAACCTAAGAACAGGAGAACTGCAGCCTAAACCAAGTTATCCAAATCCAAAACCCAAACCAAAACCACCCTTACACATAGGCTTAGCCTACCTATTGAGCCGCGCTCTGTTCTGACTCATCGGGGCTTAAATAGTCAGCCCCGATGATGCACACCTGTGCCTGCATGGGCTCAGGTGTGCTAAGTCAGAACAGAGCGCCCTCTAGCGTACCCAAAACACCTCCTGTGACATAAACACCTTATACGTGACAGAGAGCGCCCTCTAGCATGCCCAAAACACCCCACGTGTGACAGAACCCCCCCCCCCCCCCAAAGGCGCGGCTCCCGAAGCGCCAGAACTTAGCCGAACCTCTGGGGGGAGGCCAAAAACAACAAAACAAAAGTCCCTTATTGGGACATACGGTCAGGTCCACAAAAAAAACAAAAAGGACCTCCGACCAGTCATGTCAGGCAGCTGGTGGTGGTGAGGGGAATCCCAGCAGTTCAGTCCACCCTTTCAACTGGTGCCTGACCCCGACCCTGAAATCCTTGGAGGCATCGCCTGGTTCTGTAGAACGCCTGGACTTGACTGAACCTGAAAGAGAGCTGAACATAGACGTTATGGGGTTCAAAGAGGAAGTCCTTGTCAAAGAGCCCGAATTCTGCTTCCAACCCCTGTCCGCCTTGTTCCTCGTGTCTCTCATCCCCGAGTCTACAGTGCCGATGTGCTCGTTCGCTTTCTTGAATGGATGGTTGCTGATGTCTTTTGCCCTTCTCCCTTTCTTGGTCATGTTTCTCGTTCGCTTAGGGCCCAGTGACGCAGTTTCCCAGCTCCTGGTCCCACCACGCGAAGTTCCACAGGGACTCCTCCACGAGTTGCCTTGTTCTGGGTTTGCTGAATTGTAAGGGTGAGCTGACGGTAGGGGGTCCGAAGGCAGCTGCTCCCTCTCTGAAATCGTTACCTGTTTCTCCGCTGGACTGTTCTCCAGTTGCTCTGTTTTGGCTTTTACCCTCGGGGTTCCAGCAGGCACTGGTGTCGGGGAAGTGAGTTGAGATTCGATGATTGCCAATTTTACTTCCATATCTCTGACCTGTTTCTCTAGCTCGGTGAGCTTGCTGGCCTCATAACGAACCTCTCTCAGGTCAGCCTGCAGAGCGATGTTGTGGTCCTGCACCCGTCTCAGCTCTGCCCTGCTCTGATTCAACTGCTCTTCCATAGTGGCTATTTTAGCCTCCAGTTTCTCCTGAGCGGTTGGAGTCTCAACTCTCCTTGTTATCTGGCATATGATCTGGTTTCTCTGTTCATATGTTCTCCTCAGTCCCTCTCTTTGGAAAACCATCACAGCTTGTATCTCTGGAGACCTCTCTGTCTTCTCTGAGTTTGCTGCTCCTTCCATGATGCTCACCTTTGTCTTGAGCCAAAACCTCTTCTCTTTCTGTCTCCCCGTCATTCGAGACCGAGGCATTCACCTGTGGCATAGATGCTCTTTCGGTCAGCTGCTGGTAGAGTCCTGTCAGCAACTCCTCCTGTTCTGTGATCCGAACATTTCCGCAGCTGATCTGCTCACCTCCGAGGTGGGACTGGATTGTCCTCGCCCCTCTGCGCCGCACGGCCAGATCCTTCACCGGCTCCTCTCTGAATGACTTTTGCAAGCAAATCGCAGCATGTTTACACATCTGATACCTCTGTCCTTGTTGAAGTCCCGGTTTCCACCTTCCGAACCTCCTCAGACGACCACCTGTTGCCCAGCGCGGCCTCTTGAAGACAGATCCCCGCTGGTGCACTCTCACTGCAGCCTGAATAATGACAGCAGCTTTGTTCATAGCTTCAACATTTTTTCGAACCAAGTAACCTCTAAAAGCTGCCTGGATGCGTATCGCAGACCCTCTCAACACCTGGAATCTTTCATGTTCACTTTTGCCCCTAATGTAGGACCTATAATATCTTTGAATGAAGATGGCTGACATCCTTATGACCTGGTACTTTACTACCTCCCTGTGTCTTCTGAACGCAGCCTGAATCAATGAAGCTGCCTGATGGTGCAGGATCACCGCCTTTCTGACCCTCTGACCTCTGAAGCAGGCTTGCAGGAACATTGCAGCAGAGCACAATTTCAAAAATTCCTCTCTCTGTTTTCTGGCATCACGTGTGGAGCGATACCTCAGCTGGATTGCAACAACAGTCTGTTTGATGTATAAGTATCGTGTCCGAGCACAGTGCGCCCTGTAAGCACTTTGTATCGCAGTGGACTCATCCCTCAGAATGCAGCTTGTAGAACAACGGCAGCCCTTTTTTTCTCCTTCAAAGACTTCATTTCTTGCCTCATACTCTTGCTAACTCTTTAATATCGCTGAACAGTCTTGGCTGCCCATCGTAGCCTCAGGTAGTACTTTCTGTTTATGTGTTTCCTTACCTGCGCCTGAAGGGTTACTGCAGCCTCATGTTCGATTTTCCTCTGTGCCCGAACTTTCCTCCTCTTCGGTGCAGCAGACTGGTTCGTGGTGCTGGGTTTGGGGGTCGACTCCGTGTTGCCGCTCTCACTGCTGAGAAGGGCCTTCTTGGTCGACCTCCCCGGTTGCCGGATGCCGGAAGTGTTTTTTTCCACTATGTTGTTGCTACTCACTCTGGTTGTGTTCTCACGTTCAGGGTGCCTAGCCTGCTTCTCCTGAAGTTCCCCTTTACTGAAGCTATCTCCTCCTGAAGGGAACGTATTTGAGATTGGTGACTCACCTGCAGCTGGTGTGTCACAGCCTGAAGAGAGGCGTTGTCCTTCTCTAATTTTTCACACTTCGTTTTCACGGCGGCCAGATTCAGACTTCGTGTACTGATTTCTTGATTCTTGGTGAGGAGCTCCGCCTCCATTTCCTGGAGCTGCTCGACTTCATAACTTATTACCGTGTATATTGTAGATTTGTATATGTATATATATATATATAGATAGTTAATTTATTATTTATTTATAGCTCCTCTCTTTCTCTCCTGTACTTGTTCCTTTTCTCCCTCTATATCTTTATATCTTTATATATATTTTTTTTCTTCTCTTTCTATACACCTGTCTTTTTTAAGAGCCCTGTAACGCCCAAATTTCCCATTTGTGGGATAATAAAAGATCACTCTACTCTACTCTACTCTAACATGTTCTTGTTCTGTCTTTCTGCGCCCAGAGCAGACAGCCATACCTGCTGCGATTCCTGTAGGTCGTGTTATAAATCCTGGATTCTTGCAGTTAATTCTCTTGCCTAAAATGGCTCCTCTGAGCCGGGAGAATTCTTTACCATAACGTCTCTATAAGCTGTGCAGAGAGAATTCGTTACCGTAGCTTCCTTGCTTGGTACCACCTTTGCAGAAAGGGCGCTGTGATTGGTGAAGGCAGCAGGCTCCACCGATATCCAGTGTTGTGGTTGGTGGAGAGCAGGAGCCGGAAAAGAAAGGGGCGCGAACGAAGCCTCTTCCTCGAGGAATCGCCCCTTTTTTCTTTGTTTTCGCTGGGTTTTCGCTATCTTCTGACCGTGTTTCACATAGGGCGGGGTCTCCGCGGATGGACCGCTGTGATTGGTGCACAGCGCTGTCTCCGCGGACGGACCGCTGTGATCGGTGGAGGCGGGTTCCGCCGACACCCAGCGTTGTGGTTGGTGGAGAGCGGGAGCCGGAAAAGAAAGGGGTAAAGAAAGGGGCGCAAACGAAGCCTCCTCCGTGAGGGGTCGCCCAAATGACATCACCTCTACCAGGGCCCGAACCGCCCTCTCCGCTCGACAGCACTCCTTCAGCCGTTCGCTGACCTCCAGCGAGGGAGCGAGCTGGATTGAGCGATCCAGCAGGTCCAGGCGTCACGAGAGCTCAGTGGCCGTGACTCTCTGCACTTCACCGCTCCGCTCGCAATGCCCCAGCTGCCACGATGGCAGCGCTGCTCGGAGGTCCTCAATCTGGGCTCCCAGTGCTCGCTCTATCTCCTCCAGCCACTCCTCACAGCTCCTGATGTCCCGGTTTTGGCGGCTCATTTCTGTAACGGTGGCGGGGTACTGGAAGGACACCAGTGTGGAGCCAGGAGTTCGGAGCACTGTTTTATTGTCCACAGTTTACAAATACAAGACGCAAGGGCTGCAGTTCAAATCAGAACCTAAGAACAGGAGAACTGCAGCCTAAACCAAGTTATCCAAATCCAAAACCCAAACCAAAACCAAAACCACCCTTACACATAGGCTTAGCCTACCTAATGAGCCGCGCTCTGTTCTGACTCATTGGGGCTTAAATAGTCAGCCCCAATGATGCACACCTGTGCCTGCATGGGCTCAGGTGTGCTAAGTCAGAACTGAGCGCCCTTTAGCGTACCCAAAACACCTCCTGTGACAAACACCTTATACGTGATAGAGAGCGCCCTCTAGTGTGCCCAAAACACAACACACGTGACAGAGAGCGCCCTCTAGTGTGCCCAAAACACCCCACGTGTGACATTTATCACCACTGAGCTCATAGTTTTCAAGTCAAGTCAAGTAGGATTTTATTGTCATTTCAGCCATATACACAGAACATAGTGAAACGAAATAACGTTCCTCCAGGACCCTGGTGCTACCCAAGACAACATAAGACACCACAGAGGATGCAAGACAAGGCAACGAGTGCAGACAACAGACAGCACAAGAGACAGTACATTCATCCGTCAGAGGGCCGCAGTGTTCTGGAACAAAGCAGCCCAGGCTGTTGGACATTGTAACAGTGTAGCGGAGCAACAAAGTGTAACAGAGCAGCGCTATGAGTAAAGTGCGGCTGTGCAATAAAAATAAATAGTTAATAGATAGATGAGTAATAAGTGTGATGATATTAGCAGTTCAAAAGTCTGATGGTCAGGGGGACGAAGCTATTTCCCATCCTGGAAGTGGAGGCCTGTATGCTGCTGAACCTTTTCCCGGATGGCAGGAGGGAGAAGAGAGTGTGGGACGGGTGGGAGGGATCATCCACAATGCTGGTTGCTTTGCGGATGCAGCGAGTGGTGAAGATGTCCTGTACAGAAGGCAGAGAGACACCGATGATCTTCTCAGCTATTCTCATTACCTGTTGTAGGGACTTGTGGTCCGAGATGTTGCAGTTCCCGTACCAGGCAGTAATGCAGCTGCTCAGGATGTTCTCGATGGTTGCTCTGTAGAAGGTGGTGAGAATGGAATCTGGGAGATGGAGAATGGAGGCTTTCCTCAGTCTGCGTAGGAAGTAGAGACGCTGCTGGGCTTTCTTTGTGATGGAGCTGGTGTTAAGGGTCCACGTGTGGTTGTCGGTTATGTGAACACCAAGAAACTTGGTGCTCTGGACCATCTCCACAGGTGAGGTTTTGATATAGAGCCAGGTCTCGACGTGATCTCCTGAAGTCAACAACCATCTCATTAGTCTTGTCGACGTTCAGAGACAGGTTGTTGGTTCTGCACCAGTCTGTCAGCTGTTCTATCTCCTCTCTGTAAGCTGCCTCGTCTCCACCGCTGATCAGACCCACCACGGTTGTATCATCAGCGAATTTGATGATGTGGTTTGAGCTGTGCTTGGCTGCACAGTCGTGGGTCATCAATGTGAGCAGCAGTGGGTGGAGCACACAGCCCTGGGGGGCTCCTGTGCTCAGTGTGATGGTGTTGGAGGTGCTGCTACTGATCCTGACTGACTGGGGTCTCCCAGTCAGGAAGTCCAAGATCCAGTTACAGGGGAAGTGTTCAGGCCCAGCAACCTCAGCTTCTCACTCATATGCTGAGGGATGATGGTGCTGAATGCTGAAATGAAGTCAATGAGCAGCATTCTGACACAACTGTCCTTTCTGTCCAGATGAGAAAGGGCCAGATGGAGGGTGGTGGAGATTGCATTGTTCGTTGAGCGGTTGGGACGATACGCAAACTGCAGGGGGTCCAGTGAGGAAGGGATCTGAGACTTGATGTGCCTCATGACTAGCCTCTCGAAACACTTCATGATGATAGGTGTGCGATGGGACGATCATTGAGGCAGGAGACAGATGATTTCTGGATTGATGCTGGTGGTCTTGAAGCACCTGGGAACAACAGTGGTTCTCAGAGAGATGTTGAAGATGTCAGTGAGAACATCTGCCAGCTGTTCTGCACATCCTCTGAGCACACGACCTTGAACGTTGCCTGGACCAGCAGCTTTTCGTGGGTTGAGTCGAGTTCAAACCCTCGATTCGTGGGTTTTACTGCTAATGTTCAGATAACAAACCAAAAATGCAGAATAAAGCTACAGTTGGTACAGTTTCCTGTCTTGTGGTTGGGGTTTTAGTATGACGGTCTGATTAATATGCAGCACTGTGCATTTTAGCTGCGCAGTAATAAACAGCAGAATCAGACTGGAGGAGGTCAGAGATGATCAGATCTCCTGCCTGATCTCCTTTTCTGTCCAGTTTGAATCTCTTATTAAATTCATCCTCTGTGTTTGGCTCAGACGTGCCATATGTGTAGCCGATGAGGGTCATAGCTGTACTGTTACTACTTTGCTGATACCATAGCATAACGCGTAAGCCACTGCTATCATGGCTACACTTGATTGTTACTCTTTCTCTTTCTTTGCCAAAAAGTGATGGGGTCTGTTCAAATTTGACACAATTTCCAGTTCCTGTGGAAGAAAATGAGAAGAAAAAAATAAAATAAATAAATAAATAAAAAATCTGAGAATTCACAAAAAGTACAAATGTTATTTGCACCTATTGTCATGTCGCACCTGCAAACAAAATGAGGAACAAATGTAATCCAAAAGCACCGCACATCCTGAAACACAGCTTGACAGTCGCCTTCAGTTGGACACATGCACACCGCCTTAATACCAGAACAGAGCTTGAGTTATGAATGTGTGTGTGTGTGTGTGTGTGTGTGTGTGTGTGTGTGTGTGTGTGTGTGTGTGTGAGAGAGTATGCGTGTGTGCGTGCATGTGTGTAATCTCCAAAAAGTACACATTTTTACAACATACAGAGGAAAACTGTCATTTCTGGAGAAACCAGTTTAATAGTATGTTAGTTTTAATATTATTTTTCTTAACAATGGGACTTCACTTTCCCATCCCAGAGAGAAAGTTTTTTATTTTTGATTTAGTTTTCTTAACAACGGATTAGATGTTAAATAAAATGTCGATTTTTTATGCAGACATGCTATAAGACATGCACGACTGAGTTCAATGTGAGGATACTGACCAAGAAAAAGCTCAGGAATGGAGAGAGATTGGAAATGGTCATGTGAGATAATGATGCCTAATTTGGGTGAAGAAAACCACACATTAAAAAAGGTGTCCCCTATTAATTGTAACACATTAAAATGTGCTTGATGTTTAGGAGGCTTTGGGGAGGAAAATGTGTGTAACTTTACATCACTGAAACCATCAAAATATACTAAATCAGTGCCGTTCCTCTTTAAGGCCACGGGTTCATATATGATATCAGTAATTTTGTGTCTTTAAGTAAAAGCACATGGTCAGTCAGAGACACCATAATAACAGTATGAGCAAAAGCTGCTAGTGGCCCTGAAGTGAAAATAATTCCTCAGTGGAGACGGTGAGATGAAAAGAAATTGGCTGTGAGAGGATGGTCCTCCCTATCCCCCATCGCTCAGTGTGATGTTAGTCATTGAGGTTGAGCATGTTGCATGTTGAGCAGCCCATTGACATCGCATCAGTGGAAGTTCAAATAAATTCTTGCTGCACAACTTCAGCTCATGCTAAACTGCTAAACTACACACTATTGGTCACATTGGAACTCATCATCATGAGGTCTAACAATCGTAGTAATTTGTGGACAATTCCAAAAGTACTTTTTAATGCAAAATCAAAAACAAACAAACAAAAAATATATAGATATATATAAGTTATTTAATCACCATTTACACCTCCATGAATTCATTCTGAATCATCATCGATAGGATGATGCCCACACCTGTAGGATCATTCTTAAGTCTTTTTTGCACAGAAAGACATGTCTTTTAAGACTTGTCTTTTATCAATCTAGGACTTAATAGGATGTCAATACAGTCCCCCTCTGAAGTGTCTAAAAGTCTCTGATGAAGCTCAGTTTGTACAGTTTCCTGTGTGTTGGGGGTTTCAGTACGACAGTTATATGAACGTACACCACTGTGCTGACTGGCTGCACAGTAATAAAGAGCAGAATCAGACTGAAGGAGGTTAGAGATGATCAGATCTCCTTTCTCAGTTTTCTCTCTGTTCAGGATGAATCGCTCTTTAAAGTCATCTTCAATTTTGGGTTTATTTGTTCCATAACTGTAGCCGATCAGCGCCATAGCTGTACTGTCTCTCTTTTGCTGATACCATAACATTAAATCTAAGCTACTGTCGTCATGGCTACACTCGATTGTTAGATTGTCTGTTTCTTTGCCGAAAAGTGACGAGTTCTGTTCCAATTTAACACAGCTTGACGTCTCTGTAAAAGAAAAATGTGTGAAATAAAAATAAAAAGATCTAAATAAATACTGATTGTAGTATTTAAATATATATCTTGGTTTAAAAAGGTTGTCATACCTATGAACAAAAAGAAGAACAAGCACAATCCACAAACAGCAAACATCCTCATGATACACAGAACTGTTCCTCCCATTTTAGCACACTGCCTTATACCAGGGTTTGGTGTGATGGTTGAGAGAGAGAGAGAGAGAGAGAGAGAGAGAGAGAGAGAGAGAGAGAGAGAGTATGTGTGTGTGTGTGTGTGTGTGTACGTGTGTTAGTGTGTGTGGATGTAAGAATGCCCTTGGTGCGTGGGTTATGATAAACTTTAAGTCATGAACCCATTAAAACTATGAGGGTTCAAAAGTTACAATAATTACTTTTTTTCTTAAATTACTTATTTGAACTGCGATGGGCTGGCGACCTGTCCAGGGTGCATCCCCCGTCCTCGCCCTGTGTGTGCTGGGTTGGACACCAGCACTCCCCCGCAACCCCGTTTGGGACAAGCGGCAGATAATGGATGGATGGATACTTATTTGAAATTTTTCGTATCACACTGTGACAGGAGTTCGGTTTGATTTATATGTGTCACGGTAGATGGCACTCTACTCTGGCTGAACACACCTGTGCTCATTAGGGCCCACATACTAAATAGCATATATGCTCTCAGCATTTTTTTTACAGTAACTTTTTTTTATTTCTACCTTCTGCTGCAAAGGTGTTATTTTAGAGGTGATGCTGCTTTAAATGCATGTTTTATGAAGAAGGCAGTTACTAAATGTCAGGATGCAGTTGAAGAACTGCTGCTCTGTGCAAATGTTTTTTTCAGTACATGTATCAAAGGCTCGAAGGAGAGCAAGCCATGAGTTCTGGACTTCCAGCTGAGAAACATCTTCAGCGGCGGTCTTCATGGGTCTGATCACCCATTGAGGAGCCAAAGCCGACGAGGGTCATAGCTGTGCTGTCACTCTTTTGTTGATACCAAAACATAATATAAAAGTGACTGTCATCATGGCTACACCTGATCGTCACACTGCCCGTTTCACTGGCAAACATCACTGGGATCTGTGTGAACTGAACACAGTCGGTCCTTCCTGTTGATAATTCTGAAAAGACCTTGGTGAGGGCATCGTTTACTAATGAAATAATCTGCTTTTGGAAGGACCTACCTGCAAACAACATGAAGAGCAACAACAATGCACAAACTCTGCACATCATGCTGAGAGAGAGCAACACCTACTGCATGACCACCAACTTCAGGATCTGAAGCCTGGCTGCATATAGGAGGCAAAACAATCAGAGATCAGGTCAGTGGGAGGGGTGTGAACATGTCAGTGCTCTAGGAAATGAGCTTGCTTAACTTAAAACCAACGAGCAAAAATGATAGCATTGCTTTCTTGAATTAAAATCAATCTGTTTTAATCAAACCTCTTAATTTTACAAGCTTCAATCCAAAAAAAATTCACACTTATTATAATAACCACATGTCGCATTGTTGAACTATTTTATTTCAGGAACTTTTCTGGTGATCTACATCAAGCTTTGTTCAGTCTTGTGAAAGTGAATCTCTTTTTCACTGAGCTTTGTCATCATGGAAACTGCACACCTAACCTGCTCAGTGGTGAAGCAATCTTGGGATTTTAGCTCATAAACTGTTCTTGGTCTAAATAGCTGGACATTGGGACTAATCTTGGACTCGAATTGAAGTTTGTGGCTGTGATCATCTGAAGATTATGACTGCAAGCAGCTCAGATAAGCACTGGCTTGTTGGCCTTGGTGACAGCACAGTTTCTAGCCCATTTATTTACACAGTATCATGTTTCTTCCTTCTTTGAAAAACATCATTCTGCTTGGCTTCATATTTCACATAGATGACTGTTAGTCTCTAATTTTCCAGAAGTTCTCTGTGTTGTGTTCATATGAGTAGGCTCTTTTACAAACCTTTGCTTGTAAAGGTGCTGTGGATGGATTAATTTTTATTCAAGTCACATGTAAGATTGTCAACCCTGCTGACTTTAGGTTCATTGCAGGACGCTAAAGAAACCCTGTTCACTTTGAATCTGTTTGATTCTGAGTAGGATATTCAAGTTCAACTAACTTCAAGTGACACAAACAGTGGAAGGCAGTGTAAACTCCCTCAGATAGTAAACCACAATTCTAATCATGATCAGCAGATGTGTTTTTTGTGTATGTTTGGGGTTTTGGTGCAGCACTCATACACATGTGCAGCACTGTGCTTACTAGCTGCACAGTAATAAACCGCAGAATCAGACTGAAGAACTTTAGAGATGGTCATGTCTCCTCTCTCAGTGATCTCTCTGTTCAGTGTGAACCGCTGCTTAAATTCCTCTTCATAGTTTGGGTTACCTGTGTGGACAGTGTAGCCGATCAGAGCCATCGCTGTACTGTCGGTCTTTTTCTGATACCACAGCACGGTGTAATAGCTACTGTCATCATGACTACACTTGATCTTTATGGTGTCTGTTTCATTGACAAAAAGTAATGAAGGCTGTTGAACGCTCACAGAGTTTGCTCCTGTTGATGAAAAATAAGAGAAAACATGTCAAATAAGTGCCATTTCAACAGGATACACATCATGCATTTGTTTTTTTTAAAGACCTTTTTTTAAGTCTTACCTGAAAATACAGCCCAAAACACACACAGTCTATAAGCTGCACACATCCTTCAGATGCCAAAAGGGACTGAATTCACTCTTTTACTTTATTCCATGGGTGCTGAAATACTGAGAACCAGACTGAGAGAGAAGTCTGCTGCCTGCGGTGGAAAAATGGGAGTAGTGTTTGCTCAGCAACAAGGTGGGACTTACCCAGTGAAGTAACCAGTCATCTGTTCGGAGGAAAGAATAGAAATGACAATAATTTTAATCCCTCAAACAGCACAGGGTTTATTATTCAGTAATCACATGCAAAACATGACCAGAGTCAGAGAGTCATTAGCAAATTATAAAGCAGTAAGAGAAACATGAAACTGTCAGCATGTCTGTGGCGAGTGTTAAACAACTTATCATTAAGCCAGTAAAACAAAAATCTGTGGAAAATATTTGCGTGCAACTCTGTGGCTCAGCATTAATGTGCAATGTCCTGATTTACTTTAACTGCAGGTCAAATTCTGCAACCCTTCCATGTGACCAAGTAAATAAATACTGTCCAGCAAAGCATGTGATCTGTAACAAAACGGTTAATTTCAATCTAAGCATTAGAGGCAGAGTTCTCACAAATACAGGAACTAATGGGAGCTAACTGTTTCACACTCTCAGATTAAGATCTGAGCAATAGATCCTATTGTTTTCCTTTTTTTTCTTTTTCCTTTTTTTGTACTGAGTAAGTCATTAAAATTAGGTGTGGAGTAAACTGGCTGAACAGTGACATACAACATCTAAACTGTTGTCATGGCTACGCTGGACCTTTGTTGGAAATTTTGAACTGTCTATCATCCTTTTAAAGGTTACAGAAGCATTCTTAGAAAAGAGTTAGACAACATATCATATACTGTCATGAAAAGACATGTTGTACTGAGATAATACTGCTTAAAAGCAGAATGAGGATAATTCCCTCCTACAAAGGACAGAGTGAAGGATTGTTTGATCCAGAACATGTGAATAAAAGAGATCCACACACCCCCTATCGGCTCAGTCATTACCATTTCCTTTCTAAACATCAGAGGGCAATGTAAACCCCATCGAATAACAAACCACAATTCTAATCATGATCAGCAGATGTGTTATTTGTGTATGTTTGGGGTTTTGGTGCAGCACTCATACACATGTGCAGCACTGTGCTTACTAGCTGCACAGTAATAAACCGCAGAATCAGACTGAAGGACTTTAGAGATGGTCATGTCTCCTCTCTCAGTGATCTCTCTGTTCAGTGTGACCCGCTGCTTAAATCCTTCTTCATAGTTTGGGTTACCAGTGCTGACAGTGTAGCCGATCAGAGCCATTGCTGTACTGTTGGCCTTTTTCTGATACCAGTACACATATCTATAAGTACTGTCATCATGGCTGCAGTTGATCTTTATGGTGTCTCTTTCATTGACAAAAAGTAATGAAGGCTGTTGAACGCTCACAGAGCTTGCCCCTGTTGATGAAAAATAAGAGAAAACATGTCAAATAAGTGCAGTTTCAACAGGATACACATCATGCATTTGTCTTTTTAAAGACTTCCTCACGTCTAACCTAAAAATGAAGCCAAAAACACACACAGTCCATAAGCTGCACACATCCTTCAGATAGTGAGAATTTCACTTTAACACTTTGTCTTCATTCTATGAGCAGCTCAGAGACTGAGAATCCATGTGAGAGAGAAGTGTGGGATCAACAGTGAAAGAGTGAGAGCAGTGTTTGCTCAGCCACAAGGTGGGATGTAACTAGTGAAGATACGAGTCACTTTTCAGGAAGGAAGAGCCGCAATGATAATTGTTGAATTCATTTAAACTCATTATTTCAATGGTTCGTTATTCAGTAATATTATGAAAAACACGGCAAACATTGCCGAATGATTTCTACAATATGAGAAAAGGAATATATATATATTATAGGTTATAAGTTCGGAGGAGCGGGGGTTCGAACCCCTTCCCAATAGGTTGCCCTGAGGTACCCTTGAGCAAGGTTCCATCCCCGTCACGCTCCTCCCTGCGATGGGCTGGCGACCTGTCCAGGGTGTGTCCCCCATCCTTCGCCCTGTGTGAGCTGGGATGGACTCCAGCACTCCCCCGCGACCCAACTTGGAAGTGGCAGAAAATGAATGACTATATATATATATATATGTATATATAGTATCTCACAAAAGTGAGTACACCCCTCACGTTTTTGTAAATATTCTATTACATCTTTTGATGTGACAACATTGAAGATATTGCGGTCATTATCATGTTGGAATATTGCCTTGTTGCCAAGTTTCCGAAGGAAGGGGATCATGCTCTGCTCCAGTTTGTCACACTACATGTTGGCATTCATGGTTCCCTCAATGAACTTTAGCTCCCCAGTGCCGGCAGCACTCATGCAGCCCCAAACAATGACACTTCCACCACCATGCTTTACTGTAGGCAAAACACACTTGTCAAAGTACTCCTCACCTGGTTGCCACCACACACGTTTGACACCATCTGAAACAAATAAATTCATCTTGGTCTCATCAGACCACAGGACATGGTTCCAGTAATCCATGTGCTTAGTCTGCTTGTCTTCACCAAACTTTTGGCAGGCTTTCTTGTGCATCATCTTTAGAAGAGGCTTCCTTCTGGGATGACAGCCATGCAGACTAATTTGATGCACTGTCCAGTGTATGGTCTGAGCACTGATAGGCTGACCCCCCCCCACACACACACACAAACACACACACACACACCCCTTCAATCTCTGCAGAATTGCTGGCAGCACTCACATGTCCATTTCCAAAAGACAACCTCAAGATCTGACACTTGCCATGTGCACTTAACTTCTCATGGCGAGGCCTGTTCTGAGTGGAACCTGTCCTGTTAAACCCCTGTATGGTCTTAGCCACCATGCTGCAGCTCAGTTTCAGGGTGTTGGCAATCGTCTTATAGCCTTGGCCATCTTTATGTAGAGCAACAAATCTTTTTTTCAGATGATCAGAGTTCTTTGCCATGCGGTACCATGTTGCACTTCCAGTGAGCCTAATGAGAGAGTGTGAAAGCGATGACACCAAATGTAACACAGCTGCTCTCCATTCACAACTGAGACCTTGTACCACTAACAAGTCACATGACACTGAGGAAGGAAAATGGCTAATTGGACATAATGTGGACATTTTTCACTTAGGGGTGCACTCACTTTTGTTGCCAGTTGTTTGGATATTAATGGCTGTGTGTTGTACAGCATACTGACCCGTTCATTTATCACTTCAGCCATGGCCAAAAGTTTTAAGAATGACACAAACATTCATTTTCACAAAATTTGCTGCTCAAACTTAAGTTTAACTTAATCTGTTCGTCATGGTTACTTGCAAAGAAAACACGTCCCATCATCATTGCCTTGGACAAAAGTGATAGAAGGCCAGCGTGTAGTATTACTAACAATAGGTTTCTTAAGTTTTTTAATGATAAAATTAACAATAGGCTCCAAATGTGCCCTCATAGGCCTCAAATTATTCCATTATCACAGTATCAGGAAGTAGCACAACAGGCAAAGCGCAATTCCACTCTGGAACAATCAGGTGCAGATTGGAGCTTCGTTGTAGTGTTGTGCCAACCAGGATGACATTCACATGGGCATTTAGCATGAGGTTTGGGGGAAGAACAGCTGGCGTGAGGACTCTTTTGGGTGCACTGGCTGCTATAAAGGAAAGGTATCCCTCCACTGCTGCTGTAAACACTGTTGCTCTCCTCTGGCACTGCTGGCTTTTGGGAGGCCTGGGTAACTGTGCTTCCATCTCTGAGAGGCATGATAACTCGTGCTTTGCTCTTACTAACCTCACACTTGGCAACATGGGTTACTCCTCTCTTCTGAGCAGGAGGGTGTTTGAATAATTCCTCAGCCTCTGGTATCTGTGGGTCCTCCACTGGCACATCAGATTGGGCTGTTGGATTGTCATCACTGTTAGCTTCCACAAAGATTCTGGAGCACTCCTCCTCTGGGTCACTCTCTGAAAGGTTAAGGTCAAGGGAATTGAGTACCTCTGAGGAACTAGACTCAATTTCTGTGACTTTACTTACTGAATTCACTAAAACAGGGGAAGAGATCTGTGAAGGACAGTCTATTCCAGAGGTGATGCCTGAGGAAATAGATGGAAGTGGCTTATGATGAACCTGACTGGGAGTCAAATTCCTTGATGCGGTTGCCTGGTTATGCAACTTTATTGACTGGACAGAAGGAACACATACTGTGTCAGTTTCAGCAATATGTGCAGGTATGTTCTGAACAGGTTCACTGAGAAGTTTTTGTCCAGTTGGCCAATATGTTTCAGCAGAGGTCAGGGGGTTCTGAAAGTCCTAGCTTCCCTCCTCGATACTGGGAATGTGGAGGGGAAATAATCCTGAAACTTAATTTCTTGGTCCTCCCTGTTCCGATACAAGTTTATATTCTCACCTGAAATATCTTTGGACAGGATCTCCACCAGTGGCTTTCTCTGCCCGTGTTCCGAATCAGTAACCAATGCAAGTGATCTCAGAAGAGACCTAATCGTTATGGGTACCTCTGCCAAGCAATTGGCTGTATGGAACTTCTTTGTTGTTCTCCCCGACTCGCCACTGGGGTCCCATGAGGAGTGGTCCGACTCACTGGAAAGCCTTGGGCTGAAAGAGTCTAAAAAAGAGCTGAACATAGAAGAATCTTTCTTGGCCCTGTGACACTCTGCTCTATGTACCTGCAGGGTGAATCTCACGGAGTCCAGGTTCTCATAAACACAGCGAATACTTCGTGTCCATAATCAAACATACAAAACTGTGCAGTACCTGCCCTCCTTGACCATGCTCTCTGGGTGGGTTCACTGTAATCTTGTGTAGTGTTTTAAGGATCTTCACCCCTGGGCACCAGGTCTCAAATACCTCTCCCATACCTCTGACACGATCTTGCAGCTCAGTGAGTTTACTGGTCTCCCTCCTGGCTTTTTCCAGTTCTGCCTGCAGAGCGGCACTGTTGTCTTGCACCTGCTTCAGCTCTTGCATGAGTCCACTGACCTCTACTCGAAGCTCACCATTATCCTGAGCTAGAACCTCTCTCTCCCTTTCCATGGTTGCAATGTCACTCTGGCAAATATACAAGAGTCCTTTGGTCTCCTCAAGTTGAGAAAGCAGATTGGTGAGCTTTTCTTTGTGTTTCAGTCTTTTGTGGGTGGCTGAGGTGGTTATCTGCAGAGCAGAGGCCTCGGTCTCTGCCAGCTGTTGGTTGAGCCTCATCAGCAACTCCTTCTGTTGTTTCATCTGACTGTTCATGCCACTGATCTGTTCATCTCATTGGTGAATGTCTGTGAGAAGTGCACTGTGCTTCATATTGGCTTGTCTGAGTCTTTCTGTCTCAGCCCTTAAGTTCTGCTGGGTACTGTTCAAGCTTTTTTGAAAAACATTTTTGGTCTGTCTTTTGGAACCCAGAATAGACAGCCACACCTTCTCAGATTCCTGTAGCTCTTGTTCCAATTCCTGAATTCTCGAAGTTATTTCTCTAGCCTGGAACGGCTCCTCTGTTGCCCTCTGCCTGGCAGACGGGTTAGTGGAGCTTTGTTTGGGCACTGCACAGGTTACTTGCTTCCTGCTTTTCACATTACGTGTGGCTTTTCTCCAATTTCTTACTTTGTTTCACATAGGGCGGGTTATCCGCCATTTTTTGGCCACGATTGGTGCATGGCGCTTTCTCTGCTGGCGGACCGCTGTGATTGGTGCATGGCTCTGTCTCTGCTGGCGGACCGCCGTGATTGGCACAGGAGGTGGGTTCCACTGATATCCAGCGATGTGGTTGGTGGGGAACAGGAGACGGTAAGGAAAGGGACGCGAACGAAGCCTCTTCATCGAGGGACCACCCCATCATCATCGAGCTAATATTCTTTGGGTGTTGGAGCGGTGCATTGTGGGAAAGAGACCCGGACTGAACAAGCAGCAAACTTCGCGGCCTCGGACACAACGCTTTCTTGATTAAAAAAAAAAAAAAACTTCCACATTTAACGTAAGTGTTACCATGACATCCTCTTTTGTGCTGTGTTTATCGTGCGGCATGTACAGCGTAGACTGTCCGTCCAACCATGTAGACTCTTATACCTGTAGGAAATGCGTAACTGTAACGCAGTTGGAGGACAGGATTCGTGTTCTGGAGGGGCACATTAGTACTTTATCACAGTGTAGTCAGACCGAGGGACGTGTAGTTCCGGCTCAGTCGGAGCCGCTGGCCGAGCTAGACTCGGCTGTAGACCCTCCGGACCCGCCGGTTCGGAGCCAGCACCAGCGGCATGTTCAAGGGAACGCTGGGTGACCGCCAAACGGGGGTCCAGGAGCTCAAAGAATGGACCTCCTGCACACCAGTCTTCAATTCGGCTGACGAACAGGTACTCTGCTCTCGGCAGCGTGCCTGCTGAAGCGGAGAAGGTGCTCATAATTGGCGACTCGATTGTTAGGAATGTTAGCGTTCCTAGCCGTCCTAAACCAGCGGTTTCGGTGAAATGCCTCCCCGGGGCCAGAGTCTCTGACATCGAGGCACGATTGGACTCTTATTCCAGCAATGAAGCTCCGACCTTGGTTGTTCACGCTGGAACTAACGATATAAAGTCCCAACAATCCGAGGTATTAAAGAGGAACTTCATCTCTATGTGTTCAAAAGCTGAAACTAAATGTCAGAACTTAATTGTGTCTGGTCCCTTGCCAATTCTCTTTAGAGGAGATGTAACCTACAGTAGGCTGCTCTCTTTCAACCGCTGGCTAGAGACTTGGTGTGCATCTAAAAGGATCGCCTTCATAAATAATTGGGACCTCTTTTGGGAACGGCCTGGCCTTTATAAAAGGGACGGTCTTTATCCTAACTGGAGAGGATCATACATGCTTTCCCAAAATATGGCAGCAAAATTGCCACAGTGACTCTTTAGAGCACCACCCAGGTCACAGTCCTGTGATCTTAAATCACACGCTAGCTATTATCCCACTACCAGTACACTCTTGGCAGAAACCCAGGTTCCTTATAACACAGCATCCCCTATGTCACACATTAGCTTAGAACCAGGCTCCTCTCATCATTACCAGAGAATATCTATTCTTAGTACGATAAGGAAGCAGCATAGATGCCAATCTAGGGGCTCCTGCGCTGGTAACCTGCTCACAGTACCCATCATAAAAACAATTAAAACACCGCGTCCAACTAAAATCAAATGTTCACTGCTGAATGTTCGCTCCTTAGGAAACAAGGCAGTGCTTATGAATGAGATGGTACTCGACACAAAGTCAGATATCTGTCTACTGACTGAAACTTGGCTTAGACCCACTGACACCATCCCCTTAGTGGAAGCCTCCCTGGATGGGTTCTCATACCTGCATAAATCACGCTCAGTAGGACGTGGTGGAGGCCTGCTGCAATTTTTGATGAATCATTTAAGGTTGATTCAAAAACTACTGAGAGCTTCCACACATTTGAAGTGATGCTGCTAAGCATTAGGTCTGATTTAGTGCTCCATATCCTATTAGTTTATAGACCTCCAGGACCATATGCTGCATTTATCAATGAATTTGGCAATCTGCTCTCTGACTTGGTTGTTAGGTTTACTAGATTCGTGATGCTAGGTGACTTTAACATACATGTTGATACAGAGACGGATGCAGGTGCCAAAAGCTTCCTAACGCTCCTCGATTCTGTCGGTTGCACCCAGCATATATCAAGACCTACCCATGTACAAGGACACACGTTAGATCTAATTATCTCGTATGGACTTGACATTGATACTGTACTGGTCCACTCCTTAAATAAACTTTTTTCCGACCATTCTTTAATCACGTTTGAGATTAATATGTCTCCACCGTACCTCAGTGAAAGGACTAGTACAACACGACACCTAAACAGGGCTAAATGTGTTCAGTTTATGGAGGCCGTAACAGAGATAGATTTCACCTGTAACAAAACTGTTAATGACATCACCGACATGTACAATACAGTAGTTGGGCAGATCCTTGATCAGGTCGCCCCAATTAAGACAAAGAAGGTTAGAACTATCAGACACTCTCCCTGGTTCAATGATCACACACGGGCTGCTAAGCGGGAGTGCCGTAAGCTAGAACGCAGATGGAAGACAACAGGTCTCCAAGCCTCTCAGGCTCTATGGTCTGCTAAACTAAAACAATATAAGAAAGCTCTATATAGTGCTCGCACTGAGTACTATTCAAAGCTTATTGAAAACAACAAGCATAACCCCCGCTATTTATTTCAGACACTCGCTCAGCTAACAGACAAAACTGATAAAAGACCAGCATGTAGTATTACTAACGATAGGTTTCTTAAGTTTTTTAATGATAAAATTAACAACATTAGGCTCCAAATGTGCCCTATTAGCCCTCAAATTAATCCATTAGCTGAACAGTGCTCACAATGTTTTAGTGATTTTAATCTCATCGATAACTCTGAGCTAATTTCTATTATAGCCAAAGCAAACTCCACGACCTGTCGGTTAGATCCCATTCCAACCAAGCTCCTGAAGGAATCCTTAGGAATACTATCAACACCTATACTTGATATCATGAATGCATCCTTGACCTCAGGTGTAGTCCCCAATCAGTTTAAAACAGCAGTGGTTAGACCACAGCTTAAAAAACCTAACTTGGACCCTCACTCACCAAGTAATTATAGACCTATCTCTAATGTCCCGTTTCTCTCTAAGATTCTAGAAAAATAATTGCGAGACAACTGCAGTCATATCTAGACACGCATAACCTCTTAGATAAATTCCAATCAGGTTTCCGGCTTGGCCATAGCACAGAAACTGCTCTAACTAGAGTGGTGAATGATATAATGGTCTCGAGTGATGCAGGAAACATTACTGTTCTTGTTCTGTTAGATCTTAGTGCTGCGTTCGACACGGTAGATCACTCCATTTTAGTAAATAGGCTTCACTCCACTGTCGGCATTACCGGAACAGCCCTTAAATGGTTCAACTCCTATCTCACAAACCGTTACTACTTCATCCAAATGGATGATTATGGCACCCCCTCACCTATGTCACTAGTTAACTATGGAGTCCCACAAGGGTCGGTGTTGGGCCCAGTGCTCTTCTCCCTCTACATGCTCCCACTAAGCACTATTATACGGAAGCATAATGTTAGTTACCACTCTTACGCTGATGACACTCAGCTATACTTATCTTTTAAATCATGTGATAAAGCATCAACCGGCACTTTAATTAGCTGCCTCAGTGATATTAGGGATTGGATGAATAACAACTTCCTCTCACTAAACCCCGAAAAAACTGAGCTGCTCTTGTTTTGTAGTAGCGATGTAGACAGGGCCAACTTCATTTCGCATATCCGGTATGCAGGGTTGAAGTTTTCAGTTAGTACTCTGGCACGTAACCTTGGTGTTATTTTCGATTCAAATCTTTCATTTAATCCCCATGTTAATGCAGTTGCGAAGACATGCTTCCTGCACCTTCGGAACATTGCCAAACTACGGCGCTTTCTGTCAATGGAAGACACGGCGAAAGTAGTACATGCATTTGTATACAGTAGATTAGATTACTGTAATGCCCTACTTTCTGGAAGCTCTCAGGGCACATTAAGCACCCTACAGCGCATTCAGAACACAGCCGCTAGGATTGTTAGCAGGAGCAGGAAGTACGACCACATAACTCCCATACTCTCCTCGCTTCACTGGCTTCCTGTTAGGTACAGGGCTGACTTCAAGGTCCTCCTCTTAACCTACAAGGCACTTAAAGGTCTTGCCCCAATATACCTAACCGAACTGCTTAATACCTATACACCTAACCGCCCACTTAGATCCCAGAATAAAGATCTCCTAATTGTCCCTCGCATAAATAAATGTATAGGAGCACGAGCCTTCAGTTACAGGGCCCCTAGATTGTGGAACAGCTTGCCTGCTTCTGTACGGGATGCCGATTCAGTCTTGGTCTTTAAATCACGGCTGAAGACTGACTTCTTTAGTTTAGCTTACCCGCACCTATCACCATAGTGCACCACTAGTAATGTCGCTGGTGCTGCTGTACATGCCATCGCACTGTTTCATTTCTGTGTCTGTCACTACTGGATCCTGCTCATTACTGACCCCCTCATTCCATTTCTCTCCCCACATGTCCGGGGGGGCCCGTTGTGGTCATCACCTGAGTCCAATGCCGAGCTACCATCTGGTCTGTGTGATGCATCTGATGCGCCAAGGGACCCTGGTGGCTCATTGGTACCTGGAAGCAACTTGGGACTCCTCACTGATCCTGGAGTTTAAAACCAAACTAACTCTGTACTGTTAGTATACCCAAGGGGGTTGGGTAGCCGGTTGACCTTGGACCCTCAGAGGTTTTTTTCTCCACATAGTGGAGTTTTTGGTTCCTCTCCTCCGTAGTCGTCCGGCTTAAACATCTTAAACATCTATTACTGTAACCTGTTCCATCATCGACCATCAATGTAAAGTGCCTTGGGGCAACTTTGTTGTAAAAGGCGCTATACAAGAATAAATTGAATTGAATTACCTCCATAATGGCAAGCACAGCCTTCTCAGTCCAGCCGTATTCCTCCAGCCGTTCTTTGGCCTCCAGAGAGGGAGCAAGCTGGATTGAGCGAACCAGCAGGTCCAGGCGTCGTGAGAGCTCAGTGGCTACAATGACAGCGCTGCTCCTCACACCACCTTTCAAGGCTTGCGACGTCCCGATTTTGGCAAATCATTTCTGTCACGGTAGCGGGGTGTGGGAAGGACGTCAGTGCTGAGCCAGAGATTCTTGACATACTTTCATTTAACAGAAACATGAATCCAGAAACGAGACTGGACCAAGACCAGAAGCAGAACCAAAACCACCTGTAACGACAACTGAAGTTAGTGCAAATGAGCCGCTCTCTGTTCTGACTCATTGAGGCTTAAGTTGTCAGCCTCAATGCAGCACACCTGTGCCATATGAGCTCAGGTGTGCTGCATCAGAACAGAGCGCCCTCTACCGAGAACAAAACAAAAGCATATCACCCAAAGTCCTGACATAAAGGTGCTGTGGATGGATTCATTTTTACTCAAATCACATGCAAGATTGTCAACCCTGCTCACTTTAGGTTCATTGCAGGATGCTAAAGAAACCCTGTTCACTTTAAATCTGTTTGATTCTGAGTAGGACATTAAAGTTGAGTTTACTTTAAGTGACAAACAGTGGAAGGCACTGTAAACCCCACCAAATAACAAACCACAATTCTAATCATGATCAGCTGATGTGTTATTTGTGTATCATTTCATGGCTATGCTGGACTTTTGTTGGTGTGACTGAGCAAATTTTGAACTGTCCATCATCCTTTTAAACATGGGGGAAATACTCTTAGAAAAGAGTTAGACAACATATCATATGCTGATGTGATAAGACATGATATGGTCCTTAGATAATTCTACTTGAAAGCAGAATGAGGATAAACCCCTCCTACAAAGGACAGAGTGAAGGATTGTTTGATCCAGAACACGTGAATAAAAGAGATCCACACACCCCCTATCGGCTCAACCATACAGTCATTACCATTTCCTTTCTAAACATCAGAGGGCAATGTAAACCCCATCGAATAGCAAACCACAATTCTAATCATAATCAGCAGATGTGTTATTTGTGTATGTTTGGGGTTTTGGTGCAGCACTCATACACATGTGCAGCACTGTGCTTACTAGCTGCACAGTAATAAGCCGCAGAATCAGACTGAAGGACTTTAGAGATGGTCGTGTCTCCTTTCACAGTGATCTCTCTGTTCAGTGTGAACCGCTGCGTAAATCCTTCTTCATAGTTTGGGTTACCTGTGCCGATAGTGTAGCCGATCAGAGCCATCACTGTACTGTCGGTTTTCTTCTGATACCATAGTACAGTGCTATAGCTACTGTCATCATGGCTACACTGGATCTTTATGGTGTCTGTTTCATTGACAAAAAGTAATGAAGGCTGTTGAACGCTCACAGAATTTGCACCTGTTGATGAAAAATAAGAGAAAACATATCAAATAAGTGCAGTTTCAACAGGATACACATCATGCATTTGTTTTTTTTTAAGACTTCAAGTCTTACCTACAAATAAAGCCAAAAACACACACAGTCCATGAGCTGCACACATCCTTCAGATGGTGAGATGGTTTGAATTTCACTTTAACACTTTGTCTTCATTCTATGAGCTGCTCAGAGACTGAGAATCAGTGTGAGAGAGAAGTGTGGTATCAGCAGGGAAAGAGTGAGAGCAGTGTTTGCTCAGCCACAAGGTGGGATGTAACTAGTGAAGATACGAGTCACTTTTCAGGAAGGAAGAGCAGCAATAAATGATAATTGTTTATTTAATTTAAACTCATAATACAAAAAACACGGCAAACACTGCTGACTGATTTCCACACTAGGAGAATAGCAATATATATGTATTTTTTTTTTGTCAGAAAAAAAACTGTTTCATAGCCTTATTTTAGCTTATAGTAAACATCATTTCACAGTGTAACAGTGGCGGGGTGCCGGAAGGATGCCAACGCAGAGCCAGTAGTCAAAAACAAAACTTTATTAAATTTAAACCAAAACAAAGCCAAAAGTGCCACCATTAACTATAAGCCTTCGCCTCGTTAATGAACCGCGCTGTTCTGACTCACTGGGGCATAAAATAGCAGCCCCAATGAAGCACACCTGTGTCTGAATGAGCCCAGGTGGGCTCAGTCAGAACAGAGCGCCATCTGTCGTGCCCGGCCGGAACCACAGGCACGACAGACTGTGACAGTATAGCCTCCAAAAAAAAAAAAAAACGCAACTCCCGAGGCGTCAAAACAACCTCGACCCGAACCTCAGGGGGGGAGGCCAAACAAAAACCTTGTTCAACTTAAACAGTCCCCTTTATGGGCACCCGGCCAGGCCCTCAAAACCCAAATTTCAACAAAAGGGACCTCTGGCCAGCCATGTTCAGGGGTGCTGGCGGTGGTGAGGGGTATCCCAGAAGTTCAGTCCATTTCTTTATGTGTTGCCCGGACTCGACCCTGGAGTCACTGGAGGAATCGTCCCACTCACTGGAACGCTTTGCCCTGAAAGAGAGCTGAACACAGACTTTTACAAGGTTCAAAGGGGAAGGGTCTTTCACGTAGTCCGAATTCTGCATCAAACCCCTGCCATCCTTGTTCTCCATGTCTGCTGAATTGTGAGGGTGAACTGAAGGTAGGGTATCTCTGAGACTAGTGCTCAGAGCACAATCAGAGTCATCACACAGCTGCTCAGCCTCTGGAATCTTTAACTGCTTCTCCATTAGATTGTTCCTCAGGTGCTCCACTCTGGCATTAACCTCCAGGGTCCCAGCATGCACTGGTGTCTGTGGAGTGAGTCGAGATTTGAAGATCGCCAATTTTGCTTCCATACCTCTGACCTGCTTCTCCAGCTCGGTGAGCTTACTGGCCTCCCTTTGGGCTTCTCTCAGTTCAGTCTGCAGAGCAAAGTTGTGGTCTTGCACCTGTTTCAGCTCTGCCCTGGTCTGATTCAGCTGTTCCTCCATAGTGGCTACTCTAGCTTCTAACTTCTCCTGACTGGTCCTGACTCTCCTCGTTGCCTGGCATGCAGTTTTGTCCCTCTGTTCATCCGTTCCTTCCAGCCTCTCTCTTTGGACACCCATCACAGCTTGCAGCTTTATTCTGGAGACCTCCCTCCCTTTTCTGAGTTTACTGCTCTTTCCGTGAAGCCTTTGTCTTGAGCCAGAGCTTTTCTTTCAGTTTCCATCTCCCTCTTACAAATGGACAAGAGTCCTTTGGTCCTCTCAAGCTGAGGAAGCAGATTGGTGATCCTTTCCTTGTGTTTGACCCTTACGTTTCTGACAGATGCATTCACCTGTAGCACAGAGGCTTCTCTCTCCATCAGCTGCTGGTGGAACTTTGTCAGCAACTCCTCCTGTTGAGTGATCTGAACGTTCACGCAGCTGGTTTGGTCATCTCCGAGGTGAGATTGGATTGTCCTTGCAGCTCTGATCCATTTGGCGAGGTCCCTTACCTGCTTTCCTCTGAATGACTTTTGCAAGCACGTTGCAGCATGTTTGAACAGCTGATACCTCTGCTTTTGAAGATGTCCAAGCTTCCACCTCCTTGAACCTTCAAGAAGCACTGCTTCTTGAAAACAGATCTTTGCTGGTGCATTCTGACTGCAGCCTGAATAATGGTGGCAGCTTTGTGCATTGCAGCAACATTCTTTCGAACAGAATAACTTCTAAAAGCTGCCTGGATACATGTCGCAGACCTTTTCAACACCTGGAATTTCTCATGTTTAAATTTACCCTTAATGTAGGACCTATAATGTCTTTGGATGATGATGGCTGACACCCTTATGGCCTGGTACTTTACTACCTCCCTGTGTCTTCTGAACACAGCCTGAATCAGGGAAGCTGCCTGATGTTGCAGGATAATCTCCTTTCTGACCCTCTGACCTCTGAAGCAGGCTTGCAGGAACATTGCAGCAGAGTGCATTTTCAAGAATTCCTCCCTCTGCTTTCTGGCATCAAGTGTGGAACGATACCTAAGCTGGATGGCAACAGCAGCATATTTCATGCATAAATATCACGTCCGAGCACAGTGAGCCCTGTAAGCACATGGTATCACAGCGGCAGCCTGGTGCCTCTGTTTCAGAGTCTGTCTGGTCTTCATCCCTCGGAATGTGGCTTGCAGAACAACAGCAGCCATCTTTTTCTCCTTCAAAGACTTCATTTCTTGCTTTGTCATCTTATTAGCTTGGTAATGTCGCTGAACAATTCCTTTTCTTGCTGCAAAGGGCTTTCTTGGTCGACCTCCCCGATGCAAGAAGCGGTCTCCGCCGTCCTCCTGCTCTCTGTGTCAGGAACGGCCTTCTTTGCCACTGCCTCGCTTCTCTTGTTGTGGGCAGCCTTCTTTGCCGGTCTCTCGTGTTGGAGGGTGCAGGGAGCGTTTATTACCAACCTCTCGCTTTGATTCGCACTGGCCGTGTTCCCACGATTAACAACGTAGGGTGCCTTCTTTACCGCAATTCCGCTATCAGCTGTGCAGGGCGCCTCCGCTGACGCATCGCGGTGCGTGTTCTTCGCTGACGCATCGCAGTGATTGGCGCACGGCGCTTTCCCCGCTGACGGGCCGCTGTGATTGGCGCACGGCGCTTTCTCTGTTGAATTTCCACGTTGAACAGTGCAGGGCGCGGTTTTCACTGTATTTCCGCGTTGAACAACAGCTCCACTATCAACATTCCTCTTCCATGTCGCGTGCGGAAAAAAGACACGTGGACCAGCGTGTCGAGGTAGCGCTGTGCCCTTGCAGCCATGGAGACCAGCATCCGGAGATAAAGTGCGAACCGATCCGTGTGCAGCTCGGGATCCGGGGTGGGATCGAGTCGGAGCAGCGACATCAGATTCTTCAAACGACGCTCGAGCTCCATAGCCGTGGCTGTCGGCGTCCGTCGCACCCTCTCCTCACCCTTCAAATGCTCGCGGAGATCCAGAGAAGCTGCCTCTATCTTCCAGGTCTTTATCAGCTGCAGCGTCTCCTCGACAACGTTCACTGCCACAATCAAAACGTGCTCCTGCTCGCCCTGCTGGCTCGTGATGTCCAGGTACTGGCGTTTCATTCTGTAACGGTGTCGGGGTGTGGGAAGGACGCAAATGCAGAGCCAGTAGTCAAAAACAAAACTTTATTAAACTTAAACCAAAACATAAAACCAAAAGTGCCACCATTAACTATATGGCATAGCCTTGTTAATGAACTGCGCTCTGTTCTGACTCACTGGGGCTTAAATAGCAGCCCAAATGAAGCACACCTGTGTCTGAATGAGCCCAGGTGTGCTCAGTCAGAACAGAACCACAGGCACGACAGACTGTGACACACAGCGCTATATGAAGCTTATCATGAGTTTCTACAATAGCCTTTTGGCTTTAAACTGACCAACCTTTATAATGGCAGTTTATATAAACTCCAGAATGTTATGAGGACAGATCAGATGCAAATTCTCTCATTGCCAATAAAATGAACTTGACCGCATGGAGCTCTAAAGATTATTGACTCTTTGCATAAACTTAATGTGACTGTTACTATATGCCTTTGAAATGTTGTAATTATATTTCTATATAAAATGTATCATTTATATATTCTTCTTCTTTATGCAGAAAATGTCTCAATGGAATCTAAATGGGAGTTTTTGTGAGCGGTAACAAAGCTGTTTCGGGAGCTGCCTAAATATTCATGACCACTGCCTAGCAACAGTAACATTCACACTTAAGATTCTTTAAAACTGTGTGATGCTCTGATAAGGGTGAAGCTTTTGAATAAAACAACAACAACAAAAACAGCTTGATAGACTTAATAACATGTTTCACTGCATGTTTAAAGGATGCCATAAAAAATATAAAGGTCCATAAGCAGCTAGAAACATCCACACAAACTGGAGTAATCGTAGTAAAATATCATTATTACATTATCTTACTTTATATGTAATTATTAATATAATACTTAAGAAACTGTTTTGATCAAAATAATTTTTACTTTATATAAGTGAGCACTGAGACTGTGACATTTACAAGCATGTGGTTGTAAAGCTCTGGAGTCAGGTGTGAGTGCTGGCTGCCTTCCAGTATGTTTTTGTCCTGCACTATGTTACATTTATTCACTGTGGAAACTGGCAGCACACAGATAAACAGCATCACTATCTTCTGTGACATTGACTGTCAGGGAGCATTTCTTTGTCTCTGTGCCCTGGATTTTAAAGCCACTCTTAAATCCCTCCTCGTTAGTTGGTTTGAGAAATTCAATTCGCCCTATTAGCACAAGCTCTCTGCCTTGGAGTTGTCTGTACCAGTACATGTAGTTATAATCCGTGTCATTCTGGAAACAGTGCATGTCCACTGAGCTTCCCCTGGGACTGGAGATGTATTTAGGCCACTGTGTGATCAGCACTCCTTCACTGGAGTCTAAACAGAGAAAATAACAGAAGCACAGACAGGCTGTAGATCTCACCAGACATGACAACTTACATTCTCTTCAAATATGAATTTATGTGAAAATGGCATAAAATACCATCTGCAGTTATTTTGCAGTTCCATTTGCATACCTATCAATATAACGAGACAGAAGGCCAGCATGAGGGTCCCAGCCATATCAGCCTTGCCTTAATCTTCAAGGGCACTGCTGATAATCCCACTGCAAGTGATGTGCAGCAGCTGCTCTAAACTGACATATTCACTTCCTCTTTTCTCTGGCGTCCAATGAGACACATCTTTTGTTCATTTTGTTCATGAACATTTGTTCATGCCTCACGAATCTGTTTGTGTTCACACCTCTATGCAAATAAATAACTGACTTAAAAATAAAAGAAAAGGTTTTTTTTTCAGGACATGTATCAAAGGCGAGGAGAGCAAGCCATGAGTTCTGGTCTTCCAGCTGAGAAACGTAAACCTGAAGCAGTTAGGGACTAGGCCCTGGGATCAGGTCGTGGGTTTGAATCCCATACCGGTAGGTTGCCTTTAGATACACTTGAACAAGGTACCGTCCCTATCACTGCTCCCCGGACGTTTTGAATAACTGCTCCCTGTTTCTCGGCGTGTGTGAGTGAAAAGCAGACGTCGCATTGTGTTGTGTTTCAATGTGTTTGACATGTTGACACGCATAGTCACTTTCACTTCAAATATGGTGAGGAAGGTGAGTCCAGGAAGTTCATTATTATGGCACTAATTTTTTCCAAAAAATGAACGTTTTTAAAGAATGTTCTCTGACTGTGGAGGAATATGTTAAGGTAATACGAATGAGAATTCATAGATGTTCTACAGGTGTGTTCTTTATTGACTGTAACAAACTAAAGTTTATTTTAAGGCTTTAGGGCAGAAGGGAAAAGTCTCTTAACGGTCTTAACATTACAGATCATTTTATGATTCATTTGAAAACGTTCCACATTTCCTTTATAACGCAGCATCCTTAACTGTGTGTTTAATCCCAGTTAAAGAATTACTTCCCTCCTGTTGTGTCATCATTAACACTGAGCTCTGGGATCCAGTAATCCCAAGATGGCAGCGCGGTAACACGCAGCGGCCGCTCCGGGGTCCAAACTTTGGTGCTAAAGTCTGTAAAAAGTCTTTCATCCGACTACTTTTCATCATAAGACTTGCACATGAGTGTCACATCTGTGAATGCTCTTAAATTTAACCACCAAACACTGCTGGAGCTCAGGAGTCAGTCAGGATTCAGTCTTCCAGCGACTCTCCGAACAACGCTATGGGAGTTCTGCGTGCTGAGAAGACCAGGCCTTCAGTCCCCGAGATCGCCTGCTGTACCTGACCGACTGAGAGGACATAGGAAGAGGTGTGAGAGGAAGCAGAAACGCGGCAAGCATGCTGGGGTCCGGGCTCAGATCAAGGCTAACGCTAGCCGACCAGCTATCCCGTCCGTCCTCCTCGCCAATGTCCGCTCCATGGATAATAAACTGGACTGTATACGACTCCAGCTGAACACCCAGTGTGAGTACAGAGACTGCTGTGTTTTTGTTTTAACAAAAGATGAGACATGGCTCAGCGACAGCGTTCCGGACACCGCCATCCAACTCTCCGGACTCTCCGCGTTTCGCGCGGACAGAAACTCCGCTCTGTCCGGAAAGACTCGCGGAGGGGGGCTGTGTGTTTACGTAAACACACAATGGTGTACAAACGCTGTGCTGGTCTCTACACACTTTTCGACACTGCTAAATGTGATAACAGTCAGGTGCAGACCGTTTTATTTGCCCAGGGAGTTCTCCACAGTGTTTATTTCGGCGGTCTACATCCCACCCAGCGCTAGCGCTAACCGCTAATGCTAACAGCGCGCTGGCTGAACTTTATGGAATTATCAGCGGACTCCAAAACTATCACCCAGACGGATTGTTTATTGTTGCCGGAGATGTCAACCATGCAAATCTCAAGTCAGTTCTCCCCAAATTCCATCAACATGTGAACTTTGCAACGAGGGGGGAAAACACACTGGACTGTGTTTACACAACATAGCCGGCGCGTACAGAGCGGAACCCCGCCCCCACCTCGGACACTCAGACCACATCTCTGTGCTGCTGATCCCAGCGTACAGACCCATCGTCAGGTGCGTGAGACCCACCCTGAAGCAAGTAAAGACCTGGCCCACAGGAGCCATCTCTGCTCTTCAGGACTGCTTCGAACGCACCGACTGGGACATGTTTAGGGAGGCTGCAACCTATGGTGACTCCATCAACCTGGAGGAGTACACAGCTTCAGTGACTGGCTACATCAGCAAGTGCATTGAGGATGTTACTGTCTCCAAGTTCATCATATCACGACCCAACCAGAAGCCATGGATGACCGCGGAGCTGCGCAGACTCCTGAGAACCCGGGACAAGGCCTTCAAGTCAGGGGATGAGGCCGCCCTAAGAAAAGCGAGGGCAAACCTGTCTCGGGCCATCAGAGCAGCAAAGCGAGCTCACGCAGAGAGAATCCATGGCCACGTCAAGAACACTGGTGACACGTGGCGCATGTGGCAGGGCATCCAGGCCCTCACCAACTACAGGACATTTCCACCTGCCTGTGACGGTGACCCCTCCCTCCCAGATGCGCTGAACCACTTCTACGCACGGTTTGATGCAGTGAACGACATGAGAATGAGGAAGACCACCCCTCCTCCGAACGACCAGATTCTCTGTCTGACCACAGCCGAGGTGAGAAGATCTCTTCTCAGAGTCAACCCACGGAAGGTTGCCGGTCCAGACAATATTCAAGGTCGTGTGCTCAGAGGATGTGCAGAACAGCTGGCAGATGTTCTCACTGACATCTTCAACATCTCTCTGAGCACCACTGTTGTTCCAAGGTGCTTCAAGACCACCAGCATCATTCCAGTGCCAAAGAAACCATCCATCTCCTGCTTCAACGACTATCGTCCCGTCGCACTCACACCCATCATCATGAAGTGCTTCGAGAGGCTGGTCATGAGGCACATCAAGTCTCAGATCCCCTCCTCCCTAGACCCCCTGCAGTTTGCGTATCGTCCCAACCGCTCAACGGACGATGCAATCTCCACCACCCTTCATCTGGCCCTTTCTCATCTGGACAGAAAGCACAGTTATGTCAGAATGCTGTTCATCGACTACAGATCAGCATTCAACACCATCATCCCTCAGCACCTGAGTGAGAAGCTGAGTCTGCTGGGCCTGAACACCTCCCTCTATAACTGGATCCTGGACTTCCTGACTGGGAGACCCCAGTCAGTCAGGATCAGTAGCAGCACCTCCAACACCATCACACTGAGCACAGGAGCCACCCAGGGCTGTGTGCTCTGCCCACTGCTGCTCACACTGATGACCCACGACTGTGCAGCCAAGCACAGCTCAAACCACATCATCAAATTCGCTGATGATACAACCGTGGTGGGTCTGATCAGCGGTGGAGATGAGGCAGCTTACAGAGAGGAGATACAGGAGCTGACGGACTGGTGCAGAACCAACAACCTGTCTCTGAACGTCGACAAGACTAATGAGATGGTTGTTGACTTCAGGAGATCACGTCAGGACCACACTCCACTTATCATCAACACCTCACCAGTGGAGATGGTCCAGAGCACCAAGTTTCTTGGTGTTCATATCACTGACAACCTCACGTGGTCCCTCAACACCAACTCCATCACAAAGAAAGCCCAGCAGCACTTCTACTTCCTGCGCAGACTGAGGAAGGCCCATCTCCCACCTTCCATCCTCACCATCTTTTACAGAGGAACCATTGAGAGCATCCTGAGTGGCTGCATTACTGCCTGGTACGGGAACTGCAACGTCTTAGACCTCAAGTCCCTACAACGGGTAGTGAGAACAGCTGAGAAGATTATCGGGATCTCTCTGCCCTCTGTACAGGACATTTTCACCACTCGCTGCATCCGCAAAGCAACCAGCATTGTGGATGATCCCTCCCACCCGTCCCACACTCTCTTCTCCCTCCTGCCATCCGGGAAAAGGTTCCGCAGCATACGGGCCTCTACCTCCAGGATGGGAAATAGTTTCTTCCCCCTGGCCATCAGACTTTTGAACCCTGAAACCACCAATATCTTGAACTCTTAAACCCAGTCCACTTTTCATCCTGTATTTATTTATTTATCTCGTGTTGCACTCTGCACTTTATCAGTAACTCCGCTCCACCACACTGCTACACCATAATCTACCTGGGCTGCTTTGTTCCACAACACTGCAGCCCTCTACGGATGAATGTACTGTCTGTCGTGCCGTCTGTTGTTGTCTGTCTTGTCTGCACTTGTTGCCCCGTGTTGTGTCTTATGTTGTCTTGTGTCTTGTCTTGTGTGTAGCACCAGGGTCCTGGAGGAATGTTATTTCGTTTCACTGTGTACTGTGTATATGGCTGAAATGACAATAAAATCCTACTTGACTTGACTTGACTTGAAAGCAGATCAGAATGTGCTGATAAGAGACCAGAAGCAGAATTAAGCTACAGTTCCTGTGTATTTGGTGTTTGGGGTTTTAGTACAGAATTAAACAGAATGTGTAGCACTGTGCTGACTGGCTGCACAGTAATAAACAGCAGAATCAGACTGGAGGAGGTTTGAGATGCTCAGATTTCCTTTCATGGCTCTTTCTCTGGTCAGTTTGAATTGCTCTTTAAATCTTTCTTCATGGGTTTGATCACCCGTCGAGGAGCCAAAGCCGACGAGGGTCATAGCTGTGCTGTCACTCTTTTGCTGATACCATAACATAACAAGTAAGGTACTGTCATCATGGCGACACCTGATCGTCACACTCCGTTTCACTGGCAAACATCACTGGGATCTGTGTGAACTGGACACAGTCTGTCCTTCCTGTTGATAATTTAAAAAAAATAAAATAAAAATGTTACATTTAAAAAACCTTCACAAATTCTGAAAAGACCTTGGTGAGGGCACCGTTTACTGATGAAATAATCTGCTTTTGGAAGAACCTACCTGCAACAACAATGCACAAACTCTGCATATCATGCTGAGAGAGAGCAAAACCTGCTGCATGATCACCAACTTCAGGATCTGAAGCCTGGCTGCATATAGGAGGCAAAACAATCAGAGATCAGGTCAATGGGAGGGGTGTGAACATATCAGTGCTTTAGGAAATGAGCTTGCTTAACTTAAAACTAATGAGCAAAAATGATAGCATTGCTTACTTGAGTTAAAATCAATCTGTTTTAATCAAATGTATTACTTTACAAGTTTCAATCCAACAAAAATTCACTTATTATACAAACAGCATGTCGTATTGTTGAACTATTTTATTTCAGGAATTTTTCTAGGGATCTACATCAAGCTTTGTTCAGTTATGTGAAGGTGAATCTCTTTTTCTCTGGGATTATTCATCATGGAAACTGCACACCTAACCTGCACAGTTGTGTAAAAGTGAAAGTGACAAACCTTGTCATTGCGAGGTCAAAACACAGCAGACAGTGAACCACAACAAATTTGGACCTCTGCATTTAACCCATGCACACTCAAACACCGTGCAGCAGTGGGCAGCTATTGAAAGCGCCCGGGGAGTAGTGATGGGGACAGCACCTTGCTCAAGGGTACCTCAGGGCAACCTATTGGGAAGGGGTTCGAACCGCTGATCCTCCGCTGACCCCCCCACAGCGGTGAACCGATCTTGGGATCTTGGGTCAACAACTAAACAGCTGGAGCTTTGGACTAATCTTGGACTCATTTTGAAGTTTGTGGCGTTGATCACGTGAAGATTTTGACTGCAAACAGCACTGGGTTGTTGGCACTGGTGACAGCCCAGTTTCAATGCTTTGAAAAACATTCTTCTCGGTTTCAGTCATGTTTCACATAGCTGGCTGTTGGTCTCTAATTTTCCACTTTAAAATGCACACACACGAAAATCAGCTTAGGAGGAGACAAATCACTTTTGTGAAATAAGTCAAACACATTTATATATATTAGGTTTTTAAAGATTAAACTTTTTCTGGACTTTTGACTAGTTTAAAACAACTGAGACAGACCAAAATCACATTTCTGAACCAAAAAATAAAGAAAATCCAAAAGAGCAGGTCAGCAGTGACCTAGTGACTGAGTACTTGTCCTTGTGGGAGGCCCTTGGGTTCGAGTCCCAGTACCCTGAGGTGCTCATGAGCAAGGCACCATCCCAATCACTGCTCCCTGGGCCCACTATTCCTGTTCCCAGTGTGTTTGTTCACTCCTGGTCTGTTTGGATAGGTTAATTGCAGAGAACAAATTCACTGCTGACTGTTGACATTGTGAGTGGCAGCACAGAAAATGAAAAAGAAACAGCGTCTACATAAATTTGTAGATATGTTCTGCAGTTTATTTGTTCTCTTTCTCTGTGTGGTGTTCATATGAATAGTTCCTATTACAAACTTTTGCTTGTAAAGGTGCTGTGGATGGATTCATTTTTACTCAAGTCACATACAAGATTGTCAATCCTGCTCACTTTAGGTTCATTGCAGGACGCTAAAGAAACTCTGTTCACGTTGAATCTGTTTGATTCTGAGTAGGACATTAAAGTTTAACTAACTTCAAGTGACACAAACAGTGGAAGGCAGTGTAAACTCCCTCAAATAGTAAACCACAATTCTAATCATGATCAGCAGATGTGTTATTTGTGTATGTTTGGGGTTTTGGTGCAGCACTCATACACATGTGCAGCACTGTGCTTACTAGCTGCACAGTAATAAACCGCAGAATCAGACTGAAGGACTTTAGAGATGGTCATGTCTCCTCTCTCAGTGATCTCTCTGTTCAGTGTGACCCGCTGCTTAAATCCTTCTTCATAGTTTGGGTTCCCTGTATAGACAGTGTAGCCGATCAGAGCCATCGCTGTACTGTCAGTCTTTTTCAGATACCAGTACACATAATTATAGCTACTGTCATCATGACTACAGTTGATCTTTATGGTGTCTCTTTCATTGACAAAAAGTAATGAAGGCTGTTGAACGCTCACAGAGTTTGCCCCTGTTGATGAAAAATAAGAGAAAACAATAAGTACAGTTTCAACAGGACACACATCATGCATTTGTCTTTTTTAAAGACTTCTTCAAGTCTTACCTACAAATAAAGCCAAAAACACACACAGTCCATAAGCTGCACACATCCTTCCGAATTTCACTTTAACACTTTGTCTTCATTCTATGAGCTGCTCAGAGACTGAGAATCGGTGTGAGAGAGAAGTGTGAGATCAGCAGTGAAAGAGTGAGAACAGTGTTTGCTCAGCCACAAGGTGGGATGTAACTAGTAAAGATACGAGTCACTTTTCAGGAAGGAAGAGCAGCAATGATAATTGTTTAACTCATTTACACTCATTATTTCAATGGTTTGTTATTCAGTAATTATATGAAAAACACAGCAAACTTTGTCGACTGATATCTACAATATGAGAAAAGTAATATATTTATGTATATATATACAGTATCTCACAAAAGTGAGTACACTCCTCACATTGTTGTAAATATTCTATTACATCTTTTGATGGGACAACACTGAAGATATGACACTTTGATACAATGTAAAGTAGTCAGTTTGTACAGCTTGTATTACAGTGCAAATTGGCTTTCCCCTCAAAATAACAGCCACTAATGTCTAAACCACTGGCAACAAAAGTGAGTACACCCCTAAATGAAAAATGTCCACATTGTGCACAAAGTGCCAATAGTCTGTATGGCCACCATTATTTTCCAGCACTGCCTTAAATCTCTTGGGCATGGAGTTCACTAGAGCTTCACAGGTTGCCACAGGAATCCTCTTCCACTCCTCGATGATGACATCACAGAGCTGGTGGATGTTAAAGATCTTGTGCTCCTCCACTTTCTATTTGAGGAAGCCCCACAGATGCTCAATACCATTTAGGTCTGTAGACATGCTTGGCCAGTTCAGCACCGTCACCCTCAGTTTCTTTACGAAGTCAGTGGTCATCTTGGAGTTGGGTTTGGAGTCGTTATCATGTTAGAATACTGCCATGAGGCCCAGTTTCCAAAAGAAGGGGATCATGCTCTGCTCCAGTTTGTCACAGTACATGTTGGCATTCATGGTTCCCTCAATGAACTGTAGCTCCCCAGTGCCGGCAGCACTCATGCAGCCCCAAACCATGACACTCCCACCATCATGCTTGACTGTAGGCAAGACACACTTGTCTTTGTACTCTTCACCTGCTTGCCGCCAAACACGCTTGACACCATCTGAACCAAATAATTCCAGTAATCCATGTCCTTAGTCTGCTTGTCTTCAGCAAACGTTTTGCAGGCTTCTCGGATGACAGCCATGCAAGACCAATTTGATGCACTGTGCACTGTATGGTCTGAGCACTGATTGGCTGACCACCCCCCCCTTCAACCTCTGCAGAAATGCTGGCAGCATGCATATGTCCATTTCCAAAAGACAACCCCAGGATCTGACACTTAGCATGTGCACTTAACTTCTTTGGTTGACCATGGTGAGGCCTGTTCTGAGTGGAATATGTCCTGTTAAACCCCTGTGTGGTCTTTGCCACCATGCTGCAGCTCATTTTCAGGGTATTGGCAATCTTCTTATAGCCTTGGAAATCTTTATGTAGAGCAACAAATCTTTATTTCTGATCATCAGAGTTCTTTGCCATGCGGTACCATGTTGCACTTCCAGTGACCCTTATGAGAGAGTGTGAAAGCGATAACACCAAATGTAACACAGCTGCTCTCCATTCACAACTGAGACCTTGTACCACTAACGAGTCACACGACACTGAGGAGGGAAAATGGCTAATTGGACATAATGTGGACATTTTTCACTTAGGGGTGCACTCACTTTTGTTGCCAGTTGTTTGTATATTTATGGCTGTGTGTTGTACAGCATACTGACCCGTTCATTTATCACTACAGCCATGGCCAAAAGTTTTTAGAATGACAAACATTCATTTTCACAAAATTTGCTTCTCAAACTTAAGTTTAACTTAATCTGTTCGTCATGGTTACCTGCAAAGAAAATTCGTCCCATCATCATTGCCTTGGATAAAACTGATAGAAGGCAAGCATGTAGTATTACTAACGATAGGTTTCTTAAGTTTTTTAATGATAAAATTAACAATAGGCTCCAAATGTGCCCTCATAGGCCTCAAATTATTCCATTGTCACAGTATCGGGAAGTAGCACAACAGGCAAAGCGCAATTCCACTCTGGAACAATCAGGTGCAGATTGGAGCTTCGTTGTAGTGTTGTGCCAACTGGGATGACATTCACATGGGCATTTAGTATGAGGTTTGGGGGAAGAACAGCTGGCGTTAGGGTTAGAACTCTTTTGGGTGCACTGGCTGCAATAAAGGAAAGGTATCCCTCCACTGCTGCTGAAAACACTGTTGCTCTCCTTTGGCGCTGCTGGCTTTTGGGAGGCCTGGGTAACTGTGCTTCCATCTCTGAGAGGCATGATAACTCGTGCTTTGCTCTTACTGACCTCACACTTGTCAACATGGGTTACTCCTCTCTTCTGAGCAGGAGGGGGTTTGACTAATTTCTCAACCTCTGGTATCTGTGGGTCCTCCACTGGCACATCAGATTGGGCTGTTGGATTGTCATCACTGTTAGCTTCCACAAAGATTCTGGAGCACTCCTCCTCTGGATCACTCTCTGAAAGGCTAAGGTCAAAGGAATTGAGTAACTCTGAGGAACTAGACTCAATTTCTGTGACTTTACTTACTGAATTCACTAAAACAGGGGAAGAGATCTGTGAAGGACAGTCTATTCCAGAGGTGATGCCTGAGGAAATAGATGGAAGTGGCTTATGTGAACCTGACTGGGAGTCAAATTCCTTGATGTGGTTGCCTGGTTATGCAACTTTATTGACTGGACAGAAGGAACACATACTGTGTCAGTTCCAGGAATATGTGCAGGTATGTTCTGAACAGGTCCACTGAGAAGTTTTTGTCCAGTTGGCCAATATGTTTCAGCAGAGGTCAGGGGGTTCTGAAAGTCCTAGCTTCCCTCCTCGATACTGGGAATGTGGAGGGGAAATAATCCTGAAACTTAATTTCTTGGTCCTCGCTGTTCCGATACAAGTTTATATTCTCACCTGAAATATCTGTGGACAGGATCTCCACCAGTGGCTTTCTCTGCCCGTGTTCCGAATCAGTAACCAATGCAAGTGATCTCAGAAGAGACTGTCACGGTCTGTCGTACCCGTGGTTCCGATCGGGCACGACAGAGGGCGCTCTGTCCTGACTGAGCACACCTGGGCTTGTTTAAACACAGGTGTGCTTCATAGGGGCTGCTATTTAAGCCCCGGTGTGTCAGGACAGAGCGCGGTTCATTATCAAGGCTACGCCTCACAGTTAGTGGTGGCACTTTTGGTTTGTGTGGTTACTTTGGCTAATAAAATTACGTTTCGGAACCACTGGCTCTGCGTTGGCGTCCTTCACACTGCCCGCCACCGTTACAGAGACGTAATTGTTATGGGTACCTCTGCCAACCAATTGGCTGTATGGAACTTCCTTGTTGTTCTCCCCGACTCGCCACTGGGGTCCCATGAGGATTGGTCCGACTCACTGGAAAGCCTTAGCCTGAAAGAGTTTAAAAAAGAGCTAAACATAAAAGAATCTTTCTTGGCCCTGTGACACTCTGCTCTATGTACCTGCAGGGTGAATCTCACGGAGTCCAGGTTCTCATAAACACAGCGAATACTTCGTGTCCATAATCAAACATACAAAACTGTGCAGTACCTGCCCTCCTTGACCATGCTCTCTGGGTGGGTTCACTGTAATCTTGTGTAGTGTTTTAAGGATCTTCACCCCTGGGCACCAGGTCTCAAATACCTCTCCCATACCTCTGACACGATCTTGCAGCTCAGTGAGTTTACTGGTCTCCCTCCTGGCTTTTTCCAGTTCTGCCTGCAGAGCGGCACTGTTGTCTTGCACCTGCTTCAGCTCTTGCATGAGTCCACTGACCTCTACTCGAAGCTCACCATTATCCTGAGCTAGAACCTCTCTCTCCCTTTCCATGGTTGCAATGTCACTCTGGCAAATATACAAGAGTCCTTTGGTCTCCTCAAGTTGAGAAAGCAGATTGGTGAGCTTTTCTTATCTGCAGAGCAGAGGCCTCGCTCTCTGCCAGCTGTTGGTTGAGCCTCATCAGCAACTCCTTCTGTTGTTTCATCTGACTGTTCATGCCACTGATCTGTTCATCTCGTTGGTGAATGTCTGTGAGAAGTGCACTGTGCTTCATATTGGCCTGTCTGAGTCTTTCTGTCTCAGCCCTTAAGTTCTCCTGAGTACTGTTCAAGCTTTCGGGTAACCAAAGCTAATCTGTTCACTGAGGCCCTTACAGACTTTCTCATGCTCTAGGTACCCAGCCTGCTTTACCTGAAGTTCCCCATTTACCTAGTTCCTCCTGAAGGGAATATATCTTAAACTGGTTACTCATCTGCAGCTGCTGATTCATGGCCTGGAGGAAGACATTATCGTCGTCCAATTTCTTACACTTTGCTTTCAAGGGGTCCAGATTCTGGTTCCGTGTACAAATTTCCTGATCCTTGGTGAGGAGCTCAGCCTCCATTTCCTGGAGCTGCTCGACAAAAACATTTTTGGTCTGTCTTTTGGCACTCAGAATAGACAGCCACACCTTGTCAGATTCCTGTAGCTCTTGTTCCAATTCCTGAATTCTCGAAGTTATTTCTCTAGCCTGGAACGGCTCCTCTGTTGCTCTCTGCCTGGCAGATGAGTTAGTGGAGCTGTGTTTGGGCACCGCACAGGGTGCTTGCTTCCTGCTTTCACATTACGGGCGGCTTTTCGCCAATTTCTTACTTTGTTTTATGTAGGGCGGGTTATCTGCCATTTCCTCACAGTGTTTCACATAGGGCAGGTTATCCGCCATTTTTTGGCCACGATTGGTGCATGGCGCTTTCTCCGCTGGCGGACCACTGTGATTGGTGCATGGCGCTGTCTCTGCTGGCGGACCGCTGTGATTGGTGCAGGAGGTGGGTTCCACCGATATCCAGCGTTCTGGTTGGTGGGGAGCAGGAGACGGTAAGGAACGAAGCCTCTTCCTCGAGGGACCACCCCATCGTCATTACCTCCATAACGGCAAGCACAGTCTTCTCAGTCCGGCCGTACTCCTCCAGCTGTTCTTTGGACTCCAGAGAGGAAGCGAGCTGGATTGAGCGAACCAGCAGGTCCAGGCGTCGTGAGAGCTCAGTGGCTACAATGGCAGCGCTGCTCCTCACACCACTTTTCAAGGCTTGCAACTTCCTGATTTTGGCGACTCATTTCTGTCACGGTTGCGGGGTGTGGGAAGGACGTCAGTGCAGAGCCAGAGATTCTTGACATACTTTCATTTAACAGAAACATGAATCCAGAAACGAGACTGGACCAAGACCAGAAGCAGAACAAACCACCAGTAACGACAACTGAAGTCAGTGCGAATGAGCCGCGCTCTGTTCTGACTCATTGAGGCTTAAGTTGTCAGCCTCAATGTAGCACACCTGTGACATATGAGCTCAGGTGTGCTCCGTCAGAACAGACCGCCCTCTACCGAGAACAAAACAAAAACATATCACCCAAAGTCCTGACATAAAGGTGCTGTGAATGGATTCATTTTTAGTCAAATCACATGCAAGATTGTCAACCCTGCTCACTTTAGGTTCATTGCAGGACGCTGAAGAAACTCTGTTCATGTTGAATCTGTTTGATTCTGAGTAGGACATTAAAGCTGAGTTTACTTTAAGTGACAAACAGTGGAAGGCAGTGTAAACCACAAATTCCCCAAATTCTGAAACAAATTCTGAAAAGAGCTTGGTGAGGGCATCGTTTACTGATGAAATAATCTGCTTTTGGAAGAACCTACCTGCAAACAACATGAAGAGCAACAACAATGCACAAACTCTGCACATCATGCTGAGAGAGAGCAACACCTACTGCATGATCACCAACTTCAGGATCTGAAGCCTGGCTGCATATAGGAGGCAAAACAGTGAGAGATCAGGTCAGTGGGAGGGGTGTGAACATGTCAGTGCTCTAGGAAATGAGCTTGCTTAACTTAAAACTAACGAGCAAAAATGATAGCATTGCTTTCTTGAGTTAAAATCAATCTGTTTTAATCAAATGTATTACTTTACAAGCATCAATCCAACAAAAATTCATTTATTACACAAACAGCATGTCGTATTGTTGAACTATTTTATTTCAGGAATTTTTCTTGTGATCTACATCGAGCTTTGTTCAGTTATGTGAAGGTGAATCTCTTTTTCTCTGGGATTATTCATCATGGAAACTGCACACCTAACCTGCACAGTTGTGAAAAAGTGAAAGTGACAAACCTTGTCATTGCAAGGTTAAAGCACAGCAGACAGTGAACCACAACAAAATTGGAGCTCTGCATTTAACCCATGCACACTCAAACACCGTGCAGCAGTGGGCAGCTATTGAAAGCACCTGGGGAGCAGTGATGGGGACAGCACCTTGCTCAAGGGCACCTCGGGGCAACCTATTGGGAAGGGGTTCGAACCGCTGATCCTCAGATCATGTGGCCACTCCGAACCACTAAGCCACCGCTGCCCCGCAGTGGTGAACCGATCTTAGGTCAACAACTAAACAGCTGGAGCTTTGGACTAATCGTGGACTCATTTTGAAGTTTGTGGCGTTGATCACGTGAAGATTTTGACTGCAAACAGCACTGGGTTGTTGGCACTGGTGACAGCCCAGTTTCAAGCCCATGTATACAAACAGTATCATGCTTCTTTCTTCTTTGAAAAACATTCTTCTCGGTTTCAGTCATGTTTCACATAGCTGGCTGTTGGTCTCTAATTTTCCACTTTAAAATGCACACACACAAAAATCAGCTTAGGAGGAGACAAATCACTTTTGTGAAATAATTCTAACACATTTATATATATAAGGTTTTTAAAGATTAAACTTTTTCTGGACTTTTGACTAGTTTAAAACAACTGAGACAGACCAAAATCACATTTCTGAACCAAAAAATAAAGAAAATCCAAAAGAGCAGGTCAGCAGTGCCCTACTGACTGAGTATTTGTCCTTGTGGGAGGCCCTTGGGTTCGAGTCCCAGTACCCTGAGGTGCTCATGAGCAAGGCACCATCCCCATCACTGCTCCCTGGGCCCACTATTCCTGTTCCCAGTGTGTTTGTTCACTCCTGGTCTGTTTGGATAGGTTAATTGCAGAGAACAAATTCACTGCTGACTATTGACATTGTGAGTGGCAGCACAGAAAATGAAAAAGAAACAGCGTCTACATAAATTTGTAGATATGTTCTGCAGTTTATTTGTTCTCTTTCTCTGTGTGGTGTTCATATGAATAGTTCCTATTACAAACTTTTGCTTGTAAAGGTGCTGTGGATGGATTCATTTTTACTCAAGTCACATACAAGATTGTCAATCCTGCTCACTTTAGGTTCATTGCAGGACGCTAAAGAAACTCTGTTCACATTGAATCTGTTTGATTCTGAGTAGGACATTAAAGTTTAACTAACTTCAAGTGACACAAACAGTGGAAGGCAGTGTAAACTCCCTCAAATAGTAAACCACAATTCTAATCATGATCAGCAGATGTGTTATTTGTGTATGTTTGGGGTTTTGGTGCAGCACTCATACACATGTGCAGCACTGTGCTTACTAGCTGCACAGTAATAAACCGCAGAATCAGACTGAAGGACATCGGAGATGGTCATGTCTCCTTTCAGAATGGTCTCTCTGTTCAGTGTGAACCGCTGCTTAAATCCTTCTTCATATTCTGGGTTACCTGTGCCGACAGTGTAGCCGATCAGAGTCATCGCTGTACTGTCGGTCTTCTTCTGATACCATAGTACAGTGTAATAGCTACTGTCATCATGACTACAGTTGATCTTTATGGTGTCTCTTTCATTGACAAAAAGTAATGAAGGCTGTTGAACGCTCACAGAGTTTGCCCCTGTTGATGAAAAATAAGAGAAAACATGTCAAATAAGTGCCATTTCAACAGGACACACATCATGCATTTGTCTTTTTTAAAGACCTTTTTTTAAGTCTTACCTGAAAATAAAGCCAAAAACACACACAGTCTATAAGCTGCACACATCCTTCAGATGCCAGATTGGACTGAATTCACTTTCGCACTTTATTCCATGGGTGCTGAAAGACTGAGAACCAGACTGAGAGAGATGTCTGCTGCCTGCGGTGGAAAAGTGGGAGTAGTGTTTGCTCAGCAACAAGGTGGGACTTACCCAGTGAAGTCACCAGTCGTCTGATTGGAGGAAAGAATAGAAATGACAATAATTTTAATCCCTCAACCAGCACAGGGTTTATTATTCAGTAATCACATGCAAAACATGACCAGCTTGGAGTCATTAGCAAATTATAAGCCAGTCAGAGAAAGATGAAACTGTCAGCATGTCTTTGGCGAGTGTTAAACAACTCATCATTAAGCCAGTAAAACAGAAATCTGTAAAAAATATTTGCGTGCAACTCTGTGGCTCAGCATTAAGGTGCAATGTCCTGATTTACTTTAACTGCAGGTCAAATTCTGCAACCCTTCCATGTAACCAAGTAAATAAATGCTGTCCAGCAAAGCATGTGATCTGTAACAATACGGTTCATTTTACTCTAAGCATTAGAGGCAGAGTTCTCACAAATACAGGAACTAATGGGAGCTAACTGTTTCACACTCTCAGACTAAGATCTGAGCAATCGATACTATTGTTTTCCTTTTTCTCTTTTTACCTTTTTTTGTACTGAGTAAGTCATTAAAATTAGGTGCGGAGTAAAAACTGGCTGCAATAAGCAGCATCCAAACTGTTGTCATGGCTACGCTGGACCTTTGTTGGAAATTTTGAACTGTCTATCATCCTTTTAAACGTTAGAGAAATACTCATAGAAAATAATTAGACAACATATCATATGCTGATATGATAAGACATGATATTGTCCTGAGATAATTCTGCTTAAAAGCAGAATGAGGATAATTCCCTCCTACAAAGGACAGAGTGAAGGATTGTTTGATCCAGAACATGTGAATAAAAGAGATCCACACACCCCCTATCGGCTCAGCCATACAGTCATTACCATTTCCTTTCTAAACATCAGAGGGCAATGTAAACCCCATCAAATAACAAACCACAATTCTAATCATGATCAGCAGATGTGTTATTTGTGTATGTTTGGGGTTTTGGTGCAGCACTCATACACATGTGCAGCACTGTGCTTACTAGCTGCACAGAAATAAACCGCAGAATCAGACTGAAGGACATCAGAGATGGTCATGTCTCCTTTCAGAATGGTCTCTCTGTTCAGTGTGAACCGCTGCTTAAATCTGTCTTCATAGTTTGGGTTACCTGTGCCGACAGTGTAGCCGATTAGAGCCATCGCTGTACTGTCGGTTTTTTTCTGATACCAGTACACATTAATATAGCTACTGTCATCATGACTACAGTTGATCTTTATGGTGTCTGTTTTATTGACAAAAAGTAATGAAGGCTGTTGAACGCTCACAGAATTTGCTCCTGTTGATGAAAAATAAGAGAAAACATGTCAAATAAGTGCAGTTTCAACAGGACACACATCATGCATTTGTCTTTCATCAAGACTTCAAGTCTTACCTACAAATAAAGCCAAAAACACACACTGTCCAAAAGTTGCAAACATCCTTCAGAATTTCACTTTAACACTTTTTCTTCATTCTATGAGCTGCTCAGAGACTGAGAATCGGTGTGAGAGAGAAGTGTGGGATCAGCAGTGAAAGAGTGAGAGCAGTGTTTGCTCAGCCAGAAGGTGGGCTGTAACTAGTGAAGATACGAGTCACTTTTCAGGAAGGAAGAGCAGCAATGATAATTGTTTAACTCATTTAAACTCATTTCAATGACTATTTCAAAAACATGGCAAACATTGTCGACTGATGTCTACAATATGAGAAAAGCAATATACATATATATATGTACAGTATCTCACAAAAGTGAGTACACCCCTCACATTTTTGTAAATGTTCTATTACATATTTTGATGGGACAACACTGAAGATATGACACTTTGATACAATGTAAAGTAGTCAGTGACCAGCTTGCACTACCATGTAAATTAGCTGTCCCTTCAAAGTAACTCAACACACAGCCATTAATGTCTAAACCACTTGCAACAAAAGTGAATACACCCCTAAATGAAAAATGTCCACATTGTGCCCAAAGTGTCAATAATTTGTGTGACCACCATTAATTTCCAGCACTGCCTTAACTCTCTTGGGCATGGAGTTCACTAGAGCTTCACAGGTTGGCACTGGAATCCTCTGCCACTCCTCCATGATGACATCATGGAGCTTGTGGATGTTAGAGACCTTGCGCTCCTCCTACTTCCATTTGAGGAAGCCCCACAGATGCTCAATAGAGTTTAAGTCTGGAGACATGCTTGGCCAGTTCAGCACCTTCACCCTCAGTTTCTTTAGCGAGGCAGTGGTCATCTTTTAGGTGTGTTTGGGGTTGTTATCATGTTAGAATACTGCCATGAGGCCCAGTTTCCAAAGGGAGGGGATCACGCTCTGCTTCAGGACGTCACACTACATGTTGGCATTCATGGTTCCCTCAATGAACTGTAGCTCCCCAGTGCTGGGAGCACTCATGCAGCTCCAAACCATGACACTCCCACCACCATGCTTGACTGTATGCAAGACACACTTGTCTTTGTACTCTTCACCTGGTTGCGGAAAAACACGCTTGACACCATCTGAACCAAAAAAGTTCATCTGGGTCTCATCAGACCACAGGACATGGTTCCAGTAATCCATGTCCTTAGTCTGCTTGTCTTCAGCAAACTGTTGGCAGGCTTTCTTGTTAGAAGCGGCTTCCTTCTTGGACGTATGGTCTGAGCACTGACAGCCGCCCCCCAAACGCCCCCCACCCCTTATATATATATGCATATTAGCACCCCTTATGAAATCAGACAACACTCTTGATTTCTCTCTTGATGAAAATTACCATTAACCATAAGTGTTTATTATTTTGGAAACAAATACACTATAAAAAAACAATGTCCTCTAAGTTTAATTAGGATATTTTATTGAAACACCTAGTTGAAACAAGAAAGGGCAAAAATGAGACATCCAAAATTATTAGCCCCGTGGCCATTAGTAGTCAATTGCGTACCCTTTCTGAGCCACAACTGACAACAATCTCTTAGAGTAGTTCTTTACTAGGTTGGCACAGGTCTCCTGAGGGATTCTGGACCTTTCTTCCATTGCAAATTGTTCTAACTGGTCCAAATTGCATGATTTCCAAGCATGGACATTTACTTTGAGCACCTATCACAGATTCTCAATGGGATTGATGTCTGGGCTCTGTGCGGGCCACTCGAGGATCATGGTTTTGGTATCCTTGAGGACTAATTTGATGTATGCTAACCTAAGCCTAGACTACAAGCAGATTTCTGCATATTCTTCCTCAAAATGTCAACATAATTTTCTTTCTCATGATGCCATGCACCTGAACAAGGCTCCCTGTGCCTGAGGCTGCAAAACAGCTCCACAGCATGATGCTCGCACCACCATGTTTAACTGTGGGAACTGTGTTCCTAGGGTTGAAGGTCTCCCACTCCCAAACATAAGCAACATCCATGTGCCCAAACAATTCCAGTTTAGTCTCATCAGACCAAAGCACAGACTTCCAAAACTCATCTTTACCTTTCAAATGTTCACGGGCAAACCTCAGTCGGGCTGTGATGTGCTGCTCTTTGAGTAAAGGGGTTCTTCTGGGACGATGGCCCTGAAGCCCACCACGATGAAGAGACCTCACAATTGTGTTACTTGAAACATCAACTCCAGTAGAGGTCAGGTCAGCAACAATCATCTTGGCAGATGTCCGGGGCTCCTTGCTGACATCTCTGACTATTTTCCTCTCCAGAGTTCTTGAAATCTTGCGCTTACGGCCACGGCAAGGTTTGTTTCTTACAGAATTTGTCTCCTTGTACTTGGCAATGATGCCACGTACAGCAGTTCTAGACACTGTGAATCGCTTGGAAATGGCAGTGTAGCCTTCCCCCTTATCATGAGCCTCTACTATCTTCTTTCTGAGCTCCAGACTGATTTCCTTTGTCTTTGGCATGGTGAGTAACAGTAGTCCCTCTCATGTGTTCAAGTGCCTTGTTCCTCTGAGTCTTTTTATGCTGACTCAATGTTGTTAAGAAACCAATTGACTGCAGGTGTTGTTAGGAAGCCAACTGACTGCACAGGTGTGGTTTCAAAGCTGATTGGTTAATTACTGTAGGTGTGTTTTGAAAGAAAACATTCACATGGGGCTAATATTTTTGACCACCCCATTTTTTACTATATTTCATATAAAGCAAGCCTAACAATGTTTTTTATATGACAAAATGTACCAAAAGCTACTAAATAGCACTAGTGAATGTTTGCTTAAATCAAGTTTCATCAATGCTGCAAACATTGGGAAGAAGTTTAGAAAAATGTTCCACAATTCCAGGGGGACTAATAATTCTGGCCTCAACTGTGTATATAGTACTGTGCAAAAGTTTTAGGCAGGTGTGGAAAAATGCTGTAAACAAAGAATGCTTTCAGAAATGTAAGTTTTAATCATTTATTTTCATCAATCAACAAAATGCAGTGACTGAACAAAAGAGAAATCTAAATCAAATCAATATTTGGTGTGACCACCCTTTGCCTTCAAAACAGCACCAGTTCTTCTAGGTACACTTGCACACAGTTTTTGAAAGAACATTGAGTTTATCCTGACTTTCAACAAAAGCCTTTTGGCTTTATACAGACTAACCTTTATACTGACCAAATATGGGTCAGTAGTTTGAGACTGTATATGTGACCTGATATGTTCACAGTGTGTTGATGTTCACCCACATGTAAGAATCTACAGCATACCGACCCGTTCATTTATCACTACAGCCATGGCCAAAAGTTTTAAGAACGACACAAACATTAATTTTCACAAAATTTGCTGCTCTAGTATTTTATGATGGAGGAGTGTGAGGAGTGATCAGATGAATGTGAGGAGTGTGTGAGGAGTGATCAGATGAATGGCAATTATTTGCAAATTCTCTCTTTGCCATCAAAATGAACTTAACCTCAAACTTAAGTTGAACTTAACTTGTTTGTCATGGGTACCTGCAAGGAAACTCGTCCCATCATCGTTGCCTTGCACAAAACATATTGCTGCCAAAGGTAAAGCATCACTCTTCACACCATTCATGTGTGGTTTTGCTTCTCAGCCAAGGGAGTGTCTCACTCACAATTTTGCAACAACACAGCCATGAACAAAGAGTGATACCAAAACATCTTCTTAGAGCAACTTCTCCCAAACATCCAGGTAAGGTTTGGTGTAGAGCAATGCCTTTTCCAGTATGATGGAGCAAGCATGCCATAAGGTAAAAATTAGAACTAAGTGACTCGGGAACAAAACATCAAAACTTTGGGTCCATGACCAGGAAGCTCCCCAGACCTTAATAAACTTAATGTGACTGTCACTTAAAGCCTTTGAAATGTTGTAATTATATCAGTATACTACAGAAAATGTATCATTTATATATTCTTCTGTATGCAATAAATCTCTTGCTGGAATCTAAATGCTAGTTTTTGTGAGCTTTCTGTCTCCTTGATAAAGAGCGTTGTAATGCCCAAATTTCATGGGATAATAAAAGATTACTCTATTCTATCTATTCTATGAATATTTTACTTGTAATAATTTTGATCAAAATAATTTTTACTTTATATGAGTGAGCACTGAGACTGTGACATTTACAAGCATGTGGATGTAAAGCTCTGGAGTCAGGTGTGAGTGCTGGCTGCCTTCCAGTATGTTTTTGTCCTGCACTATGTTACATTTATTCACTGTGGAAACTGGCAGCACACAGATAAACAGCATTACTATCTTCTGTGACATTAACTGTCAGGGAGCATTTCTTTTTCTCTGTGCCCTGGATTTTAAAGCCACTCTTGAATTCCTCCTCATTAGTTGGTCTGAGATATTCAATTCGCCCTATTAGCACAAGCTCTCTGCCTTGGAGTTGTCTGTACCAGTACATGTAGTTATAATCCGTGTCATTCTGGAAACAGTGCATGTCCACTGAGCTTCCCTTGTGACTGGAGATGTATTTAGGCCACTGTGTGATCAGCACTCCTTCACTGGAGTCTAAACAGAGAAAAAAACAGAAGCACAGGCAGGCTGTAGATCTCACCAGACATGACAACTTACATTCTCTTCAAATATGAATTTATGTGAAAATGGCATAAAATACCATTTGCAGTTATTTTGCAGTTCCATTTGCATACCTATCAATAAAACGAAACAGAAGGCCAGCATGAGGGTCCCAGCCATATCAGCCCTGCCTTAATCTTCAAGGGCACTGCTGATAATCCCACTGCAAGTGATGTGCTGCAGCTGTTCTAAGCTGACATGTTCACTTCCTCTTTTCTCCGGTGTCCAATCAGACACATCTTTTGTTCATGTATGGGTGCGAATACAGAGACCTATAAGCAATGGATTTCAGGACAAAGTGTCTGAATACATTTTTACCTATCAGTGTCATTTAAATAATTATTTGTAAAGTTATTAAAACATTAACAAAAAGAAAAGTGAATATTTCACTTATGAGTAGAAGTCCAAAGATTCGGTACGATCATAATTCACTTTCATTTACAACACGTTTCTCAGTTTGAACTTGAGGAGTCAATTTATGAAGTATTGTAACAGTGGCGGGGTGTGGGAAGGACGTCAATGCTGAGCCAGCAATCCAGGACATAAATTTTATTAAACATAAACCAAAAATGCCACCATTAACTATAAGGCTTTGCCTCATTAATGAACCACGCTTTGTTTCTGACTCATTGGGGCTTAAATAGCAGCCCCAGTGAAGCACACCTTGCCTCCATGAGCTCAGGTGTGTTCAGTCAGAACAGAGCGCCATCTGTCGTGCCCAACAGGAACCACAGGCACAACAGACTGTGAAAAGTACATTTTTGGATTTATTTAACTCATGCCTCACATATCTGATTGTGTTCACGCATCCATGCAAATAAATGACTGACTTAAAAAAAAAAAGAAAATGTATTTTATTTAACTTTTTAAAAAAGCTATGTGAAATTTTTGTTCCTCATTATACACACTGGGCAGCACGATGCTGCAATGGAAAAGTTGTTGCCTCACAGCAAGGAGCTTTTGGGATCAGTTCCCAGGTGGGTGGTCTACATCCTTTCAGCGTGGAGAATGCATGTTCTCCCCATGTCTGCATAGGTTTCCTTCGGGGTTCCAGGTTTCTCGCAAAGTGCAACCCCATAAACCTCAGCTGGATGGGAGATGCTTTATTGGCCCCTAAGTTTGAGCATGATCTGTGCACCTGCCCTGCAATGCACTTTCTAGGCTGCTTCTCTGCGTTTAGTCCTGTGAACACTGGGATAGACTCCAGCACCACCCTGGCTGATACCTCAAACTAACCTTCTACAAATCTGAACAGCTAAAATAGGCACAGATGCAAAAAAACTCAGTTTTTTAATTTTTAAAAAAAAAGAAAAAGTTTCTTGCAATAAACTTCCTCATTAAAACGGAACTGCACAGATGTGGTTTGGCCTTTGCTAAATTATTTCGGTTTGGGTTTTATGTCAGGTGAGTGATAAACCAACAGCACTGTGCCTCCTGACTGCACAATAATAGACAGCAGAGTCTGATTTGTTGAGGCTGGAAATGATCAGATCTCCTGTTAGCGTGCTGGTCCGGTTGTGTTTGAAGTTGTTCTGGAATCCAGGCTCATAATTTGGTGGAGCTGTGGCATAGTTGTAACTAATAACTTCCAGAGCTGTGCTGTCTCGGCCTCGCCGATACCACAACATGACATCTTGATTACTGTCGTCATGTCTGCAGGTGATCTTTACAGATTCTGCTAATTTTACAATGGCGTGTACCGGCTGCTCAATCTGAACACAGTACGACAGACCTGTTGGTGAAAGTTATCAGTCATTACATTCAAAATGAAGAGAATAAATTGCGGTAATAGGAAAATAACAAGGTTGTAATTTCAAAATCATACTGTATAGTCCGAACAGAATACAGACGCCATAAGACCTTTTATGCATCTTTCGATTTGCCAGTTGGAGAGTGACTGTACAGTGGGTGTGCATTCTCAGCTTTTCATGATGTCGTTAAAACCTCCTGCAGTCTCCGCCTATTGGATCCATAGGCAGGTAAAAGTGCATACTTCTATGGTGCATTTAATGTTTGCATTATTTGCCACCAATGCATCAAAGCTGCATCAGGTGTCAGAAAGTGCTGCAGACCGTCTCATAAACAAGCATTACTAACAAATTGATCTTCTTATGGTTAAAGAAAAAAGAGCAGCAAAAGGGAAACTAATTTTGATACATTCATACTTCTAAATTACTTAAAAGTTACACTGAATTATTTACTTCACTGTGTTGTCATTACTTGGTGACAGTGGCCAATAAAGGTTCTTTTATGAGGAAACATGAGAGTTTCACTTTCTACTGCAGTGTTTTAAGTCATACTGATGCACCAAACCTTCTTCATAACCAGTGTCACAAGATTTTCTTAGCATTCCTTTTACAAATTGATTTTAACTTATGTAAATAGTAGAACAAAAATATGGCAACTAAAACTTTGTAGAGGGGAAAAGATTATTGTTTGTAAAGTTATTTCACAGTAAATGCTTTTAATTTTCATTCAACTATAAGGTGGAATTTCTTTCACATCCAGAATGCGTTATTTTTTAAACAGAAGGATCAAATCTAGGCCTCTTTGCAGGTAACTATGAAAATTATGGAACTACTTATGAATAAACGTTTCTTTTTAAAGAAATTCATGACACGTGAAACCAGGATGTGCTGCTTTCTTTAACAAAACATCCCCACAATGACAGATAAGCTTCCTGTGTGCAGATGGATATGTGATCTGTGTTTTTGAAGATGGCAGTGAGTAGCTGCATCACTGTGCATCTCTCACAGCACAGTAGTATGTAGCACTGTCCTCTGAAGAAAGGCTGGAAATCTCCAGCGTCCCTCCACTTTTTGCATTTCCATAAATATGAAAGCGTGACTCAAACCCCTTTTCCTTGTTGAACGTTGACGTGTAGAGGTATCCAGTGAGTCTTAACGATGTGTCCTTTGGAGTTTTTTGGTACCAGTAAAGGTAAAAATAGTCTGTGTAAGTGTGTGTACAGCTTAGATTGACACTTTTTCCTGAATCCTCAAACACAATAGAAGGCTGAATGATTTCTGAGCTGAAGGAGAAATCTTTAGAAAAGAAACAAGTGATTAATATCAAGCTCAAATCTGCAATCAAACTCTCAATATTTGTAAACATATATTGGATTTGACCACAATCCAAAAAACCTCATCCCAAGAAATTACCTGTGAACCAAAGCAGCATGACGTGGAACAGCAAGATGTGGTGGCCCATGTTGCATCCAGAAATGATGCATGTGTGACTGGATAAACTGTTCTTGGTTGTCCTTTTAGAGGAAATAAATGGCCGAGCATGAACCGTTTGGAGAAAATGAAGCTGAATATATGGTACAGCAACGCTTTCCTCTATTGGATCATCTTACAGATCACTTTGCTTCCTCCTTTGAGGTGTGGTGATGCCACTGCAGGAGGAGGGGTTTTTGTGTTGTGGTCAAATCAGACAAAGAACAGTGCATATGCTGTGCAGAAGTAAACGGCGCGGTCTTCCACAGTCAGGTTTGAAATGGACAGTGACCCTTTGGACCTTCCATCTCCATTGAGCAAAAACCTCTGATCTTCAGGGGTTGGACTCTCATAAAAAAGATTTCCGAGGTACTGCAACTCTGTCCCATGTCTGCTCTGCTTGTACCAAAGCATACGGTCAGGTCCCGTGAAACTGTGGGCACAGAGGAACATGGCTGTATCTCCTACATGTTTTACTAGATTTCGAGGAGTCTGGGTTACTTCCTTACTCAGCGTTTCTGCTACAGAGACACAAAAAGAAGAAAAAGCATGAACATCTTTGTACTTTTCCTGTATCTAACACATCATACAGACATTCTATAACTTATTAAGGTATATTTCTCACCTGTTATTAATAGCAGGGAGAAGATTTTGAAGATGAGGAATCTTATTGCAGCCATTGCATGCAGCAGCAGTGCTCAAGAAAATGGACCAGTCTAGTCACATTTCAGTGAAACATTTCAGTTTCACTCACTGCCCCCTAGTGAAACACAGAGTGGTGTGAGATGAGCGTCACACATAACAAAAAGAGTTAATTGAAAAACTCATTTTCTCAATGGCTTGATTAAGTTTGAAAAAAACAAATCATGAAAGTATATGATAATGTGCTGGCTAATGTTTCCCCTTAAAACCACAAGTACCACAGAGTCGTTACAGCACAGTCATTTATGAGGCAATGCTGGTTGACTTTCTTTTCCTTCTTGCAGATGGTCCAGCTAAACTGTTAACTCTTCACTACCTCCCAGTGCCTGTGTTAACTCCTGCCTGAATTCCACCTTGCAGTCCTCCTCCTTCAGCTTCCACCACTTGATCTTTGACTCTGACCTCCTTTCCTTCCTTTCTTGACCTCCAAGGTCATCCTACAGTCCAACAGACCAACTTCCAGCTTCAAACTTATCACCCTCCCTGACACCCTCTTCACCTCCAAAACACTCTTCACATACTCTTCCTTCAGGATAACTCCTCCCCCATTCCACCTTTCATCCACACCATTGTAGAACAGTTGAAACCCTCCTCCAATGCACCTGGCCTAACTACCCTTCCATCTAATCTCACACACAAATTATCAGCCTTCCTTCTCTCCATCATATCAGCTAATTCTCTACCTTTGCCAGTCATGCTGCCAACATTTATAGTTCCTACCCTCACTTCCACTCTCCTCCACTTCCTTCTCTCCTCCTGCCTCTTTAAGCCAACAGTACCCAATTTCCACCTGCACCTGTATGTTAACAGTGCTGGTGGCGGCCGTTTTACACGGGATGCCCTTCCTGACATAACCCTGCATGTTTATCCTGGCTTGGGAAAGATATACACTTGCTTGTGCATGCCAAGTGGCTGGGTTTAATGCTAGCTGATGTTAATTCATATGTTGCATTAAACAAGCTGAAATTGTTTACAAAGTTATAATAAGTTGTACAAAAAGTTGTAATTGATTTGAAATAAAAATGATATTACTGAATAATACTGAACAACTGAAGAAATGCATAAAGTAGATACAATGAGTAATGAAAAATATACATTTTTTAAATTCGAATTCTGCCTATTGTCTAGAGTAGAGTAGAGTAGAGTAATCTTTTATTATCCCACGAATGGGAAATTTGGGCGTTACAGGGCTCTTATAAATAAAAGACAGGTGTACAGAAGAAAAAAGAAAAAAAGAGGAAAGAGGAACAGGAACAAGAACAGTAGAGGAGAAAAAGAAAAGAAAAACGAAGAAGAAGAAACGAAGAAAAAGATGGGTCTATGGGTCAATATGGGTCTATGGGTCAATTGGTTCATCATTAAATTCATCATTAAAGCTTCACATGATGTAAACAGCAGCTGTGTTTAAATGGCATAGAGAAATAAATGTAAACCAATATTTTGAAAGAAGCATTTAGTATTATATACTATTATTACTACTACGATGACTAATGTTACTTATATGACATCTCTTACAACATCTTTAAAAATGTATACTACTAAAAATATTATTATTATTAATAAATATAAAATAAATATAAATAAATAATATTATTATTATTATCACTGTTGTTTGTTGGAAATGAAATAAAAGGGTGGTCTCTCAGTTTTGCACAGTAAAGATGAAATAGATTAAACTAGCTTTATTAAAACTTCAGCAAGATAAATAAAAAAATATACATTACACATTTTAATGAGTGACTTCTGCTGGCCTAGTTTGTAACTGTGCTAAGGAGAGATCAGCTGTATTTACAGGTGTGTGGTGTGAAGTTTTTGTTGAGGAGAGAAAGGAGGCGCATGGCTGTGTATACTGGCAGCACAGAAATACACTGCGCTGTCCAGGGTTGTTATTTTGGATATGACCAGAAATGCATCACCCCTTGCGTTTCCAGAAATGTTGAAGCGTGCTTTAAAATGATCCTCAGGTATGGCTCTTTCATACTGCAGCATTCCAATCAGATCCATAGAGCCGCCAACAATCTTCTGTTGATACCAGTACATGTAAGGGTAGCTGTTATCACCATGTCTGCAGTGGAACTTCACCTCTTTCTGGTCAGGGGTCCTCAGCATGTGCAGTGGAGACTGCTTGATGATGGGAGAAGAGAGCACACCGACTACATGAAGAGGAGGTAGATATTACTCTCAACATATGATAAAGTTCATTCAGTCAGCGACTGAGACAAGCTTACCTGTCATAATTATGAGAATGACTGCGCTTGAGATGACAGGTTTGGCCATGTTTTCTAGCGGCAATTGAAAGTGGACGTGTTGCTTAATATGTATTATAATAATTAATGAAATGATGCTGCCAGAGCTTATGCATTCAGACTTGTGGCCCAGCTGCAGAGGTGTGGCTTGTGATATAGGAGGGGTTTTCAGTATGTCGCTCAATGTATTTGGAGCACTGTGCTGCACTTACAGCACAGAAGTACAAGCCACTGTGCTCTGCTTTCAAAGACGACGCTGTAAGGAAGCCCTCCTTCTCCCCATCTCCTGAAATGTTGAAGTCCTTCTTGTCTGTTTGGGGCAACTTAAAGGACAGAAAGCCAAGGAGCTCAAGGCCTTGTTTGCTGACCTGCCGATACCAGTAGATTTTGTCATAGCTTTTGTCATGGTGACTGCAGGTGATGTTTAGTGAATCATCTGGTTGCAGGAGTAGGTTGGCAGGAAATTGGACCACGGTTAGAGACATGGAGCTACCTAGATCAACAATGGAGAAGCATTAACACAACTGAAATACATGAACACAACTGAAACACATGATGTGTCAACTGAATAATGTTTTACTTACCAATGAACAATTGTATTAATACAAAAATGCCTGAAGAACGGGACATGATGTAATAAGAAGGTGAAACTTTAGCAGTTCAATGTCACAAGGTCTGATTTTATACTGTACAGTAAAGAGAAGCCTGGACTGTTTTCAGTGAATGTGCTTCAATACTGCCCCCCTCAGGAATTGTTGTCTGAGGAAGAGCAAAGATACCCAAGATTTGGTATTGAAAATTTCTCAACGTGACTAATAACAGAAAAAAAAATACACTTTACAATTTTTTAAGTAAGAAAAAAGAATACAAATAATTTCTCTATAGCAAAAAACACTGAATAAAGAGGTTGTTCAGACCTTTATGGAAACTTAGTAAGACATTTATGATATACTGTATTTGGCTGTGCCTACATTATTATTATTATTAGTAGTAGTAGTAGTAGTAGTAGTAGTAGTAGTAGTAGTAGTAATAATAGTAGTAGTATTGTTATTGTTGCTATTATTATTATTATTATTATTACATTTACATAAATGATCTCATATAATTAATGATGCCAGTACACATGTGGTTTTTGCAGAGGTAACTAGAAGCCTATAACACTGTGCATACTTGCAGCACAGAAATACACTGCGCTCACATTTGAAGCCAGCTTTTCCATTATCAATGTGCTGTTCTTCGATCCATCTCCATACAGTTTTACTCTCTCCTTCAGATCAGGCTCTACAATTATATTTTGTCTGTAGAGATGCCCTAGTAATTGCAGGTCTCCACTTTCAGATTGTTTATACCAGAGAATGACATTGTAGCTGGGGATGATGTGAGAACACTCAACCCTCATGGATTCCCCTTCGTTCATCAGTAGGTGATGAGGTTTCTGAGTGACTGTGAAACATACCGACAGCCCTGTCAACAAAAAAGGAAAATATCATTCAAGTTGAATCCGTCTTCATCTAAATTTCCACATGATTAGGCTAAAACTCACTGATTTTGTCTTCTTAACATGTTAAAAAGTTTGCTTTTCTTCTCATGTTTATTGACTGCCATACCTGTCAGGTAAAACAAAGAAGCACTGTAGGCAATAAGGAATCTGCCCATATCGAGCACCGAATGAGAGACAGATGAGCTCTAAATGCAGGGTCACAGGGATGGGAAATGACATCATGAGCACTGTGCTGAACAGTCATACAGTTTCCGAGCACAAGTAACCTACTCAGAAGTCATAGTGCAACCACCACGCTATCATCCCAGGGGATTCCTCACGAAGCTTAAGAGAGAGAAAGAGAGACTGTGCATAATTGCAATATAGAGGTGCGAATGCCTAAAAAGATCTTAATCTTCAAAACCGAATTCAAAGTTTAAAGTCACCGTCAAGCAGGTGTGTTCAAAGTGTATATGCACACATAGCCACTGAGCAAACACCTGCAGTTTTATCACTATCTGCTCGGCAGATGAGAGAAGCATATTTGTTAGACAATGGAAGGATGTGCATCACGGTGCTCTTCTTGGAGCACAAAAATATACTGCAGTGTCCTCGAAGGAAAGACTCATCAGGGTTAATGAAGAGTTTTTGACTGCGTCCCCGTCCAGTTTGATTTTGCCTTGGTATCCGGGCTCAATAAATGTTGATGTCGTATAAAGATTTCCCAGTATTTCAAACGTCTGATTCGATTGCTTGTACCAGAGAATGCGATCGTAATCTGGTTGGTTGTGTGAACACCATATTACAGCAGACTCTGTTTTCTGCTTCACTACATGTAAAGGAGATTGACTGACCTTCAGAGATGCAGAGAGACCTGTAAAATAGTCAGGAAAATAGTCAGTTGTTTAATAATATTATATCATTTTTAGCCAAATTATACATAAATTGTATATATAGTTACCACTCAATGCACCTGTATGGCAGAGGCCAGAAAGAATGAGGCATTTTATAAAAATTATGTTAAAAGTCATTGCCATGGAAAAAAAGGTACAAGAATATCCAGCCTCCAGTAAAATCTGACAAACACATAAGCATTCAGGCTGCCCCTCGTGCGTGTGTGTGTGTGTGTGTGTGTGTGTGTGTGTGTGTGTGTGTGTTAGTATTGAGGATGGGTTAAAGACAAGATACACAAGTCTTCATTGTCTTTCCATTCTCTAGTGTCTTGGCATGTATCTAATTTTTAAATCAGTTGTAAAAAAAAAAAAAAAAAAAAAAAAAATCTATTCTATGCAGACGTTTGAACACCCCCATTCAAACAAAATATGGTGTTCATTTATGTAATTGCAAATTCTGCAAAGCAAAGTAAAATTCTATGTTATATGAGACACATTCTATGCTCAAAAAAATATGTTCATCAAAGTGTGCAGAAGTGTTTCCTCTGTAAAGGATGTAAAACACAATAAAAGTCATAATAAAAGTTAAATCTGATATAGATGTATCTGTTCACCATTCAAGATACATCAATTTCCCCATACTCATTATTGGAAAGCAGTGAAACTTGAATTCAGTGGTTTATATTGAAACATTCTTTCTTTTTGGCCTTTAGTAGTGCTGTTAGCAGTGAACACGTTTGCCATATGCTGTTTTTTTATAATGTTTATGCTGTTTTTTTTTTTTATTATAATGTCTACTTAAAGAGTACTCTTTAAATACATCCATTGTTGTAACATTAATGTCTTTAATTAATCTATTGTTCAGTAATATGAACATCATTTTTAAACACAGTGTTCATGCACTTGGGACTGGATTGTAGGGACCCCACCCTGTTATTTCTGTAATGGAGCTTCTTTGCTTCTCTCCACAGGTGTGCAGTTTTGATGATAAGGGTTACAGGTTTTGCAGCACAGTGTATAGAAGGCTGCACAGTAATACACAACACGTTTCTCCGTGTTGTTTGCTTGGAGAAACATGAGGGTTGAAGCTTTTTCACCATCACCAGTCACGTTAAACTGCTCTTTATATGGTTCCTCCATGTAGCTCTTTTTGTAGTAAACATATCCAATCAGTTTCATTGCCGTGTCGCTGCCTGATGTCTGGTACCACAATATCGTGTCGTAGCTCTTTATGATATGACTACAGTGCAGCTTAACAACACTGTCCGGAGCACAGAAGACAGAAGCAGGAACCTGATGGACATTGTTGCAGATGACAGGGCCTTTGAAATTGAAAAATAAAATGAAAAAACAACTTCAGTGAAAGACAGAAGAGAGGCACGTTCTCTTGGTTGGAAATGAAATGAGACACTCTGCTGAATTGTAGATAGCTAGTGGATGTTTTAATTGACTTAAAAAATGTGAGCATCATACCCATCAGTAAGAGCAGTGGTAGAGCAGAAGAAAGCACAGCCTTCATGATGGCGTTTAGCACAGTGAACCGATCTGATCTGATCTTCTGTTTAAAAGGAAATGACATCACAAACTGATATACGTGTTCACACACTGTCAGACATTGTCTTAGAGGGTTCTTTGAGCGGTGCCATAGCTGAACATTTCTACTTCCCGAAAGTTTTTTGCAATGAGATGTCTGAGAGTGAGGAACCTTAACATAATTGAAAGGTTCTATACAAAAGTACGTTTTTCCATTTCAGATTAGTGGTTGAGCACCACACTGTGCTGAGTGAGTTTTTGTTCTTAGGAGACGTTTGGCACTGTGTATTACAGAAGCTGTAAATGGGTACATAGCACCGTCCCCCGTCCTTTTTGGAGGACGTTGAGAGAATCTGACGACTGTCTCCTCCACTCAAGTTAAAAAGCCCTTCATATTCGAGCTCAGTTGTTTTAATATCATCTCGCATAACTGATGAATTTGAGGCTGGTGCTCTCCGAATTTGCATCATAGTTATGGATGCAGTGTTTTCAGATGAGATTCACAGTCTTCTTCAGCAGACACTGAACATCAGCATGAAACAATCTAGGTTGGAAGAAATGTGTTAGATAGGATATGTAGAAGTTCCAACACCTAGTTATCTCTTTCTGTATAAATGACCTGAGAGGCAGCACACACAGATAATATGTTTCAAGGGAAGTCTTGTTTTTTTTTGTGTGTGTTTTTTATTTATTTATTTTTTTTATGCAGCTACTTTCAGGTTTGTAAAAAGGCCAAAATGTGTCACCATTTCTTTAATAATCCCATGTTTTCCTGGAGTAAATGTGTATTAAGATTAAGACACAACTGACACACTCGTACCTGCCTTAACATGAAGATAGGGGAACAAATGAAGACAAACTTTTATAAAAACTATTTTACCAATGAAAATGATCTTAAATCAAATAAAAAGGGACAGAGCTCTTTAAAATGTGAAAAATGTGAATGTAAAAACTTAGGCAGTAAGTGAGACAACTAAGAGATGACAGACACAATGTTAATTAACGTTAATCCTTGACCAAATCTTCTTTTCATGATTTTTTAATGCGATATAAAAAGCAGCGCATATTTTTACATATTACAAAAATATAGTTTTTTATTTAACAAGAAAACATTAAATTTTATTAGTGCATTAAATATATAGTACATTTATTATACTGATCATTCAGGATCATCTAGCTAATGGATGCTTTTGGTTTCATTTAATATTCAGGTTTATTCTGAGTATTGCATCATTTTACAGTAACCGAATCCCATAAATTGGAGTCCTGGAACATTTCATACTAGTTGATCTTATTGTGGTTCAGTCCATTCCCTGTAATATTCATATAAACCAGATGTGCTTGTTAAAAACCCTGCCAGTGACTCAGACTCAGTCCACAGGAGCAGGTGATGTTGAGGGATTGAGAACTAGGCTTTATTTGGGCAGTGGTTGCCTAGTGTTTTGGGACTAGGTCCCAAGATCAAAAGGTCATGGATTTGAATCCCAGATCAGTAGGTCACCTTGAAATACCCTTTAGCAAGTTACCACCCCATCACTGCTCCCCGGGCACTTTAGCTCTCCCCTGCTGCACATGTGTGTGAATGAAATGCAGAGGAAGCATTTTGTCATGCCTCACTGTGGGCTGGGGTGTTTTTCAAAATGACAATTAGTCACTTTCACTTGTTTGGCCATTTTTCAGAGGTTTTTGCAGCTCTGCAGCACAGTGTAATATGCAGCACAGAAATGCACCCCGCTGTATATAAGTGAGACATTTTTGATGTTATTTCCATCCCCAGTGATGTTCACTTTAGTCTTGAAAACTGTTTCGCTTTGCTCTCCTTATTGGCACATTTAATGAATGCGCCCATAATATGCCATGTGCCAATAAACCTGCACCATGTCTAGCTAGAACCTCATCATTAATAGAGTAGAAATGTCCTCAACTGTCCCCACTTGGAAGTACTGATAACAGGGGCACATGTTCAGAAAAGGAAAAAATGAAATTACAGTGCCATCTACAGATTAGATGTTTGAGCACACATCAGTGCTTACAGTATTTGTTCATGGTTCCTTGAGTTTTCACCACAGTGCACACTGACAGCACACAAGTAAACAGCACTGTCCCCTCGATCCAAATTCTTCACAGTTAAAGAGCCGTTCTCAACTACAGTTTTAACTGCCTCATATTTGTCTTTGCTGAAATTGCCATAGTCCGGTTTTCCCCCAACAAATGTGAATGCAATACATGTCATTCCTGTTCCTGGAGTCTGCTTAAACCAGTACATTTGCCTGTGGTTGATATCCTTATTGTGTCTGCAGTTCATTTTCACTGAGCTCCCTGGAGAGCCCCAAATAATAGGTGGTGTCTGGAAAACGCCGCTTTCATCTCCCTGACCTGTTTAGAGGGTAAAATGTCAAAAATAAAGTTTGGAAAATAAAGTGAGTAATAATACAAAAATCATAAAGAATAATGAAACACTAAGGGATGCATGTAGTTGTGCAATAGCACCTGTAAAAAGACAAAGAGCCAAAATCAGGAGGGCTGTGATCATGTTGGTTTCTTGTCTTGAAATAACCAGTGGATCAAATACTTTAGCTTGAGGAGAGCTTCTCTGGCAGTGGGAGGAGTAATGAAACCAGATTTTAATCTAACATTACTTAGCAATAAGAATCTGAAAAAAAGAATCTAACATAACTCACACATATAAGATCTAATGAAAAGCTTCCTTTTCATTAAACCTTAAAGAATCTAACATAGCATAGTCATTCATATATACATAGTATAGTCATATATATATATATATACTTGATTTTAAAACTGTTCCAGTGAGACATACAAGTGAAACCTATAAGTAATACACTGGTGAATTTCACTTGTGAAAAACCTCAAACTGCTTTAAAGTGAGACAACTGATACTACAGTGAAGCTTGATAATCGCTACACTGTATTAATCAGTATTCAGTATTCTCCAGTCAGCTTGTCCCATTTGAGGTCGCCACAGCAGATCATCCGTCTTCATTTATTGCAGTCGTTTGCATCTTCTTCTTTCACACGACTGCCTGCATGTCCTCTCTCACCACCATAAACCTCCTCTTTGACTTTCCTTTTCTCTTTTTGCCTGGAAGCTCCATCATCAGCATCCTTCTCCTGATATACTCCCATTATAATCTCGGGCTCCCCTCTGCACATGTCCAATCCAACGCTATCTCACTTCTCCAACTTTGTCTCCAAACTGTCCAACCTGAGCTGTCCCTCTAATAAACTAAATCCTAATCCTGTTCATCATCATTACTCCCAACACAAATTTAACATCTTAAACTCTCCTCCAGTCAGAAAAACAGAAGTACTTCCATTTGGTTGCACTTTTATGATATATGGTTTTTGTTTGTTTTGCTTCTTTTCCAGAGCGACTTACAATTCCTAACTACAGGAACAGTCCCCCTGGGGTAACTTGGAGTTAAGGATTTTGCTCTGGAACCCAATGGTGGTATTGCAGGGTTTTGGTGGAATTTGGACTTGCGACCTATTGGTCCATAGGTGAGTCTCCTACCACTAGACCATAACCACCAGAAATAGGCAGTGGTGAACTTTGTGCTTAGGGATTTGGCACCAGCATCAGAAAGTCATGGGTTCAGATCCCAGACCAGTAGGTTGCCCTGAGGTACAGCCCCCATCACTGCTCCCTGGACACTTTAAATAGTTGTCCCCTGCTGCACTGTGATTGTGCAGTGGTTGAATTCTGTTGTGTTTCACAATAATGAGAATAGTCACTTTCACTTTTTCCCCCATTTCAAAGCATTTGCCAAAACAAGACTGCAAGTAAAAAGTAAAGTAAGCAGTATGTAAAAAGCATTAAGTACTTTATTTTAGGCAAATATTATACAGTCCTTCTGACAGTACTAGAGCCAAACATACATTATATAATTAATTGCTGCTATAATCATAAATTTCAAAAAGAGAAGTACTGAGATCATTGGTAAAGTAAGGATTCCCCCTATAAACTCTGCTGCTTATTACAGTAATATCAGTGCAGGTGTTTTTGTTCAGCAGTGTAAAAGGTCTGTATCACTGTGTTCACTCACTGCACAGAAATACACAGCGCTGTCCTCTGAATCCACATTCTTCACAGTGAAAGATCCATTTTCAGGCTTTTCTTTCATGGCAGAGAATTTATTTTTATCAAAGGAGCCAAAGTCTTTAGAAGTGGTGGATATGAAGACTATGCGCTCCATGGACTTCCCTGGGTGCTGTCGGAACCAGTACATGTAAATGTAAGTGTTCCCTTTATTATGATTGCATTTCATTTCAGCAGAATGCCCTTTCCGGACCAAAAGCACATCCGAGCTTTGAGTGACACCATCATCACCTGCAAAACCTAAGAGAGGACCCAAATGTTTAGAAATGATTAATAACTAATGATGGAACAGGATGTATAGCACCATAAGAAAGGCATTCTCAGAATTCTGTAGAATAGAATACATGCAGTCCACTGGAGAGAGAACGTCAAAGTGATGAGAACAGTGATCATGCTCAACTGTGATAACAGAAAAAGAATGAGTGCACTTCACACTGCTGTCAGTGCATCCAGTTGATGATCAGCACACAGGAAATGACATCACTGCCTTTTCAGAGCCTCCATACACATTACAAGAATATAAAAAAAAGTCATTCATGAAAGCGACTGTTTCCTGTCATTGTGAAAAACACCGAAACTCAGCCTCTGCTTTTCACCAAACCACACTCACAGCAGGGGGCAGCTATTTAAAGCACCCGGGGAGCGGTGATGGGGACAGTACCTTGCTCAAGGGCACCTCAGGGCAACTACTGGTCTATGATTCCAACCCATAACTTTCTGATCCTGGAGGCAACTCCCTAACCACTAGGCCAGCGCTGCCCCGAAGTTTGTAGATTGCCTAAATGTAATAGATAATTTATCCCTACATCATACAAATTACATCAAAACAGTGTCTCCTGACATGGATTTTTGTTGCATGGTTCGGTTTCTGCACTGCTGACTGCTTAATAATTGATCACAAATTATAAATGAGGAGAAACTGCTTCATATTGATGAATTACTTGTTGAAACAAATAAAACTGTTTTTAATGTTGGAACGCATTACCTGGAGTCAACTGAAGTGATAAAGTCAAGGCAATGATAAAAGCAATCATACTGATGAGCGATGGAGGGAAGAGAGGGAAGGAGCTCCGCATGTCTGCTTATGCAGCCTGTTGACGATGAGCTTGAGGAAGTGACATCAGAACATTTCAATCCACATTGTGTTCTGTTCATTCTCTAAGTCTCCTGAATCTCTGACTCGGTTAAAGCCTAAACCTAATTCTGTAACGTGGCTTAATGTCGAAGAAAAGCCATTTGGATGTGAAACTGATTGTGATTTAAAAACTACATTATTAGTGTAGTGCCCCAGATAAGACTGAACTGCACCACTAGTGAAAAGCAGTGAGCAAATGTATCAGTCCTTAAGTTTAAAATCCTGTAAATATATTAATTAGTTCAGTCCTTAAGAAGTAATTATCTTTTATTGTGAAATAGTACATTATCAATAGCTGTCTTCAATGTTTTGTACATTATGGTTCCTGCAGTGGATGGTCCACTGGAATGAAAAAGTCATGATGATGAACATCTGTTATGACCAGAGTAGGTGCCTGCTGAAGGTGTCTAATGATGCCTACTGAAGATCACCTCAAAGAAATGACAAGAACTCAAATCATTTCCTTCATTTACATGTGTTCTTTCACCAGGAAATGTCTCTTCCAATAAAGGCACACTATATCATGCTTAGTTACAACCTCACAATGTGATTGGCTGACATGCACTCTATGAGCGTCATTGCTGGGAGTCAATAGTGGCACTTTGATGGATTTTCTGAATCACTTTGCCTTGTTTGCCTGTCAGCCAGAGATAGGAAGTGAATGTGCTTTTGTTCAGCAGTGTCTGTTTTACAACAAATATCTGTACTTCCTCATCCTCACACTTTCAGAGAAGAGCTGCAAAATTAAGTTTAATATGTCTGAAACTAATTATTTATTACTTTACATCCTTGCTCACCTTCCCAACCAGTTTCAGCCTAAAGATGCAAAAACACACAGAAAATGCAATCCTTTGGGGAATCCAGTTATAGGACGTCCCCCTGTCTGCTCTGCTGTTTATTACAGTAATATCAGTGCAGGTGTTTTTGTTCAGCAGTGTAAAAGGTCTGTATCACTGTGTTGGCTCACTGCACAGAAATACACAGCGCTGTCCTCTGAATCCACATTCTTCACAGTGAAAGATCCATTTTCAGCCTTTTCTTTCATGGCAGAGAACTTATTTTTATCAAAGGAGCCAAAGTCTTTAGAAGTGGTGGACATGGAGACTATGAGCTCCATGGACTTCCCTGGGTGCTGTCGGAACCAGTACATGTACATGTAAGCGCTCCCTTTATTATGATTGCATTTCATTTCAGCAGAATGTCCTTTCGGGACCCAAAGCACATCCGAGCTTTGAGTGACACCATCATCACCTGCAAAACCTAAGACATTACCAAAATGTTTAGAGATGATTAATAACTAATGATGGAACAGGATGTATAGCACCATTAGAAAGGCATTCTCAGAATTTTGTAGAAAAGAAAACCTGCAGTCCACTGGAGAGAGAACGTCAAAGTGATGAGAACAGTGATCATGCTCAACTGTGATAACAGCAAATGAATGGGTGCATTTCACACTGCTGTCAGTGTATCCAGTTGATGATCAGCACACAGGAAATGACATCATTGTCTTTTCAGCTCCTCCATACACATTACAAGAATATTTGAAAAAATATTCTCCCACCTATATATATTTGACGTCCCCCTGTCTGCTCTGCTGTTTATTACAGTAATATCAGTGCAGGTGTTTTTGTTCAGAAGTGTAGAAGGTCTGTATCACTGTGTTCACTCACTGCACAGAAATACACAGTGCTGTCCTCTGAATCCACATTGTTCACCGTGAAGGATCCATTTTCAGGCTTTCCTTTAATGGCAGAGAATTTATTTTCATCAAAGGATCCAAAGTCTTTTTTGGAGGTTGTGATATAAACTATGAGCTCCATGGACTTCCCTGGTTGCTGCCGGAACCAGTACATGTAAAAGAATAAGCTCCCTTTATTATGACTGCAGGTCATGTCAGCAGACTTTCCCTTCTCAACCCAGAGTGTAGTGGGGCTTTGATTAACACCATCATCTCCTGCAAAACCTAGTGGACAACAATTGATCACAAAATATAAATGAGGAGAAACTGCTTCATATTGTTGAAACAAATAAAACTTTGTAATGTTGGAACGCATTACCTGGAGTCAACTGAAGTGATAAAGTCAAGGCAATGATAAAAGCAATCATACTGATGAGCGATGGAGGGAAGAGAGGGAAAGAGCTCCACACTTCTGCTTATGCAGCCTGTTGATGATGAGCTTGAGGAAGTGACATCAGAACCCTAAGTCTCCTGAATCTCTTACTCGGTTAAAGCCTAAACCTATTTCTGTAACGTGGCTTAATGTAGAAGAAAAGTAATTTGGATGTAAAACTGATTGTGATTTAAAAACAAAATTATTAGTGTAGTGCCCCAGATAAGACTGAACTGCACCACTAGTGAAAAGCAGTGAGCAAATGTATCAGTCCTTAAGTTTAAAATCCTGTAAATATATGAATTAGTTCAGTCCTTAAGAAGTAATTATCTTTTATTGTGAAATAGTACATTATCAATAGCTGTCTTCAATGTTTTAAGAAATACATTGCATGGAACAAAAGATCCATGAGCAGGGCTGAGGTTTACCACAAGAGGTAGGAGCCCTGATCCTAGCACACTAGCACACTAGCACTTGAGCTTCCTTTCCCCTTTTTCCCAACATGACAGACATGATAGATAAAATGTTTCTCTCCGATGCAGAGGTTTTTGAGAATAAACTGAATCTTTGAGTAAAAAGATCATTCTTCGTACAGAAATAAGTTATTTTATTTTATCTCATCACAGAGCATCTCATCACAGAGCATCATATATATATATATATATATATATATATATATATATATATATATATATATACACACTGCCTGTCCAAAAAAAAAAAGTCACCTGGATTTAACAAAGCAAATAAGTAAGAGCGTCCCATTGGATAATTACTGCATTGATGATTACGTTTCAGCTGCAACAAGTTATTTAACACTAACTGGTGCAGTGAAAAGCTTCTCATTATTTAAACAACCTTGTCGGAAGACGCATCCTGTGGTCAAGGAAAAGATGTTCATTTGTTTCAGAAGGGTCAAATTAGCATGCATCAAGCAAAGAAAACATCAAAGTGATTATTCTTCTTATTGTGAAATGCAGCACAGCACAATACAATGAAGTTCAACCTCTGTGTTTTACCCATACACACACACACAGTAGGGATCAGCTATTGAAAGCGTCCAGGAGCAGTGATGGGGACAGTACCTTGCTCAAGGGTACCTCAGGGCAACCTACTGGTGAGGGAATCGAACCCACAATCTTACAATTTGTGGCTACTCCCTAACCACTGGGCCACTGCCCCAAAGAACAATTGCCCCATGTGAGGAGAAGCTGAAAGCAAACTAAATGCCCGGTATTATTTTCCAGCCATTAATTTATTTATTGCTCTTGTATGTAACTTCAATGAACCTCCTGCATATCTTCTCAACGAGAAGCGTCAGGAAAAATTGGATGGTGCTTGTTATCTGCTGCAGAACTTTCAGACGGGAATAATTTCCCTTCATTTGGCAAAATTAATGTCTCTTATATACCGGATGGCCATTTTTCCAAACCACTTTAACGGATCAGTGGATTCCTGATGGAGGTAGAAAAACCGGCATCTGCTCTTCTCTTTCTCTCCTGCTCTTCAGAGATTCCCAAGCTAGCTTGCTGCCTTCGCCAACTAAATTAAGGGCATTTCTTCCTTCCAAGCACTTGGATTTAGAAGAAGAGGAAGGAATGAAGTGTTTCTGTCTGGATTTGTCAACAGCTCATGTTTTCAAGTGTCAGACACGATTCCAGAACCCATTACGGCAAATAGAAAGTAGCCAAGAATTAAATTGGTTTTTCTGATCATAAATCAGTCTTCGCCCAGATATCATGCATAAGCAATCAGCTCCCCATTTGCTTCTGGTCTGGAGTTTCTGACAGCATGGAAATGGTGGAAATGTTCTGATTTATGGCTCTTGGGACATTTGTGATCATTTTTGTCCCTGGGATTTTGCTCTGACTGCCTGGCCTCTGTGATCTGCATCAGTCAATTAAGTTAGGAAATCAAAGCTGTGCTCCTTTTGCAGATGTAAATAAACTGTATTTTCTCAACACAACTGCAGCCGTTAAGGTAACAAATAATCTGGTATTGCTCTCATTAAACCTTTTGTAGAGCCTTTATTTCCAAATTTGATATTGTATCCATTCAAACATAATTTATTTTAAATAAAGAAATAAGAAAAAATGAAGTCTCAAATGAACATTTAGATAAATTCAGATAAATTTAAAGACCCTTAAAAATTGAGAAAGGAAAATTACTGTACAATCTCCATTGTCTTATGTGTAGCACCAGGGTCCCGGAGGAACGTTGTTTCATTTCACTGTGTAAGAAAAGCTCTAGAATTTTGACAGCAATTTTCAGCAGTTATGGAGTTAAGTGAGTACCTTAAGGCAAAGTGGGTACCTCAAGGCAACCTACTGGTCTGGTCTTCAAACCCTTCCAATCCTGGGGCCTCGTCCCAAATTCACTGTGCCCCAAATACAGAGGCTCACTGCTTCACTTTCATCCATGTCTCTACTAGTTCTCTCGTCACAGACATCACACATCAACACATGCCTTTTCTCCACCATTTACTCTCCTTTTCTTCTCTTTTATGTCTCCTTCCATCTGTCCAGCATAGATGGACACACAGAGGGAAAGACCTTTCTGTGTGTTTTTGTCCATTTCGGCTGCAATTGCTATGGATGTTAGGAAGGTGATGAAAAATAAAAATAATGGAGGATTCAACTCAAATAAAGGACTAAAGTAAAGTAACACTTCTGTTCTGGAAGCAGAAGAAGTTGAAAAGAGTAATGCAAAACATAAAGTGTTTCTTTTTTTTTCAGACAGCAAAGAAGGTTTTAGATAAAGATTTAGATTTAGAAGTCCCAGAAAAGCATCCAGGCTCCATGTTTTAGCCTAAACTCCACAATCGCCAGGAAACAGATTCATAAAAGATATCCTTGAATGTAAAGAACATGCACTTTTATTTTTTTAATATAGTAGAACATATCTGACAACCCAGTTTTATGAGCAAAAAATTGGCACAGTATCACCCACCAGTCTAGGTTCCTACACTCCTGCAGAGGTGGCCCTGTGTTTAGGGACCAGGCACCAGCATCAGAAGGTCTTGGCCTCAGTTGCAGATTGAATCTCATCACAGAGTATCATATATATATATATATATAGGGGGCAGTGGTGGCCTAGTGGTTAGGGCGTCAGCCACTTGATCAGAGGATCGGGGGTTCAAACCCCTTCCCAATAGATTGCCCTGAGGTACCCTTGAGCAAGGTGCCGTCCCCGTCCCGCTCCTCCCTGCGATGGGCTGGCGACCTGTCCAGGGTGCGTCCCCTGTCCTCGCCCTGTGTGCGCTAGGTTGGACGCCAGCACTCCCCCGCGACCCCGTTTGGGACAAGCGGCAGATAATGGATGGATGGATATATATATATATATAGGTAATTGTGTACATGGTGTACATAAATGAAAGCATGAGGAAAAGCAGTGAATAGAATGTACAGAACGTGTTTCACAGCATCTGATGTTTAAGAGATTGCCGCAGGTGTAGAGCTCTGTCTGTATCTTTTTGTTCAAAAAGGAAGGCACTTCAGACACTGTGTGTTCTTGCTGCACAGAAATAAACAGCACTGTCGTTTTCCATCAGATTGTTAACTGTAAGTGTTGCAGCACTGCTCCCATCACCATCCAGCTGAATTTTGTCTTTATATTTACTCTCTGGAAAAGGATTTCTGAGGTTAAGGTATCCAAGGAAAATTAACATTTTATCTTCAGACTGCTTATACCAGAGAATATGCTCAAAGTCTTTGACTGAGTGAGAACAGGAGAGTTTAGCAGATTCTGTTGGGTTCTTCACCATGTGAGGAGGAGACTGGTGAACCTGACGATTTGCCCCAAGGCCTGAAGACAGAGAAATAAAGTAAAATGATTAACTTTTATAGTAGAGACAGTAAGTAGAGACCATGTCTTAACAGTCAGTACGATATGAGACACAAAGAATGTCAACAGAATGATCACGGTGAACAGAATGATCATTGTGAGCTGTTTTCCTTCCAGTGGAGGTCAACAGGACCCATGTCTACAAGTGCAAGTTGACAGGAAGTGATATCACAGTATTAATTATCTTTTATAATTATCAATCCCAGGCACAAACACACACACACACACACACACACACACACACACACACACACACACACACACACACACACACACTCACACACACACACACCTCTTAGAAGCTACTTTCAGCATTTATACTGACAATTATTAAGGCTCATTTCAACAAATGCCACTTCTCATACAGTCTACATAATGTAGTCTGCTTTCTGCATTCTGAACACTTCCCGACACAGTGATATCAGAAGATTTTTATACTGAATGTGTCATTTTGTGCTGTTTCAGTGTCTGTTAAGGAGGAGCTCTAGTTCTTGTAGAGGGTAAAGATTAGATTTTTTTGCTGTGCATCCTGCTTTGCACAGAAGTAGACAGCACTGTCTGTGCTCTGCAGCATCATTACAGTTAGATTCAGAGACGCTCCTTTTCGTGCAACAGACACTTTCTGCTTGAACTTATCTTCCACTGCTGCCATATTAATATAGTAATAAGCAGTGGCCTCAATTGGCCTTGCAGGTCTCTGTCTGAACCAGTACATCCCGTTATAGGTAGTACTGATCTGGGAACATTCAAGAGTCACATTTTGACCCTCATATGCAAAAACATCAGGAGATTGTTTTAAACTCAAACCTGAAACAACACCAACAATAAGACTTTGCTTACAATTTTGTATTAACAGGCAATTCAATAGGTTGAAACTTTCACATATTAAGCATTTTTATAAAAGGTTGAAATTAATTGGCACAGCAATTAGGAATATATGAAAGATGCACTTACCAGCAGGTAAAAACAGGAACAAAAGTGCTAAACTCGACATGTTCTTTGTCTAATCCAGAGCGAACCAAATACTAATATAACCAGCAAATGGTGAAGTGTGACCTCTAGAGGATTCAACTCAGTGCAACTGTGCCACACCTCCCTCAACTGGTCCAAGATCTTGAAAAGATAATTATGAAAAAGTCCTAGCATTACAAATGTTGTCTTAAATTCTTAAATGACCACATTCAACAGCAATTCTTCAGGAGATTCAGGTCATTAATGATGTCCTTTGGCCATTATTTCTCAGAAATTATTTCTTCTTCTGTTCTTGTTAGTGGTCACCACAGTGGATCAGCCATCTTCGTTTGTTCCATGTCTTCTGCATCTTATTCTTTTACAAAACAATGGTTGCCAGAGCCAAGATAAACATATTTTGCAGACGTCCTTTTTAGTTATAGTTTAGAATAGCCAAACATAGCATTGACACAGGTTGTAAAACTATCTGTGGTTTAGACTTAACTAATCTGATTTTTGGAGCAATCCAAACATGAATAATGCCAGATGACCACAGTTTTACTATGTAATGACAGAAAGCTTTCTATGTGACAACACATCTGTTTTGGTTAAGCAGGTGTATCTCATGCAGTTGAGTGAGTTTATTAGAGAGTTTTTGTTCTTGGGACAGGACATGTGCAGCACTGTGCATAATAAGCTGCACAGAAGTACATGGCATTGTCCTTCATTTCTCTTGTCTGGGAAATTTCCAAAGAAGCTGATGATTTCCCATCTCCCTTAATGGTAAAATTGTCTTTATATTCATCCTCCATTTTGGGAGTGCTGTATCTTACGTAACCAATGAGTTTGAGGCTGGTGTCTTCATCATTTGCTCGCTGATACCACAATATCGTATCATAGTTATCGAAGCTATGTTTGCAGGTGAGTATTACAGTCGTCTTGGGGAAACACAGCACATTACCAGGGGTCTGATGAACTTCTTTGCAAATTAAGCAACCTAGGTTGAAAAAGAAGTTTTAGGCCTGTTTTAACTTTACTTTAAGAAACATGTTGAGCTGGGACCAGTGTTACCTGAGAGACAGCAGATGGAGATCACAAGTTTAAAGAGGAATCTGATCATTGTGTAAAGCAGAAGAAAGTTGTAACAGGTAAGTTAGACTAACTCTAACACAGGAACTGGCATCGAGTTGTGACCAGACAGGATATGACATTTTGCAACATGGAAAGATCACTCCCACTGAGTGAGCTTTAGGGCTGTTCAGGGCTTTGAGCCAAAAGCCGTTTTAGTGAAGAATGCTACTTCAGAGCTTTTTCTTGCAGTATATAATTTTTTTTTTTTATATCACAAGGCATTGTTTTTTGTTTATAAGATGCAGTACTGTTGTTAGAGATGCATCAAGGGCCATCAAAGTTTTCCTTGCAGTTGTGGTGGCCTAGTGGTTAAGGAGTTGGTCGCAGGATCAGAAGGTTGTGGGTTGGATTCCTAGACCATTGGGTTGCTCTGAGAACATGGTATCATCCCCATCACTGCTCCCTGTGATGCTTTAAATAGCTGTACCCTGCTGCACGTGTATGTAAGGGTTAAACGCAGAGGTTGAATTTTGTTGTGTTGTGCTGTGCTGCATTTCACAATGACAAGAATAGTCACTTTCACTTTCACATCGCTGCTGACAGACTGATAAAGTGTCCTGAGGATGGAATAGATCACTTAACCTGAGTGAACTGTTTTCACTTATTCTGTTTTGAATGTATTAAAAAAGTTAAGAATACAATTGATCCTGAAATTTGTGTAATAAATGTGTGTCTGGTGTCATCGACAACTTAAAAAAACATAAGTAAATAAATCATTTTTTTTATTCAAACGTTGACAAACAGCAGATAAATAATAAAAAAACAATATAATTTATCCTACTTACAGGAATATATATCAATAACAATTGTTTATGAAGTTAAAGAGGAATGAAGGCCTTAACAACTGGCAGAGGGAAATTTTGAAATTGTGCAGACACAAAATATCCAAAAGCTTTGCCACAGCACCATCTACAGTTCATGACACATTGTCACATCAGCAGAAGGTGCCATTGAAACTAACTCATTGATGTGAAATCCAGGGAGTCTTGGGAGATCAAGACCCCTACCTGAAAGCCTCTACTGTAAAAGTTTGTCTGTAAAACCATTTTAAGTGAAGAACGAGCAAGTAGTGTTGCAGTGCAGCAGGTGCGCTGGTTACATTATTATTTTTGGATTGTTGTTAAGTGAAGTGACTGTTTGTCATTGTGAAACACAGCACAGCACACAGTGAACCACATCAAAATACGACACCTGCTTTTCAACCATAAACACAGTGCAGCAGGGGGCAGCTATTGAAAGTGCCCAGAGAGCGGTGATGGGTGATGGTGATGTTACCTTGCTTAAAAGTACCTCAGGGCAACCTACGTGCCTGGGATTTAAACCCACGACCTTCCAAACCTGAGAACAACTCTCTCACCACTAGGACGTCCATCCATCTAACCCAACCTCCTGCTCCCTATTCATACAACGTACTTCACATACACACTAGTTACAACTATTTAAAACCTCCAATAGACATTAGAGTAAATATTAAAGCTTCCTGCTTATGGTAAAATCTAAACACACACACATCTACACACAAACACACAAGCACACTAGTTACAACGGTGTATTACAAAGCTCCTGAGAGAGTGGATTTAAAAAAAATAATGTTCCAACCAAGATTATATCTTCTAGTTTTGGATTTTTATTCTGGTGTGTTAATATTGATTGTCTTTATTACATCATATTCAGAAAACACTTATCATTCAGTTTTCATTAAAAATAATAAAAAGAAAACTAATCATTGCATATCTTATTAAACAGGATGTTGCAGGTTCATTGATTTTCTTTTTATGCTTTTTTTATTCAATAAAACTGGCAGACCGTCAAAAGCAGACCACATAAGCAGGTGTTAATAATGAGCTTTCTCGATTGGCAGTTTATCAAAAAGCGTTTTTGTGCCGAATACAGCAGCTCTGCAGCACTGTGTAACAAGCAGCACAGAAATACACAGCACTGTCTGAGGAGGAAAGATTCTTGATGGTCAGAGACACATTGCTGTTTCCATCTCCGGTCATGTCCACTTTAGTCCGAAAGTCTGTTTCTATTTTGGGTTGTGACTTTGCATAGAGATACCCCAAAAAAGTCAGCTCTCGGCCTTGGGATTGTTTGTACCAGTTGATTTGGTTATAACCTGATACACGCTGTGAACACTCAATAATAGTAGATGCTTCAGGGTTCTCTATCAGATCAGGAGGAGTCTGGCTGACTTGATTACTTTGAGAAAATCCTGGAATAAGAAAAAAAACAGATTCATTTATAATTTGGTACAGTGTGTGAAAACTCAAGTAAAGCAGATGCTTTATGGTTTATGGTCTAATGAGGAGTCTGGATGACTCGATTACTTCTTGAAAGCCCTGGAATTGAAGAACGAATATTGATTTATGTGCTACAAAGCAACAAAAGTAGTATATTTGTATAATCTTACCAAATAGGCATGTTGATAAAATAATAAAACTTCCAGCAGAGCTCATCCTGAATCTTAGAGAGAGACACTTCAGACTGTTCTGACACTGCACCCAAACTTGTACATATATAATACATCATAGTACCTCTCAATACTGTAGCATTACTTCTCAAACTCCATGACAACGGTGCCACCTCATGCTGAAGATCTGAAGTTCACTGCTGCTGGTAATTATTTGGGCGTTGAGAGGAGCTGATTGGCAGTTTGAATATTTTATGGAATTTAATCAGAATCAGAAATTTGTGAGTGTACTCCTCATGCTGGGTTGATATTCAACAGTATTCTGACATTCATACTGAGATGTTGCTGCACCTTTAAGTGCCTACAGTCAGTGAAAAGCATGAGTGATGAAAAGAGGGGTTTTATGTTGAGGATTACAGCAGCCTGTAGCACTGTGTCTACTTGCTGCACAGAAATAAACTGCGCTGTCAGATGGCTGCAGATTTTTGATAGTAAGTGACCCATTATTGCGTCCATCTCCATCTAATTCAATCTTGGTTTTCAGAGGCTCCTCAGGGTATTTTGATCCTAGATTAAGATACCCAAGAAGATCTAACTGGCTGTTCTCAGATTGTTTATACCACAGCATGAGCTGGTAGTCCTGTATGGAGTGTGAACATTGAAAATTTGCAGAATCGCTGTGTATTTCTGAACAGCAGAGAAGACGTCTGGTGAACCTCTTTTCCAGCTGTAGAAGAACCTGCATGAAGTAGTAGAATGGGTTAATTTACCACACGTTATATATCAAGTACCTTTATCCTGACCTGCAATAGATAAATATTAATTGGAAGGTGTTAATGGTCTTCAAGTACCAGTAAGGCAGATGAGGGATGCAGTAAATGTGATAAGAATAATCATCCTGTCATCTCTGTGATCACATGTCAGCATGACTGCCAGCTGATACCAGTATTCATAAATGTACATGTTCAGTGTTGATGGAGGTGGGAGCTTTTTGCTGAAGAGGGCAGGACCTTGAAGCACTGTGCTTGCCTTGCTGCACATTAGTACACAGCACTGTCTTCATCTGCTCTCAGTTTAAGGACAAAGAGTTGAGGGATTGGCTCCATCTCCATACACATTAAAGTGATCCTCAAATGAGCTTTCAGCAGTTGGATTACTGTAGTAGGCATTTGCAATTAGCTTTAGAGAACCATCACTATGAGAGTGTTGGAACCATAAGATTTTTTAAAGTTGGAAACATTATGGTGGCAGTGTTGTTTGCAATCATCTCCTGGATATTTCACCAGATCAGAGGGGTTCTGGTGAACGTCATACTTCTGCCCTGGGAACAGAAAAAAATATATATAATAATTTGTCTGAGATAAGTAGCAGCTCCAACTTGTGCCCCTGCAGTTTTGCACAGCCTAATATTATATTTAACACACCTATAAATATAAGGTAATGTAACGGTCCTGTGCCAGTAGAGGGCGCCCTGCTCTGATTGTGCACACCTGAGCATTGGGTGCCAGGTGTATCTCATTGGGGCTGGGGTTATAAGCCCCAGTGAAGCAGAGCAGGGTGCTGGTCATACTGTGTGCGCACTGTGATTACTTGGGTTATGGTTTGCATTTGTTATGTTGGTTATGTTTAGTTTGAGTTCTGTGCACTTTATCAGTCATTAAAGTCCAGTACGAAGCTCTCGGCTCTGCGTTGGCGTCCAGTCCTCAACACCGCCCTGTGACAGGTAAGAATGAAGTAATATGTGTTTACCTTTTACCATCCATCCATCCATTATCTGCCGCTTGTCCCAAACGGGGTCGCGGGGGAGTGCTGGTGTCCAACCCAGCGCACACAGGGCGAGGACGGGGGACGCACCCTGGACAGGTCGCCAGCCCATCGCAGGGATTTACCTTTTACCTTTCCTAGATAACTGTTCAGTACAATCCATGCTTTTCTAATTTACTATCAATTATAAATATTTATTGGTAGGAAACTAAGACAATTGCATATATTTCAATAAATAAATCCTAACAGTCATACATATTAATATGTTAAAATAACACAAATTGAGTTTGTAAAATTCTAATCAGTTTTAAAGTCAATATTTTGGATGACCACCAGTATTCAGCAACACAGCCTGAATTCTCTTAGGCAAGTTTTTTTGTCTTTGCTTTTAAGGTCGTGTTCAGGAATAGTTTTCCAGGCTCCTTAAGGATGTCCCTTCTTTGGACGTTGGGAGGCAACCTTCAGTCATTTTATTTGTCAGTCTAGTGATTATAATTACTGCTTTATGAATTATTATTCACAAGTTTTATGAAAATTGTATATTTGTAAACATCCTCTTTTTGAAATCTAACTAACTTTCTTGCTTGCAGCAGATTTTTTGTCATCAGGCTGGTAGCAGTTTGGTGATCATGATTAAACGCAGCACACACACACACACACACATGCAATACAGTCAGAGTGGATTCCTTCTCTTTTCTCTCTGTTCACCACAAAGCTAACCCATGCGAATGACTGACACTCAGCTCTGAATCGTTGGGATTTTTAAATCCTGCCCCAATGAAACTCACCTGTGCCCTCATGAGCCCAGGTGTGCACAGTCAGAGCAGAGCACCGCCTACTGTGACAGCTACATTATTCGTCTTTGGGATTTCAAGGCCTCCACTTCTGAACACCCGCCCCTCAATTCTGCTGCCATACAACTGACACGCTCCTGCAGCTCTCTTCCTTTTGCAGTTCGGCCTGAGGAGCTGCGCCATTGTCCTGCACCTGCTTCATCTCTATCTTGACCTGATCCTCCTCCTGCTCCAGAACCTTCTCAGCCTCCACATGCTGTGCCTTGACCTGATTCCTCTTCAGGGGGCACTTTAGTGTACAGACTCTCCTGCAAAGCTGAAATCTCTGCTCCATTCTTACTATTCCATGCAGTTTGGTTCTCATGTTCCTCTACCTTTTTGACTGATCTGAATGTTCATGTAGCTAATTTGTTCATCTCTCTGTCGATTCAGAGAGAAGTGCCCTGTGCTTCACGTTGGCCTGTTTGAGATTTTCTGTTTTTCTTGGATACTGTTAGGGCTTTCAGTTAACAAAATAATCTGTTCACTCCTGTCTTTACTCTCCTTTTCACACTTCCGGCACTCTGCTTGCTTTTCCTCTAGTTCTCCTCCAAGTTTAGCACATTCCCTTCAAAGGGAACACACCTCAGACTGGTAGCCTTCCTGAAACTCCTTCCTGAGGGAGACCACCTCATCTTCAAAAGTCACTACTTTCACAGAACAGATTTCTTTTTGCTTTTCTTCCACTTTGTTTCCATATCATGCAGGGTTTGCCTCAAATCAGAATTCTACATTTATTTGGCCAGCACTGTGGCTAAAGTTTTCTTTAATTTGCTGCTACTCTCTACAGCATCTCATTCTTTCTCTTTAAGCTTCTCCAAGCTTTGCTAAATAGCCAGTGTAGTCTCTACCAATTTTCTCATTCGAGTCCTTTAGATCCTGTTTTAGTGCATGTACTTTACCTCTAGTGGCCCCTGTGCCCACTGCCTGGCACCGTGGAGCTTGACTGGCATTTGCCAGAGAACATCCCAGAATTGGCAGTTGCAGCACTGGTGCTCTGTGCTTTTCACAGAGATGAGAGCAGGTTCACTCTGAGCTCATGTAACAGATGTGAACGGGTCTGGAGAAACCGCTGTGAACGTTATGCTGCCTGCAACATTGCTCAGCATGATCACTTTGGTGGAGGGCCAGTGTTGGTCTGAGGAGGCATATCTATGCAGGGACACACAGACCTACACAGGATAAACGATGGCACCCTGACTGCCATTAGGTATCGTGATGAAATCCTTACACCCATTGTTAGACCCTTCGCTGGTGCAGTGGGTCCTGGGTTCCTCCTCATGTGGCAAGAGTATGCAGGCAGTTCCTGAAGGGTGAAGGAACTGATACTATTGACTGGCCTCCACGCTCGCCTGACCTTAATTGAAAAGAACATCTCTGGGACATTATATTTAGGTCCATCTTATGTAGGCAGCGGTGGCCTAGTGGTTAGGGAGTTGCCCCTGCATCGGAAGATTGTGGGTTCAATTGCCTCACCAGCAGGTTGCCCTGAGGTACACTTGAGCGAGGTATTGTCCCTGTCACTGGTCCCCGGGTGCTTTCAATAACTGGCCACTGCTGCACAGTGTTTGCATGGGTAAATTTGCAGAGGTCCAATTTCGTTGTGGTGTGCTGTGACCTTGCAATGACAAGGGTTGTCACTTTCACTTGCACTTTCATGTAGCCGCAGACTGTACAGGAGCTCACTGTTGCCCTTGTCAGGATCTGGGAGGAGATACCCCAGGACAACGTCAGGTTTGCATACCAGCATGTGGGGGCCATACAAACTACTGAGTACCGTTTTGAGTTTCTGTAATTACATTTCAGGAAACTGGACCAGCCTGCTGCATCGTTTTTTCAGTTGAAAAAGCCCAGGTGTGCTCATGCTCAGCTCAGCTACATTATTCATCCTAAGATCCAGACTTTCTTGTCTCTTTAATGAGGAACAGTTTTGTTAGGAACAGAAGGATGAAGACTTTGGCCTGGCTAAGAGACTTCAGGCTGTGCTGAAGAATTAGGGTGGTCATAGCAAGTATTGACAAACACATCTGCCAGTTTTGATCAATCTTGTGAATATCTCTGCACCCCCGGGCATGTAAGCACTCAGAAAACCCTCTTTTTTTTTTTTTTTTTTCATTAAATGGATCCTGTAGGAACAGTGTGATTTTCTTTTAAAGGTGTGCTGGGCTCCAGGTGAAGTGCACGCTGAACATTTAAGCTCCCTTTATAATAGCACCATAAAGAGGAACTCTAGTACTTGGTGGACTGGGAGGTTTAAGGTCCTGAGAAGCAGAGTTGGGTCCGACCCAAGGATATCCTTGACCCTCTGCTTAAAGTGGACTTCCATTAGAAAGACTCTCCTTTCGGCCCAGGAAAGATGATATAGAGACAAAGTGTCAGCCTTACATGGTGGATGTAGAGCCCAGAGCAAGCAGAGCAACATTCCCTAATAAACATCAACAAAAATAAACACTTGGAATTCTCAACCTGAGAATTGTATTATTAATTGTATTATTTTATTATTTTATTGTTAACAAAATCATTTGGCAACAAATAAACATTTTTTGTGAACCACAGTTTTAAGTGTTCCTGATTAAAAAAAATAAAGCATTAGGTTTTTTTTTTTTTTTTTTCCTTCCAAGAACGATGTTGGTATTTGGTTGAGAGACATTATTTGGTGGATAATTTAAGCTTTAGTTGAAGATTTAGAATATGTGGTGGAGCAAGATGGTGTTTGGTGGAGAACTGTGTCAATGTGCAGAAACCATCTCTGTCTCACTGTTTCCTGATAAATACTGGAAGAGAGAAATGAAGCAGTAGATTGATTATGATTTATTACTAAAAGGCCAGTGGGCTTCTGGTTGACCTTCATTTGGGAGCAGAACCCACATTAGAATGTAGAAGCTGAAACTCTGTGACATCATAAAGGATGCTTCGGAGTTCTGGACAGACGACCACTTTTCACACGATTCTGAGTGAAGACAACGTAGAGAGCACTTGACAACATGTCTCTTTGTATGATTTGCTGCTGTGACGTCCCTTTGGACGACTCGGACACAGAGAGGAGAGAGGACAGAACTGATGGAGGAGGAACCAGAAAGAGAAAGAAAAGATCTAAATGGAGATGCATGAGGAGTGCATGGAGTATCTTGATAAACTCCTCAAACATCAAGTAAAGGAGGAGGAATTGGCAGAAGTTCTCGATCTGCCGATTGTTCTTGTCTCCAGCAGTCTCAGCTTTCCATCAACTGAGACGCTGGAGAACGAGGACACTCCCCTCCAAATGGCCCTACAAGGCCTCATGGACTTGATGTTGGAGGAAAATAATTCATAAAATTACTGAGCTATTTGTAGTGAATCCTTTAAAGTAGAACCAAAAAGAGAGAGGAAATATAAAATATAAAAAATTACATACTTGTTTTGTACAATATTTTTAGGCATTGAAAAATACGAATACAGCAGTGGCAAGTAAAAATAATAGCGTTATTATTTACACTATTATAAAATAATGAGTTATTTTTAATATTTTTATCATTTTTAAAATACTCTTATTTTGGTAAGGATTTTTATTGTGCCTGCTTTACAGGAGCATAAAATGAGTACAATTCTGGCAATTGTGATTATTCTTTGATTTGACCCATAATGCATTACAAAAATCCCTGAGGCTCTGATTGATCAATTTTGTCAAATGCCTTGTCACTGATTGGTTAGTTAAGAATATAATACAAGTAATTAATAGTGAATACAGAATTGTTCATAGTAGATGCAGTGTAATTCATAGTGGAAGCTGAAAAATGAATAGAATAGTAGAGACTGAAAGTAAATCCTCAATAAATCTTAGTGAATATTGAACCATTCTTACTGGAAGCTGAATAAGTCATAGTGTTTACTATATAATGTACAGCAGAGGCTAAATAATTCATACTGGATAATGACAAGATAGATATTTAATTAAAATGAAAAGTAGTTATTAAAAAAATCATAGTAGATTATAATCAAATTTTCATATTAAACAATACATAATAGATAGTGAATGACTTACTGGGTATAGTTAATAATTCATAGCCAATATTATATGTTCCCCTAGTGGAAATTATATCATTCATAGTGGATAATGGGGAACATAGTGGAAATAGAATAATTCATGTTAGAGTATTTGCCGGTTCCTTGTGAATTTTTCATAGTACTTAATAAATAATTCATATTGGATAATGAATAATTCCCAGTACATGCTGAATAATACACACATTCAGGTGAGACAGTTCTGAAGTGGACAGTATTGTCTGCATGTAGCTGGTCTTCATTTTAATGAAAAATTGAAAGTTGTCAACAGTGCCCTTCAAAACTATAGGCATTCATGAAGACAATGTTCATCCAATTGATTTAAAATAAAAGAAAATTAAAATTTTTGGTGACAAAAGGACTTTAAGGTGTTGTCCAACTGTACAGGACTTGAAGCATTGTCAGTGTGGAGAAGATAACTGCTGATATTTATTCATGTTAAAGGAGGATACCAGCACCGAGCTGAAGAAGCTGAGGTCCAGCCCGCTGAGCTCGTTGACCTGATTGGTGATGAGGTGACCATCAGCCAACCTCTGGGTAAGAAATGAAAAGAAATGTGATCTATGTTGAAGGTCAATCAGCTGAACATCTCCATGAAATTTTACCCACCAGCAACACCTCACAATTCATAGCCTCTCCCTCCTTCTGTCTTCACACAAACACTGAACAATATCAACACATTGAATGACATTTGAATGGAAATTTGGATCTAATTGCAAATAAGCAGATGAGCAGTGAAGGGGCAGCGGTGGCCTAGTGGTTCGGGCGTTGGCCACTTGATTGGAGGATCGGGAGAATCGAACCCCTTCCCAATAGGTTTCCCTGAGGTACCCTTGAGCAAGGTCCCCGTCACGCTCCTCCCTGCGATGGGCTAGCAACCTGTCCAGGGTGTGTCCCCTGTCCTTCGCGTGTTAGCTGGAATGGACTCCAGCACCCCCCCGCGACCCCACTTGGGACAAGCGGCAGGAAATGATTGACTGACAGATGAGCGGTGAGGACGAGGCCATTGCTGACCTCATGGCCATTTGCCTCGAAGACTCTGAACCAGGCAGGCATTGAGACAGCTCAAGGTGAGGAAAGAAAATAAAGAACTGATCATGTGAGACCAGCACTGGTAACGATCTGACAGTGTTTATTGATGTGAATTTAGAGAACAAGATGATGCTCAAAGGCATGGAGCCTGAAGCTGAGGATGAGGCCATTCAGAGCACCATGGATGTCCTGCTGGAAAAGACTGATGACCTGCCAGTGGAGAAATCACTGGGTGAGTGAAGGAGAGCAAAAGAGAGATAAACTAATAATTCAATTCATATAAAAGCAGAAGATGAACTTAATCTGCATTCATTTCTCAAATATATTCCAGAAAACGATGCTGAGGCCTGGAGGACTGTCATCCCAGAGCTCCTGGACATGCTCTTTGAGGACATCCAGAGAGCTCTTGACCAGAGTCTGGGTGAGTACAGGACATAAGAGCTAGACATTAAATGGACTTTGGACATTAAAGTATTCATGAACTGATTCATATCCAAGATGTACATTGTTGAAAATCTGATTATCTGTTATTGGAAGTGGTTACTAAGGTGTTGCTAGGTGAATGTAAAAATGAAAGTTTGGGCTCCGCTTCAGCAGGTCTCTCTTTCTTTAATGCTTCAGCACAAAAAAGTAGATGATTGCTAAGGTGTTGCTCGGCTGTTTGTGTCATCCTAGGTGGATAAAAGTGTCACTTTTTGGTTGCTAAGGTGTTACTATGCTGTTATGTTATCCCAGGTAGCTGCTGGATAAATGGCTCAATTAATTTCCTCTCATTTGTAAATGTACCTTACATTGTGTGCAAGTTCTTAAAGTATCAATAATTACTTGGCATCCAAAATAAACAAGTTTTAATGATAAATCTTCATTGATTTTGTAACAGAACTCAAAAAGCTGCTACCCCCTGCAGCAGAGGCCAAAGCAGAGCCAACAATGGAGGTTTTGATCCTTTCAGACAGCCCTGCCACCACACCTGAGAGTGAGCAGAAGCCATAAAACATGTTTAAAGTCATGATGTGAGTTAGATTGCCAAATACTCCTAATACTGATATTGAAACAGGAGATCAGCTACAGAAGGAAGCAGATTCTCCATTCGTCATTGAGCTCCTGGACACCATACTTGAAGATGTCCAGGAAGCTCATGACCGGCGTCTGGGTGAGTGAATGACAGCAGACAGAGATATTAATACATAAATAGACGGAGAAACTACTGATGTTCAGTTCATATAAAACAGGAATTGAACTTGCATTCATTTCTCAATAATATTCCAGAAAGCGATCCCAGGGCCTGGAGGACCATCCTCCCAGATCTCCTGGACGTGCTCTTTGAAGACGTCCAGAGAGCTCTGGACCAGAGTCTGGGTGAGTACAGGACATAAGCGCTAGACATTAAATGGATTTAAAAGTATTCAGGAACTGATTTAAGATTAACAAGATTTAAACTGCTGAAAGTCTGATTTTCTGTTATTGGAAGTTGTTACTAAAGTGTTTCTAGGGTGATGTAAATGTGAAGGTTTGGGCTCAGCTTCAGCAGGTCTCTCTTGCTTTCATGCTTCAACACCAAAAAGTAGATGGTTGCAATGGTGTTGCTAGGCTGCTGTTTTATCCTAGATGGATGACAGGGTGTAACGTTTTGGTTGCTAAGGTGTTGCTATGCTGTTATGTTATTCCAGGTAGCTGATGGATAAATGGCTCAGTTAAAATCCTCTCATTTGTAAATGTACTTTACATTGTGTGAAAGTTCTAAAAAGTATCAATGATTACTTGACATCCAAAAAAAAAGAAGGCTTAATGAACAATTTTTGTTGATTTTGTAATAGAGGCCCAAAAAGTGGCATCCGCTGAGGCTGCACTGACTGTGGTTCATGTGGATCAGGTTACAGCCACGCCTGAAGGTGAGAAGAACCCATAAAACATGTTTAGCATCATAATGTGGGTTAGGTTGCCAAATACTCCTATTAATACTGATAATTGAGCTCCTGGACACCATACTTGAAAATGTCCAGAGAGCTCATGACCAGTGTCTGGGTGAGTAAATGACAGCAGACAGACATATTAATATAAATATATGGCGAAACTAATGATGTTCAGTTCATATAAAAGTAGGAATTTAACCTAATCTGCATTAATTTCTCAAAAATATTCCAGAAAGCGATCCTGAGGCCTGCAGATCCATCATCTCAAAGCTCCTGGACATGCTCTTTGAGGATGTCCAGAGAGCTCTTGACCAGAGTCTGGGTGAGTAAATGACATGGAAACAGCAAACAGCTGGACACATGAAGATATTTAGGAGAACATTTTCATTTCTTCAATCATTTCTCTTCATTTTACAGTAGAAATCAAGCCAGCAGAGTTCCAGTGATGGAGGAGCCAACACCTGAGAAGGACAACCTCATGTCTCAGGCTGAGAAACAGTACAGTGATCCAGTTTTTATCTGTAGATACTGGGCACTAACTCCAGTCAGGCGGTAGTTACCATCGGATTGTCACTTTTCCCCTTCATGAGTTGACAATTGCTATATACAGCAATTACTGGTGGAGACCAGATGCAGTCCATTCAGCTGGCCCACATGGATATGTCCTGTAGCCGGTCCCTTGCTGAGTGACGTACATGGTGTAGGATTAGAACTAAAAAAGAAACTTGAACTTACAGCATGTAATGATGTGGAAGCAGATACAGGACAGAAAGGCACAATGCCAATTTAAAGATCCCAAATTAGGAACAGACTTGCCTAATGCATATTTTCTCATGCAGACAAGACAGTGTAACAGCAGAAGCTCAGTCTCAAGCAACACCAGAGATTACCAAACCCCACTGGAGACTGAGCCATAAACTCAACTTCAGACTTTGGTTGAGTAAATGAAAGAACTATAAAAATACTATGGTGTTAACATGATGGAAGGATACTGAAGGAAAGATGCTTATTTTTTTTTAAATCTCTAAAGACACAACAGTCTGCAATCCCCCTTATTTTTTCTTCCTGTTTGAACAGATGTAGTTGATGACGACCTCCCACTGGTACCAAAGAAGACCAGGAGAGAGACAGTCGTAGAGTTTGCAAGATCAACTACAAGAAAGACACGGAACCATCGGGGAAATATTAGATCCTCCTAAGAAAAGAGTCCAGGTATGGCCCTACTTTTAAACTTTGGAACTCTGTGAGGAGCATTTCTTCATGTATTTATCTGTTATTTGTCTTTGGTTGTAAAGTTCTCTCAGGGCTGATCTCAGCTGGAGAGAACCCTGTCACTTACACTTGTGGTCACCAGAGGACCAGGGGGAGCATCTTGAAGAAAAGGGAAAGAATAGGAGGAACGGAGGACGGAAAGAATTTATATTTTTTTAGGTCTAGGTCGATCAAAAAAAACCTTCAGTTTTAGTAATTGTCCCTCAATAACAGAACCTTTGTCATGTTTTGGTCTTTTGATGTCTGTAAGCAAGTTTAGACATTTCAGTTCATTCATTTGTTTACAGACAAAGAGACAACATCGAAGGAAGAGGAGTTGTGCAGAGAGAGTGGAGAGGGAAAAGGACTTATTATGGCAATGGGACTGACTTTGGGCACTATGAAACCTGGACCACCTGGAGACCTGGGGGCTGACTGAAACATCCTCAGCCCTCAACCACACCTCCAACCACTCCCCCAACAACTCACCCATCCACCTCCAACTACACACCCCAAACCACGCATTCCAACTACCCCCCAAACCACCTCAATCCCATTCCCTGATATCTTAAAAGAAAAAAAAATACACACATATGTAAATAGTCACACACACACACACACACACACACGTACAAACACACTCACACGCCCATAAACATAAATAGTCACATGCACACAAAATGTGAAGCATTAATTGAATCAAAGCATTAAAGTTTGTCTCTTTATTCTTGATTTCTACTGGAACACTTTCAGTCTCTTCACTGAATCCTCTGCTGAGACTCTGTTAGAGGAAGGTGTGTTTTTCACTCTTACCTTTATTAGTGTGTTGGTGATCAGAGAGTATTTTCAGGAGATCCTACTTCACTAAAGTCATGTGATCAATTTTATATCACTCTGACAGAACTTGGAATGGAACTCCACCTGCTTTGCTTTTTCAGGCAACGTTTGCTTGGTCTGCTCCTGGAGACACACTGTCTGCTCCCCTGCTTTAACACTCACTACAGCCCAGTGAGGCTCCTTCACCTCCTGATTACCTGGAGCAGGTGTGTTGAGAGCAGTGAGGACACTCCAACAAGGAGAGAGAGTGTCTTCAGGATCGGGAGCTGAGACACTCACAAGCACACTTTATCTAAATCAGGATTTTTCTTGACTTGAACCATTATGGCAATTTGCTCTGCCTCCCTTCTTTCCTAGTCAAGTAGTCAAGTCAAGTAGGTGTTTTATTGTCATTTCAACCATTTACATAGTACATAGTGAAATGAAACAACGTTCCTCCAGGACCCTGGTGCTACAAATGAGACGACATAAAAGACAAGTGCAGACAAGAGACAATCGTCTGACAAGAGACAGGCCGTATATGTATGAATTTGGATGGAACAGAGCAGCAATGTTGTAACTAGACTGTACAGAGCAGCAGTCTAATGAACAGCATTGTTGAAAAAGTGCAGAGTGCAAATTAAGCAGTAATAATAACAATAAAGTGACTGTGCATGACCAGTAACTGGTGCACTTAACCCGGTGGTCATTGAAGTATCATTTTGCAGATCAAGGTTGGATGTTCAGGAGGAAGAAACTGTTTACCATCCTGGAAGTGGAGGCCAGCATGCTACGGAACCTTTCCCCGGATGGCAGTAGGGAGAAGAGTGTGTGGGACCGTCCACAATGCTGACTGCTTTGCAGATGCAGCAAGTGGTGAAAATGTCCTGAACAGAAGGCAGAGACAAACCAATGATCTTCGTTTACATTTCGGCATTTATGAACACTCTTATCCTGAGCGACTTACAACAGTGCTTTGCTTCCACATTAGATCATTATCTTGGTAACCAGCTCAGATCAGTAACTGCTGATCATCTATTATCACCTAAGTAACAAAACTGATAGCCCTTGTGACAAGTACATACACTACACACTTTTTTCCTCTTTTTTTTTTTTTTTTTTTTTTTGACAGGAAAAAAGAGAGGCAGAGGATTATGGAAGAAGAGCAGGGATAAGTGTAGATGGTTTGGGAGGTTAGTCCCTGAGAAATTCCATGAGCAGAAGGTCAGGTCTTTTGTTCGACGTTTTGAAACAGCAAGGGGACTCCAGCAGTTCTGACCATCACGAGAGTTTGTTTCCACCGCACTGAGGGCCAGAACTTTGGAGATGAGTCTTGATGCATGTCTTCCTCTTTTTCAGCGGTGGGGTTCAAGGCAGAGGCGAGAGTGCTTGATGGTCTGGGAGGACGAGAAGGGACACGGTGTTTGATTAGAGCAGTCAGGTTAGATGGTGCAAGGCTGTTCGTAGCCTTGTAAGAAAGAGTTAAAGTTTTAAACCTGATACAAGCAGCCACTGGGAGACAGTGTAGGTTGCACAGCAGAGAGGAGTGGAAGAAGAGAACTTGGTTGAAGATGAGTCTTGCAGCGGCGTTTTGAATCAGTTGTAGAGGTCCCGTTGCCTTGTCTTGATTGATCTGAATGTTCATGCAGCTGATTTGTTCGTCTCTGTCGAATTTCAGAGAGAAGGGCCCTGTGCTTCACGTTGGCCTGTTGAGATTTTCTGACTTCGGCCATTCATTTTCTTCAGACTGTTGGGGCTTTCCAGTTAACAAAACAATCTGGTATTCACTCTATCTTTACTCTCCTTTTTACACTTTCGGCAATCTGCTTGCTTTTCCTCTAGTTCTCCTCCAAGTTTAGCAAATTCCCTTCAAAGGGAACACACCTCAGACTGGTAGTCTTCCTGAAACTCCATCCTGAGGGAGACCACCTCATCTTTAAAAGTCACTACTTTCTCTGACTGAACAGATATTTCTTTTTGCCGTTCTTCCAATTTCTTCCACTTTGTTTCCATGTCATGCAGGGTTTGCCTCAAATAAGCATTCTCAATTTATTTGGCCTGCACTGTGGCTAAAGTTTTCTTTCATTTGCTGCTAATCTGATCACAGGCAATGTGCAGGCCGCTCTGGGAGAGGTCAAACTTTAGTGCTAAAGTTTGTCAAGTCTTTCATCCGACTACTTTTCGTAGAACTTGACAGAAGTCCAGGCCTTCAGTCCCGGAATCGCCTGTACCTGGCCAACTGAGGACATCAAAAGCGGTGATGAGAAGAGTAGAAGAGGCCCGACAAGCATGCTGGGGTCCGGGCTCAGCTAAAGGCTATCACTAGCCGACTGGCTATGCCATCTGTCCTCCTCGCCAATTTCTGTCCCTGGATATGCGGTGGACTGCATATGACTTTAGCAGTCATGGCCAGTCGACACCCGAATAGTACAGAGACTGATGTGTTTTGGTGAAATGGCTCGGCGACAGCATTCCAGACACCACCACCATTCCCAGCTGCCGGACTCTCAGCGTTTACGCTCGGACAAGCGCCACCGCTCTGTCCGGCAAGACTCACGCGGAGGACGTGTGTTTACATCAACACAATGGTGTATGAATGCTGTGCTGGTCTCTACACACTGTTAACACTGCTGGAAGTACTTTAAGTCAGGTGCAGACCTTTTTATCTGCCCAGGGAGTTCTCCACAGTTTTTATTATTTATCCTACATTCCACCTAGCGCTAGCGCTAACGGCGCTAATACTAACAGCGCTAATGTTAACAGCGTGCTGGCTGAACTTTATGGAGTGATCAGCGAGCTCCAAAACTCCCATCCGGACAGACTGTTTATCATCGGAAAAGATTTCAACCATACAAGCTCAAGTCAGTTCTCCCTAAATTTCACCAACATGTGGACTTTGCAAGAGGGGAAAACACACTGGACTGTGTTTACACAAACCCCGCCCCCACCTCAGACACTCAGACCACATCTCTGACAATAAAATCCTACTTGACTTGACTTGACTTGCTACTCACTACAGCATGTCATTCTTTCTCTTTAAGCTTCTCCGAGCTTGGCTGAATAGCCAGTGTAGTCTCTACCAATTTTCTCATTCGATTTGTGAAAGTAAGAGTGGGATGAGAACTTCTGCCAGAGCAGAGTTCATGAGGTGGTCTGAGGCCTGACGTCCTCTAGTGGAACACAGCCCAGCACTACCTGGCACGTGGAGCTCCACTGGCATTTGCAGAAGACAGGAGTGGCAGTTGCAGCACTGATGCTCTGTGCTTTTCACAGAGATAGAGAGCAAATTTCACTCTGGGCTCATGTAACAGATGTGAACAGGTCTGGAGAAACCGCTTTGAACGTTATGCTGCCTGCAACATTGTTCAGCATGATCAGTTTGGTGGAGGGCCAGTGTTGGTCTGAGAGACAAATCTATGAGAGGGACACACAGACCTACACAGGATAAACGATGGCACCCTGACTTTAGGTATCATGAAGAAATCCTTAAACCCATTGTTAGACCCTTCGCTGGTGCAGCGGGTCCTGAGTTCCTCCTGGTGATGTGCTGCTGACATCTTAATGGCGGAAGTATTGATACTAACTGATACTGATACTATTGACTGGCCTCCACGCTCGCCTGACTTAAATTGAAAAGAACATTTCTGGGACATCATGTTTAGGTCCATCTTATGTAAGCCAGTTGTACCGAAAACTGTACAGGAGCTCACTGTTGCCCTGGTCAGGATCTGGGAGGAGATACCCCAGGACATTGTCACTTGCATACCAGCACAGAGGGGCCATACAAACTACTTAGTACCATTTTCAGTTTCTGTATTGACATTTCAGCAAATTGGACCAGTCTGCTGCATCGGTTTTTCAGTTGAAATTTCTTGGTGACATTGAAAAAAGCCCTCTGTGGGTTGAAAATTTTCATTTATCAATGATGTGTCTGTGGACTTTTGTTCCTTTTATTTTGTTTCAGTATATATATGATACTGTTACTGGGGTGATGTGGGTAAGACATATGTCAACACAACCAAACATTCAGAACTTAGACACCACTGTCACCACGAATAAGCCGTGTGAATGACTGACGATCTGAGTCTACGACTTATTGAGATTATAAATTCTGCCCCCCCAATGAAAGTGACAATCCTTGTCATTCACAGCAGAGTGGACCTCTACCACATTTGGCCCATGCAAACACACGTGCAGCAGTGGACAGCTTATTGAAAGCACCCGGGGAGCAGTGACAGGGATGGTACTTTGCTCAAGGGTACCTCAGGGCAACCTACTCTTGGGAATTAGACCTGATCTTGCGCGATAGAAGAACGCTCCTAACCACTAGGCATGGAAACAGCAAACAGCTGGACAAGTGAAGATATTTAGAACATGTTCATTTATTAAATTATTTGTCTTCATTTTACAGCAGAAATCAAGCCAGCAGAGTTCCAGTCCCAGGCTGTGATGGAGGAGCCGGCACCTGAGAAGGACAACCTCATGTCTCAGGGTCTGCAGATCCATCATCTAAGAGCTCCTGGACATGCTCTTTGAGGATGTCCAGAGAGCTCTTTGTTAAGTATCTGGAGTGAGCTAATGACATGGAAACAGCAATCAGCTGGACAAGTGGAGATATTTAGGAGAACATTTTCATTTCTTCAATCATTTCTCTTCATTTTACAGTAGAAATCAAGCCAGCAGAGTTCCAGTGATGGAGGAGCCAACACCTGAGAAGGACAACCTCATGTCTCAGGCACGAGAAACAGTACAGTGATCAGTTTATCTCTGCATAGATACTGGGCACCCTAACTCCAGTCAGGCGGTAGTTACCATCGGGTGTCACTTTTCCCAACTTCACGAGTGGACAATTGCCATCTGAAGCACAGCTGAACATCTGCTGATCTTCTCAAAATCTGTCAGACCTGAGACGCAGCAGCTGCAGGACAGTGATTACTGAGTGGAGACCAGATGCAGTCCATTCAGCTGGCCCACATGAATATGTCCTGTAGCCCAATCCTTGGTGAGTGACATACATGAATTTGTTGTAGGATTAGAACTGAAACAGCTTAGAATTTACGGTAGTGTAATGATGTGGAAGCAGATACAGGACGAAGACTGTGTCTGTTTAAAGAAGATCCCATAACTCGCGGAGAACCATTTTCTCATTGCAGACAAAGCAGTGTAACAGGCGGAGCTCAGTCTCAAAACAGCACAGGGTACCGACCCACTGGAATGAGCCCTGCAACCACCAGCTACAGACTTTGGGTGAGTAAAATGAAGAACTATAGTATACTATAGTGTTAACATGATGGAGAGGATACTGAAAGAAAAATGGGAATTTAAAAAAAAAAAAAGAAAAAAATTAAATCTCTGAAGACACAGCAAATTCTCAGTGATCATATTTTTTCTTCCCTGTTCATACAAGATGTAAGAAGATGCGAACCCCAGTATCAAAGAAGACCAGGAGAGGAACCATGGCTAGAGGTCGCAAGATCAACCACAAGAAGACACGGAACCATCAGTGGAAATGATAGTAGATCCTTCTAAGAAAAGAGACCAGGTATGGCCCTACTTCTGAACTTTGGAACTCTGTGAGGAGCATTTCTTCATGTATTTATCTGTTATTTATCTTTGGATTTTGTAAAGTTCTCTCAGGGCAGTCTCCAACTGGAGGAGAACCCCGTCCCCAACATGGTCACCAGAGGACAGGGAGCATCTTGAAGAAAAAGAGAAAGAATGAGAGGAACGGAGGACAGGTATATTTTTAGGTCTTGGTCGATCAATAAAAACCATCAGTTTTAGTAATTGTCCCACAAAAAAAGAACCTTTCAGTTGTAGTCATGGTCCCTCAACAACTGAACCTTCAGTTCTAGTCATGGTCCCTCAATAACAGAACCTCTATGTCATGTTTTGTTCTTTTGATGTCTGTAAGCAAGTTTAGACATTTCAGTTCATTCATTCGTTTACAGATAGAGAGACAACATCATGAAGGAAGAGGGAGTTGTGCGAGAGAGTGGAGAGGGAAAAGATTTTATTTATGGCATTGAGATGAGTTTGGAAACCTGAAACCTGGACCACCACACAGGAGACACAGGGGCTGATTAAAACTTTTGTCCTGGCTTTCAATGCTATAGAAAGCACACTTCCCAACAACTCAACCATCCACACCTCCAACTACACCCCAAACCACACCCTCAATCCCATTCCCCTGATATCTTAAAAAGAAAAAAAAACACATACACACACATATGTAAATAGTCACACACAAGCACACACACACACATGTAAATAATCACACACACAAACACACACACAAACATAAATAGTCACATACTTTAATCTTAGGCATTAATTAAATCAAAGCATTAAAGTTTGTCTCTTTATTCTTGATTTCTACTGGAACACTTTCAATCTCATCACTAAATCCTCTGAGACTCTCTATTAGAAGGAAAGTTGTGTTTCACTCTTACTTGTGTTACTGTGTTGTTGATCAGAGGTGTTTTCAGGAGATCCTACTTCACTAAAAGTCATGTGATCAGTTCTGACCATCAGGGGGAGTTTGTTCCACCACTGAGGGTCCAGAACTTAAATGAATCTTGATACATGTCTTCCTCTTTTTTCAGCAGTGGGGTTTTAAGGCGAGCAGTGCTTGATGAGTCTGAGAGGGCGAGAAGATACGGTGTTTTGATTAGAGGCAGTCAGGTAAGATGGTGCAAGGCCGTAGCCTTGTAAGAAAGAGTTAAAGTTTTAAACCTGATACGAGCAGCCACTGGGAGCCAGTGTAGGTCCTGCAGCAGAGGAGTAGAAGAAGAGAACTTGGGATGGTTAAAGAAGCTGCAGCAGCGTTTTGAATCAGTTGTAGAGGTCTCGTTGCCTTCAATGGAAGGCCTGCCAGAAGAGAGATGCAGTAGTCCAGTTTCGAGATGACCAGGGACTGATGACCAGGGACTGAAGCAGTAGCTGTCCTCACTACCGCACTGGAGGGATTTGCGGCCTGAGATGTTGCAGTTCCCGTTCCAGGCAGTGATACTGCTACAAAGGATGCTCTCAGTGGTTCCTCTGTAGAACATGGTGAGGATAGGTGGAGGAAGATGGGCTATCCCCAGTCTGCAGAGGAAGCTGAGAGGCTGCTGGTCCTTCTTTGCAATGGGGCCAGTGTTGGGCGTCCATGTGAGGTTGTATCACCAGCAAATTTGATGATGTGCTTGGAGTTGCATGGCTCCACAGTTGTGGGTCATCAGCTTGAACAGCAGAAGGCTGAGCACATAGTCCTGATTGGGCCCTGTGCTAAGCATAATTGTGCTGGAGGTGATGTTTCTGGTCCTGACTGACTGGGGCCTTCCAGTCAGGACGTCCAGGAACCAGTTACAGAGGGAGATGTTCAGGGCCAGCAGTCTCTCCTTCTCACTCAGATGCTGAGGGATGATGGTGTTGAATGCTGATCTGAAGTCGATGAACAGCGTTCTGACATAACTGTCCTTTCTTTCCAAATGACAAAGGGTCAGATGGAGGGTGGTGGAGATTGCACCGTCCATTGCACGAATGAGACGATTCGCAAACTGCAGGGGTCCAGTGATGACCACCCTCTCGAAGCACTCCAAAATCACTCTCGTTAATTCTCATTCAAATATAAGATACAATATCAGATGAGCAGACTCAGTTCTGTCACTACAGAAAGTAAATAACATTAATGTATCTAAGCATGTAATTAATCATGCAAATTGAGTAATTATACTGTAAAATTACAGCAACATGTCTTGCCAAAATGTCAACATGTCTCTAAAGGATGGGCTTTCTATTCATTTCAGCTGCTTTTTATAAAAAATAAATTACATTTCAGCAATACAGAGTCATTGTACATCATTCTGACTGTGAAGAAACCTAGGTGAGGGAAAGACTGTGAGTCTGTGAAGCCTGGGGTTGAAGCCCAAAGAGAGAGAGCATGTTTTTGTACAGCTTCATCCTGTGGTTACGACACTGTGTTCTCTCACAGCACAGAAATACACAGCGCTGTCTGAGGAATCCACATCTCTCACTGCTAATGATCCGCTTTCAGGAACTGTTTTACTGGCTGAATATTTCTTGTCAAAGCCACCTTCAAACTGCGGCTTTGTGTAACTGGTTGAATAGACTACAAGCTTCATAGACTCTCCTTGGTGCTGATGGTACCAGTACATCTCATTATAAGTTGCTCCCAGGGTGTGATTGCAGTTTATAGTGGCAGATTTACCAACTTCAGCCCAAATTATTTCAGGCTGAATGATATTTGCTCTCGCAGTTCCTGTGAACATAGAATAAAAAACAATGATATTCAGTAATTTTATTTCTTTCTTTAATTTTGATTTTTTTGCTATATTATTCCTCATAGTCATGCACAACAGTCATTGTAATCAATGTTTCTAATTACCTTGGATCCAGTACAGTGACTGCAGCAGTATAATGATGATTCTGATCATGTTGGCTATAAAGTCCAAAATGATTAAACTGGCAGAACACAAACTCTGGCTGTAGATACAGGATATGACATCATATCGATCATAGGGAACAGAGACAGGAGGAAAATTCATATCATAGATTTGTACTGCACCCTGCTGTTCAGTATCATCTTATGTTTTCTATAAATTAACTTTGCTGTTTGTTTCTTTGAGATTTATGATTTGTAAAGATTTCTGATGTATTTAAACCTATTACTTCATTGTATTACAGTATTTCCTCACTGTCGTTCATAACACAATTTCATAATTGATTTCTGCACTTTTGTCTTCTTTCTTTTAAAGAACTTGTTCAGGTACTGTCTGTAATTTTATATCTCAGCAGTCCTGGGACACCAGCAATGGGACATCAGGGCAAACCTCCTCAGCCAGCTACCACTGCAATGTGGTCCGAGCAGCTTGGAAAATGAGGGAATGAATTCATTTTCAGGTTTTCAGTCTAAACTGCTGGTGATTGATGTTGGTGACTGATCTGAGATGAACACAGGTCGTTATGCCTTATGATAGTGTCACGTGTGTTAGGGTTTGGGCACGCTAGAGGGCGCTCTCTGTCACGTGTGTTGTGTTTTGGGCACGCTAGAGGGCGCTCTCGGTCACATTCAGGGTGTTTGTCACACGAGGTGTTTAGGGTACGCTAGAGGGTGCTCTGTTCTGACTAAGCACACCTGAGCCCCTGTGGGCAGGTGTGCATCATTGGGGCTGACTATTTAAGCCCCGATGAGTCAGAACAGAGCGCGGCTCATTAGATAGGCTAAGCCTGCACGCAATGGTGGTTGTCTGTCTGTCTGTCTGTCTGTCTGTCTGTCTGTCTGTCTGTCTTCTTGTTTGTTTGTGTTTCCTCCTTTGTTTAATAAACTTCTGTTCTGAACCCCTGGCTCGGACCTGACGTGCCGTCCCTCGATGCCACACCACCGTTACGAAGTGAGCCGCGAGTACACCTGGGCGTCGCGCGAGCCACGAGTGGCGATATGGAGTGCGTGTTGTGACAGCCAATGCTGTGAAACCGGTCCTACCAGCTGATAAAAGTCCCTGAGAACGGGGCGAAAGCTTTTCAGACACCTCGCGAGCAGCTGGGCGGTGAGGAGTGGAGTCGCCGACGGACACCGGCGGCCACGGCAAGGAGCTGGGCGCCCGTCTGAAGAATGCGCGTCAGCTGCTCCCCGCCGATATCATCCCAGATCCGAGCCGCATGGATCGGTTATTTGTCTCCGGATGTTGAAGCTCCATGGCTAAAGGGACACAGCTATCTCAACGCTGGGCCAGCGTGCTCTCTTCCGCCTGCTTTGACATGGAAGGCGGGGCTTGTTGGCGGCATGGCGTTACTCAGTGCGAGCTTGGCGTCTACCGTTAATATAATGACTCAACATGAGCTTTCACGGCGTCCCCGTGTGCGGCGCTCAACGGCGGAGCTGCGGCGTCTACCGTGTCGCAAGCGGCTCAGCGGAAGCCTGAAGGGCAACTGCACGGCTCGCCAGTTCAGCACGGTGACTCAGCGTCGGCGCCAGCCGCGCCAACAACCACGATCCGCCCAGCGGAGAACACCCGTACGCAGCGATAGCGAGACCACGACCTTGCAGGTCACCACAGAGGTTGGTAGCTACGCGCCCTGCTTTCCGTGTTCACAGCGACGGCGCAGCCCCCAGCGTCATAACGTGACACGGTGTCCACAGCTGCAGCGCGCCAGCAACACGATCATGGCGGAGAGGCGCCAGCGCGGCTGACCGCGAACTCTGACAGCGCCGTCACCGAGGTTGGTAACCGCGGCGCCTTTCGTGTCCACAGAGCAACCTTACCAGCTCAGCGCGCGCACCGCGGCAACGCAACTCCAGCAGCGCGCACGCGACAACCTGGCTTCAGCGCCGCTACGCGACCGGCACAACTCAGCGGCGCGCTTTCCACGACAACAGCTCAGTGTGCCGCTACCCGCGTTTAACACAATCCCAACGCCGCTGCGAGCGCAACGCAGCGTCCCCCAGCGCCGCACGCGACGCAGCCTGGCGTCCCCGCGGCGCGCAGCGACGGCAACACAGTCGCCGGCCGAGAGAGCGCGCCAGCGGCGCAGCGGTCAAAGCGAGAACGCGGCCGCGCCGAGGAGTCACCCGCGAGAGGTTGGCGCCAACGCGTCTTGCCGTGTTCACGCGCGACGCTGCGGCCGCCTGAAGAATACGAGAAGGCCTGCAACAAGAGGCGAGGCAATGGCGAGGCAGTTCGGACGCTTGAAACCGGGAGGAGGGTGGAGACCGCTTCCTGCATCGGCGCCAGCGATCGACCGAAGCCCTTCGCAACAAAGAAACGACATCAAGTAGATCCCCAAAACCATCCCATGAAGCCATCTGCTACACACAGAAAGCAGAGAACATCCAGGTTAGTGTAAGTTTAAAGGAAGCTTTCAGTGCAAGGAAGAGTGAACATGGGCTGCTGTAACCATTCAGGCACAGGTGAGAAACACATAAACAGAAAGTACTACCTGAAGCTACTGTGGGCAGCCAAAGGCGGTTCAAGCGATATTATGAAACTAGTAAGAGTGTAGAGCAAGAAATGAGAGTCTTTGAAGAGGAGAAAAAGGGAGGCTGTTGTTCTACAAGCTGCATTCCGAGAGGATGAAGACCAGACAGACTCTGAAACTGAAGCACCAGGCTGCCGCGGTTATACAAAGGGCTCACAGGGCTCACTGTTAACCGGCTGACTCTCGCCCGTAAACGGACGTTGTTGCAACCCAGCTGGTGCGTTCCACCGTGAAGCCAGAAAACAAAGAAAGATTTGACATTGCGGCTCGCTGCAATGTTCCTGCGCCGCTTCAGGAATAGAGGTCAGAAAGGGCTGTGATCCTGCACCCATCCAGGCAGCTTCCTGATTCAGGCTGCGTTCAGGAGCACAGGGAGGTAGCTGCAAAGTACCAGGCCATAAGAAGATCAGCCATCTTCATTCAAAGATATTTTAGGTCCTACATCAGGGGCAAAGGTTTGCATGAAAGATTCTGAATTGTTGAAAAGTCAGCGATACACATCCAGGCCACCTTCCAGAGGTTGGCCCAGTGCTGGAGCTTGTGGCGGCCTTTATGAACCAGCTGCTGTCATTGTTCAGGCTGCTGGGAGAGTGCTCCGTGGGGATACTGTCTTCAGGAGCGCTGGGCAGCAGTGGTCGACCGGGGCGGTTCGGGAAAGGCGGGGGCAGGGACTTCGACCCGACAGAGGTGTCAACATGCTGCGAAGAGGGCTTGCAGAAGTCAGTCAGAGGCGGTGAAGATCGAGCGTGTGGCGCCAAAGTGGCGGCCATCAGTCCACCTCAGAGGTGAGCAGGTCATGCGAAAGACCAGTTTGCAGAACAGGAGTTGCTGGGATGCTACCAGCAGCTGACCGAAGGCCTTCAAGCCACAGGAGTCAGCGCCCGCGTCTCGAGACAGGAGGAAGGAGGCATCAGTTCCAGGAGAAAGTGAGCATCATGGAAGGAGCAGCCAAGTCAGAGGGGTCTCTAGGGTTAAGATACATGCTGTGATGGTGTTCCCAAGAGAGAGGGTACTGAGAGAGCAGACAGAAAGCTAACTGGATGAACCAACGAGGAAGTTGTGATTCCAACCAAGTCCAGAGGCTTTGGAGGGCTCCAACTGGCAGCTTTGGAGGAGCAACTGAGTCAGACCACAGCAGAGCTGAGAGAGTGAGACCACAACATTGTCTGCGGCCGGGCAGAGAGGAGCCCAAAGTGAGGCCAGGTAAGCTCAGCGGGCTGGAGAAACGAGTTAATTGGTGTCAGGCCGAGTTAGCGACCTCAGTCGACTCACTCACAGAAGCCGGTTCCATGCTGGACCGCAATTGCGGTGGCACCCAAGTGACGCAGTTGAAGAACAGACTGATGGAGAGGCGGAGAGAGGAGTCAAGTTCGAACTGCACGTGAGAAACGGCATCAGACATCTCTGAGTTCAGCGGAGCTCTGAACAGGCGCGACTTATGGAGAGAGTCCAACAGAACCGATCAGAGTGAAGCAAGCTGGGGAAAGCGATCTCCAAAGGCCAGCGAGCGATACCAAGACAACTCAGAGAAGGACTTACCAATACAAACCTGTAATGTCTGTGTGGCTCCTCTCAGGTCAGTGGAAATCCAGTCTTTCTCTTGAGGTCAGGTAAATTTAGGTTCAGTGTGCAAACACGGTCAGGGGATGAGCGGAACTGTGGGATTCCTCACCTACCAGCTGCCAGCATGAGGAAGCTGGTGGAAGGCCACTTTTGTTTTTGTTTTTATGGACTGACCAGGTGTCTGACCAGGACTGCAATGTTGTTTTGCCTTCCCTGAGGTTGACTGTTGGTAACCGGGGCAGCCCGCTGGGGAGGTTCTGTCACGTGTGTTAGGAGTTGGAAAGCCCTTGCGCTAGAGCGCTCTGTCACGTGTGTTGTGTTTTAAGGCACTTCAGAGAAGCGCTCTGGGTCTATTCAGGGTGTTTGTCCACCACGAGGTGTTTGAATGCGCTAGCCGGTAGCTCTGTTCTGACCGCTTTTCAGGCCCTGCGAGTCAGGTGTGCATCGTGGAGCTGACTATTTAAGCCCGATGAGTCCAGAAGACGACTGGCGGCTCGATGAGCCAAACTATGCCTGCGTAATGGTGGTTTTGTCAGTCAGTCAGGTCGTCAGTCAGTCAGTCCAGTGTTCTTGTTTGTTTGTGTTTCACTCCTTTGTTTAATAACTTCTGTTTCCCTGAACCTGCGGCTGGACTGGCGTCCCTCTGAATACCACACGTTACAGATAGACACAAAAGAAAATTGTTCAAAGAAAATGGAAAGATAGCAGATAGCAGTCGAAGAGTTGGCAGTCATTTGTCCGATAATTGCAAGTTAAGATGAGGTGATAATCTAATAACTTTATTGTGCAGGGTTGATTACTGATAAGTGATTACTGTGGCAAATCTTTCTGCATATCCAAATTATTGAAAAACAAAAGCTATTACATTTAAAAATACTATAAAATCATTTTCAAATTTTTGTTTCAGCAAAGTATTACAACAAAAATAAAATTCATCAGAGTAACAGAAGCTGCTTGAAGAAGCTTCTAAACCATAGCAGAAAAAACTGGCAGTGCTGCAGATCAAGCAGTCATGAGTAGGTGTTAATAATGCTAGTGCGGTGGGATCCTGTTAGAGTGTACTAGTATGTTATATAGCGTGTGCATGCCTCTGCCTGTTAGCTGCAATCATAGTACAGAAGCTCTGCATGCTCTAATCCTAGATGATTTTATCTACTGTTGCGATAACTCACAGTTTGTTGATGTACTATAAAATAAAGCTATCTCAAGCTATATTTATGTAACTGGCTGTGAGACTTAACAAGCTTCATGAGCTCTCTTTTGGTGCTGAATGGTACCAGTACATCTGAGTGTAGAAAAACTGTCCCAGGGTCTGATTGCAGTCTATGGTGGCAGATTTCCAACTGGCAAATTTATTTTAGGCTGAATGACATTTGCTCTTTACAGTTCCTGTGAACGAAAATAATAAACAGAGATATTCAATGTTTCTTTTGTTTTCTATATTTTCTTCACAGACATGCACAACAGTCATTGTAATCCATATTTTTAATTACCTTGGATCCAGTACAGTGACACCACCAGCAGGTAATACTTGATTCTACGATGCATGTTATTTTATAAAGAGTCCAATGATTAATTTGGCAGAAACATAAACTCTGAATGTAGATACAGGATATGACATCATATCAGTCATGAGGCACAGTGGGAGGAAAAATGCCTATAATAGATTTGACACCCTTGCCTACTGTTCAGGATCAAATAACATGTTTCTATAAATGATCTTTGCTGTTTGTTTCTGAAAGTAAAGGTCATTTACAAATCACAGCATTCACTCACGTCCCTTTATAACATATTTGATCTCAATCTGATTGTCTTCCTTCTTCTTCAGACTTTTTATGTTCAGTTCTGCAGTGAGGAACTTTCAGTCCTTTTTGGCGCCAGTTTTGAATCATCTGGTTGAAGCGCACCATATGCGTTGTAAAACTGTTTCAGTCAGTTCCCAAACTGTTATTGTCTGTGAGCTTCTTTATTGGTTCTCTGGATCTAAGATTTGACTAATTGAGCTCACCTCAGCCTTCACCAGCACATGCAACTGTTTGGGAAAGCAAGTTCAATTTTCCTACTGATAAAATGTTTTTGTAAATAGTTCTTTAATCATAACTACTTGGGTTTCAGATATTCTTTAAAGCATTTCAAGATTTAGAGAAAATTTGCTCAATGATTGATACACAGTGCTTCTGATGTTAGAGAAGATGAAACCAAACATCATAAAAATGCTCAGTTTGTGAACACTCAGTCTCAGTACTTCCTCCAGGTTTCTGTATCAAGTGAGGAGGTCTGTGAAACTATGTCTATAAGAAAATTCTGGAAGAGGAGAAAATAAATAAGATTTAAGTATGTTATACAACCACCCAGGAATATGAATAGAACATTAAAAACCTTGCAAATAAACAAGTGACATTCAAATTGCTTCCAGGCTGAATGACATTTCATCTTTTGATTCCTGTTGACAGAAGAAAAAAAAAACAACTCACAACTCAGTATTAGAGATGTCCAGTACATTCCTTTTTCTATATTATTCTTTATAAGCATGCACAGCTTGAGTAAATTATAATCCAATGTTTCTAATTACCTTGGATCTAGTACAGTGACTGCAGCAGGGTAATAACGATTCCTGATCATTTTATTATAATGTCCAAAATGATTAAATTAACATTCTAAACTCTGGTTGTAGATGCAGGATATGACATCATATCAATCATAGGGAACAGGAGCAGGAGAAATTCATATCATAGATTTTGTACTGCACCCTGCTGTTCCAGTATCTTATGTTTTCTATAAATTAACTGCTGTTTGTTTCGTTCCAGGTTTTATGATTTGTCCAGAATTCTCATGTATTTAAACCTGTTCCTTCATTTATCTTACAGTGTGTCCTCTGTCCTTCATAGCATTCGATCCTCAGCACTTTTGTTGTCCCAAAATTTGTTCAGGTCTTGATTATGATTCCATGTATCTTGGCTGTCCTGGGACATCATCAACCAGCTACCACTGTAACCCGACCCTGGAAAATGAGCAGATGAATGGATAAAGATGAATGAATGGATTCTCAGATCTGCAGTAGGAGACACTGAAGTCTCTAAACAATGTCTGTGTGTAGTGGTTGTTAGTTCATGATTTTCCTCAAGCTACCAACCTTCTTGTTTCAGACAATAATGTGCAACAAAATAAAATTAATCAGGCTAACAGAGTATAAGAAGGCCTTCTAAACGATAAAAAACAGAAAAAAACTGGCTTGATGTGAATCAAGAAGCAGGCCACAAGAAGCAGGTGTTAATACGCGACCCCAGTCGTCTGCTATCAGTTTTATCAGAATGTTTTTTAGCATTGAGGAGCAACTCTGCAGCACTGTGTAATCTTGCAGCACAGAAATACCAGCACTGTCTGAGGTTGACACACTCTTGATGCTCAGAGACGCTTTTAGCTGCATCTCCAGTCATGTTCACTTTAGTCTGGAAGTCTCTGTTTCTATTGTGGTTTAGTTGTTAATATGAGGTCATCCAATAGAGTGTTAAATCTCCCTCTGGAACATTGCACCAGTTGATTTGATTATAACTTGGTTCATTGTGTGAACACTCGATCTCAGGATTTCTTCCAAGGTTCTGTATCAGATGAGGGAGAGTCACAGCTGACACTATTACTATAAAGAAGACTGGAAGGGGAAAAGAAATGGAATTTAAATATTATACACAACCACACTGAATGTGAATAAGACATTCAAATGTTACCAAATTCACAAAGTGACATTAAATCTTACCAAACAGACAAGATAGCAAAACGAGTGGAGCTGCCAGCTGATCATGAGTGAATCTCAGAGCTGGATCAAAACCTGCCTCTGGTAGAAGTGACACACAGTATAAAAATCTGACTGTGTAGATATGATACCTGCCTCTCGATCCATCATCACAGCACCCTCTGCTATTTCCCATTCCTACCCAGAATCCAGGAGGCGTTTGAGCCAGTGGTTTGGAAGAATGCCTTGGTGTTGTCCATGTCCCATCTATCCATCATCCATCATCTGAGCTGCTTATCCCAGCCCTCCACAATTCAAAGTGCAAGGAACACCAAGGACAGGCTGTGCAATATGATCTTTTAGGAAGCGACATGTTCAGGTCTCCATCCCACCCTAATAAATCCAGTTATGTATACTCGTCTGTCCTGTCAGTTTATCAGAGATGTTTTGTATTGAGGAGAGCAGCTCTGCAGCACTGTGTCACACTTTAAATACTGCTTAGCGCTGTCTGAGGGCGACACACACTCTTCACTGTTAATGATCGCTCTCAGGAACTGTTTACTGGCTAAATACTATTCTCATCAAAACCATCTCCAAATACAGCTTTTTGTGTGAGAGTAGCTTGGCTGTGAGACAACAAGCTATAGACTCTCTTTGGTGCTGTTGGTGCAGTACATCAGAGTGTAACTGTTCCCAGGTCTGATTGCAGTCTATAGTGTAGATTTCCAACTTCATTAAATTAACTAGGCTGAATGACAAGTTTGCTCTTGCACTTCCTGTGAACAGAGGATAAACAGAAGTATTCAGTGTTTCTTTTGTTTCTATATTATATTACATGGTGTGCACAACAGTCATTGTAGTAATCAATGTTTCTAATTACCTTGGATTCAGCACAGTGACTGCAGTGTGTGGCGATTCTGATCATGTTGGCTATAAAGTCCAAATAATGATTAGTTGGCAGAGGTACAAACTCTGAAAGGTAGATACAGGATATGACATCATATCAGTCATGGAGGCACAGAGGAAAATACCTATAATAGATTTGTACTGTACCTTTTTGTTCCAGGATCATCTTATGTTTTCTATAAATGATCTTTATAACATTTTCACGAGAAAGTAAAGGTCGTTCTAAATCCGCAGCATTCCTCGTCCCTTGCCAACATATGTTTGATCTCGAATCTGGTTGTGTCTTCCTTCTTCTTCAGACTTTTTATGTTCAGTTCTGCGGTGAACGTTGCACTTTCAGTAATTTATCGTGTCAGTTTTGAATCATCTAGTTGAAACACCATATAAAGCTTATTAATGCTGTTTCAGTCAGTTCCCCAGAAATAGTGTGTCTGTGATTTCATTGGTTCTCTGGATCTAAAAAGATTTATTCTCTAGGCTCTCCAACCTTCACCAGCCATGTGCTACTGTTTTGGGAGAAAAAAAAATCTCAATTTCTACTGATAAAATGTTTCATGAATGAGTTCTTTAATCATAACTGCAGAGTTTCAGATATTCTTTTAAGCATTTCAAAGATTTAGAAAGAATTTGCTCCAATGATTGATACACGGTGCTTCTGATGATGAAGAAGATGAGGCAAACATCATAAAAAATGCTCAGTGTGTGAACACTCGATCTCAGTATTTCCTCCAAGGTTCTGTATCAGATGAGGAGGAGTCTGGCTGAAACTATTTCTATAAGAAAATTCTGGAAGAGGAGAAAAGAAATAGATTTAAATATTATACAACCACCCAGAATATGAATAGAACATTAAAAGCCTTACCAAATAAACAAAGTGACATTAAATTACTTCAGGCTGAATGACATTTGCTCTTGCAGTTCCTGTTGACAGAAGGAAAAAAAAAACTCACCATCCAGTGATAGAGATATCAGTATTCATCCAGTATATATTTTTCTATATATTATTCTTTATAGCATGCACAACAGTCAATATAATCCAATGTTTCAGTACCTTGGATCGGTACAGTGAGGCACAGCAGGAGGTAATCACGATTCTGATCTTTGGCTATAATGTCCAAAATGAATTAAGTGTAAAAATTCCTAGAAACTCTGGTTGTAGATATAAGGATATGACATCCCATATCAATCATAGGGAACAGAGGCAGGAGGAAAATTCATATCATGAATTGTACTGCACCTGCTGTTCCAGTATCATCTCCATGTTTTCTATAAATTAACTTTGCTGTTTGTTTCATTCAGGTTTATGATTTGTCCAGATTCCTCATGTATTTAAACCTGTTCCTTCATTGTCTTACAGTGTGTCCTCACTGTCCTTCATAACACATTCGATCTCCTTTACTTTTGTTGTCAAAAGAATTTGTTCAAGGTCGATTATGATTATGTATCTTGCTCATCCTGGGACATGCATCAGCCAGCCACTGTAACCGGTCCTGGAAAATGGTGAATGAATGAATGAATGAATGAATGGATTCTCAAATCTGCAGTAGGAACACTGAAGTCTTCCTAAGCAATGTCTGTGTTAACTGGTGGTTATTAAGACATGATTTTCCCTTCAAGGCTACCCAACCTTCTTGTTTCAGATAATAATGTGCAACAAAATAAAATTAATCAGGCTAACAGAGTATAAGAAGGCCTTCTTAACGATAAAAAACAGAAAAAAACTGGCAGTGGATCAAGCAGGCCACAGAAGCAGGTGTTATCGCGACCCACAATGCGTCACAAACACTTTCTGTCAGTTTATCAGAATGTTTTTGTATTGAGGAGAGCAACTCTGCAGCACTGTGTCACCAGCACAGAAATACAGCGCTGTCTGAGGACGACACACTCTTGATGCTCAGAGACACTTTGCTTTTTCCATCTCCAGTCATGTTCACTTTAGTCTGGAAGTCTGTTTCTATTGTGGGTTTATTTGTTGATAGAGAAATCCAATAAGTGTTAAATCTCCACTCTGGGTTTGTTTGTACCAGATGACTCTATTATAACTTGGTTCATTGTGTGAACACTCAATCTCAGTATTTCTTCCAAGGTTCTGTATCAGATGAGGAGGAGTCTGGCTGACACTATTACTATAAGAAAATTCTGGAAGGAAAGAAATAGATTTAAATATTATACAAACACACTGAATGTGAATAGAACATTCAAAATCTTACCAAATTCACAAAGTGACATTAAATCTTACCAAACAGACAAGACAGCAAAACAGGTGACTGCACTGATCATGAGTGAATCTCAGAGCTAGTCAAAAAACCTGCCTCTGAGTGAAGTGACACACAAGTGTCAAATCTGACTGTGTGATATGATACCTGCCTCTCAATCCATCATCACAGCACCCCCTACTGTTACCATTCCTACTGGGAATCAGGAGCGTTTAGACCAGTGGTTTTTGGAAAATGCCGTGGTATTGTCAATAATATCACATCCATCCATCCATCCATCCATCATCTGAGCTGCTAATCCCAGCCACTCACAGTGCAAAGTCTGAGACTACCAAGGACAGGTTGTGCAATATGATGATCTTTTTGAAAGCAATGTGTTCAGGTCTCCATCCCCACCTAATAAATCAGATTATGTATCTCGTCTGTCCTGTCAGTTTATCAGAGATGTTTTTGTATTGAGGAGAGCAGCTCTGCCTTTCTTGTGTATCGCCCAGCACACAAGCCTGGCGCTGTCTGAGCGACACACCACTGTTAATGAAGTCACTCTCAGGAACTTCATTTTACTGGCTAAATACTATTCTCATCAAAACCATCTCCAAACTCTGGCTTTTTTGTGTGTAACTGGCTGTGAAAGGCGACAAGCTTCATAGACTCTCCTTGGTGCTGACGGTACCAGTACATCTGATTATAAAATGCTGCCAGGGTGTGTTTGCAGCCTATAGTGGCAGATTTACCAACTTCAGCTAGGGTATTTCAGGCTGAATCACATTTGCTCTTGCAGTTCCTGTGGACAGAGAATAAATTAAACTTTACTAAACAGATCTGACCAAAAAGGATGCATTTATTTATATTGTTGATTTGCACATGAAAAATTATTTTGATAAAATGAATGTCCAGCAAGAACTTTTGAATACATGGATCCAGCACAGTAACTGAAGCAGTGTAATAATGATTCTGATCATGTTGGCTGTAAAGTCTGAGATGAATAAATTGGCAGAAAACAAACTCTGAATGTAGATACAGGATATGACATCATATCAAGCATAGGGCACAGAAGGAGGAAAACAGGTATAATAGATTTGTACTGCACCCTGCTGTTCAGTATCATCTTATGTTTTCTATAAATTATCTTTTCTGTTTGTTTCTGAAAATAAAGGTCATTTACAAATCACAGCATTCACTCACATCCCTTTATAACATATTTGATCTCAATCTGATTGTATTCCATCTTCTTCAGACCTTTTATTTCCAGTTCTGCCAGAGAGAACGTTGCACTTTCAGTACTTTTAGGTGGTGATTTTGAATCATATACTTAAAAACCAATTAAACCTTTTAAACGTGTTTCAGTCAGTTCCCAAACTATTAGTGTCTGTTGGCTCCACTTGCTCTTTGGATAAGATGAATTCCTCTCAGCTCTCCAACCTACCCTTTTATGCTGTTCTGGGGAAAAAAATCCCATGTTTCTACTGATAAAATGTTTTATAACATTATTCTTTAATCATAACTAGCAGAATGACAGATATTAATTTAAACCTTTCAAAGATTTAGACAAAATCTGCTCAAATTATTGAGGCATGGTGGTTCTGATGAGGTGAGATGGTAAGCAATATCATAAAAAAGCAAAAAGGTATTTTTTTCTTCAGATCTTTCTGTAAGTGTTTCTTGTCTGTTAAAATTGGCAGTGGATCAAAAGCAGGCCACAGAAACAGGTGTTAATAACGACCCCAGTCGTGTGTCCTGTGAGTTATCAAGTTATTTTTGTATTGAGAGAGCAGCTCTGCAGCACTGTGTATCTATAGCTGAAAATACACAACGTATCTGAGAATGACCACACTCTTCACTGTTGTGATCTAGCTCTCAGGAACTGTTTTATTATTTCATCTTCTCATCAAGAACTCCATCTCAAATGTTGGCTTTGTGTGTAACTGTCTGTGGCGATAAACTTCATAGACTCTCCTTGGTGCTAACGGTACCAGTACATCTAAGTTATAAGTTGCTCCCAGGTCTGATTGCAGTCTATAGTGTGAATTTCCCAACTAGCCAGATTATTTCAGGCTGAATGACATTTGCTCTTGCAGTTCCTATGAACAGAGAATAAAAATCAGATATATCCAGTGTTTCTCTTCTCTTTTCTTTTCATTTTTTTTTTTTTTTTTTTTTTTTTTTTTTTGCAATATTATTCTTCAGACATGTACAACAGTCACTGTAATCAGCGTTTCTCATTACCTTGGATCCAGTACGAGTGCTACAGCAAATATGATGATTCTGATCATTTTGGCTATAAATCAACATGATTAAACTGGCAGAACACAAGCTCTGAATGTAGATTCAGGATATGACATATCAATCTCATGGGAACAGAGACAGAGAAAAACTCATATAATAGATTTGTACTGCACCCTGCTGTTCAGTATCACATCTTATGTTGTGTCTATAAATGATCTTTGCATTTTGTTCTGGTAAAATTATTTATAAATCACAGCATTCAGTCCCCACTTCCTTTATAACTATTGGACACTCCAATCTGATTGTCTTCTGTCTTCTTCAAGCGCTTGATGTTCAGGTCTGCAGTGAGGAACGTTTGCCTTTCAGTCAACACAGATCTAAGGTATTTAATGAGCAAATGTGCATTGAATCTATGTGAGGCATTTCATTGTTATAATTCTTTGAAATAATAAGTAAGCCATTTGCAGCTTTTAATTCTGTGAATCTGGATGGTGGATTCTGATGAAAGTGAATGATCAAACAATATCATAAAAAAAAACAAAAATTTTATTATTATTTATTTCTTCAGATCTTTAAGTGTTTCTTGTCTGTTAAAACTGGCAGTGGATCAAAAGCAGGCCACAGAAGCAGGTGTGTCACGACCCCAGTCGTCTGTATATCAGTTTATCAGAGATGTTTTTGTATTGAGGAAACGGCTCCTGCAGCACTTTGTGTATGCGCCTTGCAAGAAATACACTTGCGCTGTCTGAGGACGACACACTCTTGATGCTCAGAGACACTTTGCTTTGTCCATCTCCAGTCATGTTCACTTTAGTCTGGAAGTCTGTTTCTATTGTGGGTTTAGTTGTTAATATGAGATATCCAATAAGTGTTAAATCTCCACTCTGGGTTTGTTTGTACCAGATGACTCTATCATAACTTGGTTCATTATTGTGAACACTCGATCTCAATGTTGCTCAGGTTCTGTATCAGATGAGGAGGAGTCTGACACTATTACTATAAGAAAGATTCTGGAAGGAAAATAAATAGATTTAAATATTATACATCCACTGAATGTTGAATAGAACATTAAAAATCTTACCAAATTCACAAGTGACGTTAAATCTTACCAAACAGACAAGATAATGAAACAGTGAAGCTGCCAGCATGATCATGATGAATCTCAAGTGGATCAAGACCTACCTCTGAGTGAAGTGACACACAAGTGTCAAATCTGACTTCCAATAGCTGATATATTTTCTCTCGATACTACATCATCACAGCACCCCTACTGTACCTTCACCACACAGAATCAGGCGTTGGGCAGTGGTTTTGGAAAAAATGCTGTGGTGTGTCAATGAGATCCATCCATCAAATCCATCCATCCCAGCCATCCATCCACTCACAGGGCACCCACTAATCCCAGCCCTCTGATAGTCCAAAAGTTGAGAGAGCTTGCCTTAGGAGGTTGTGCAATATAATCTGTTTGTGTCTGTTTCAGGTCTCACACTTTCCTAATAAACACACTAGGATGGAGGATCATTGCATCTGATTTTTAAATCTTTTTCTATAGTTCACTAACTTGTATGTATGTTGTTGTGTGAAACAAACAGATCTACTGTTAACTGGGTTTGAAAAATACACAGTCTTTGAAACAAGCAACTAAACAGTGAGAGATGTGTGTTTCTCTGCGTCAAATCAATGAATGTATAATTGAATTCAGCTCAGTTTGAAATACGATGGACTGTTTATATCAAGAAAATCAGAAAAGAAAAAAATTGTATATAAACAACAATTCCATTTAGTGTGTTCTCTGAAGATGATAAGTGACTCTGTCAGTATTCTTTCAAACATTTTCAGAAATTTAGACAGAATTTGCTCCTGGTATTGATGAACTGTGGTTCTAGAGAGGCTAGATAGTTTTGCAACATCATGAAAAAGCAAAAAGGTATTTATTTCTTCAGATCTTTCTGTAAGTGTTTCTTGTCTGTTAAAACTGGCAGTGTGGATCAAAAACGGGCACAGAGCAAAGAAGGTGTTATGCGACCCCAGTCGTCTGTACTGTCAGTTTATCAGAAGATGTTTTGTGTATTGGGGAGAACAGCTCTGCAGCACTGTAGTATGTCATGGCACAGAAATACTGCTAAGCTGTCTGGGGCGACCCCTCTTGATGCTCAGGAACCACTTTGCTGTTTTATTTCCAGCCATGTTCACTTTGGTCACGGAAGTCTGTTTCTATTGTGGGTTTATTTGTTGAATAGAGATATCCAATAAGTGTTAAATCTCCACTCTGGGTTTGTTTGTACCAGTTGACTTGATCATAATTTGGTTCATTGTGTGAGCACTCGATCTTAGTATTTCCTCCAAGGTTCTGTATCAGATGAGGAGGAGTCTGACTGACACTATTACTATAAGAAAATTCTGGATGAGGAAAAGAAATATAGATTTAAATATTATACAACCACACTGAATTTGAATAGAACATTCAAAATCTTACCAAATAAACAAAGTGAGATTAAATCTTACCAAACAGACAAGATAGCAAAACAGTGAAGCTGCCAGCACTGATCATGATGAATCTCAGAGCTGGATCAAGACTTGCCTTTGAGTGAAAAGACACACAAGTGTCAAATCTGACTGTGTGATATGATACCTGCCTCTCAATCCATCATCACCTTTACCCTACTGATACCATTCTACTGGGAATCAGGAGCGTTTGGGCCTGTGGTTTGATACTGAATGTATTGTCCAATAATGTCCATCCATCCATCCATCCATCCATCCATCCCTCTGAGCTGCTAATCCCAGCACTCACAGTGCAAATGTTGGAGGAACACCTTAGAGGTTGTGCAATAGTGTCTGTTTAGGAAAATGTAATGTGTTCAAGGTCTCACCACTTTCTAATAAACACACACTGTGATGGAGGATCATTTACATCTGATTTTTAAATATTTTTTCTTTAGTTTTTTTAACTTGTATGTATGTTGTTGTGCAGGGAAACCAACCGATCTGTTAACCGGGTTTGAAAAATGCACACACTCTTGAAACAAGTAGCAAACAGTGAGATGTGTGTTCTCTGCAGTAAATCAATGAATGTATTGAATTAAAGCTCAGTTTGAGGAAATATGATGGACTGTTTAATATCAGAAATCAGAAATAAGAAAGAAATATTTGTAATCTAACATTTCAATTCACTTTGTGTGTTCCTGAAGATATTAAGTTACAATGGGTAACGTGTCTGACTACGGCTCAGAAGATTCTCGGTTCGACACCTGGCTGGCTCTATTGGTGTTTGGGCAGCGGTGGCCTAGTGGTTCGGTAGTTGCCCCTGCATTGGAAGATAGTGGGTTTGATTCCCTCACCCAATGCATTTGCTCTGGTACCCTTGAGCAGACACTGGCCTGTCACTGCTCAGGGGCGATTTCAATAGCTGCCCTGCTGGTGTTTTGAATGGGTTAAATGCAGAGGTCCAATTTCGTTGTGGTTCACTATGTGCTGTGCTGTGACCTTGCAAAGGCAAGGGTTGTCCTTTCACTTTTCCACTGATATTATTGTCTGTGTGGTGCTCAGCATGTTGTTCTTCATAAACTTCATCCTATGGTTACGACACTGTGTTCTCTCACAGCACAGAAATACACAGCGCTGTCTGAGAAATCCTCACCTTACACTGTTAATGATCCGCTCTCAGCAACTGTTTTATTGGCTGAAATTTCTTCTCCATCAAATCATCTCCAAACTCCTTTTTGTTATTGGCAACTGGCTGTGAAGGCTGACCGGCTTCATAGACTCTCCTTGGTGCTGATGGTACCAGTACACATCGATTATAGTTGCTCCCAGATTGTGACTGCAGTCTATTGTAACCCCGTTGCCAACTTCAACCCAAATTATTTCAGGCTGAATAACATTTGCTCTTGCAGTTCCTGTGGACAGAGGACAATTAACAGAGATATCCAATTTTTCAATTCTTTCTTTTCATTCTTTATTCTATATTATTCTAACAATCAGAGATATCCAGTGTTCATTTTCTTATTTCCTTTTTTTTTTTTTATATTATTCTTCATAAACATGTACAACAGTCATTGTAATCAACATTTCCAATTACCTTGGATCCAGTACAGTAACTGCAGCAGTATAATAATGATTCTGATCATGTTGGCTATACAGTCCAACATGATTAAACTGGCAGAACACAAACTCTGGCTGTGGAAATACGGGATCACGACATCATATCAATCATTGGAAACAGAGCGGGAGGAAGAGATTCATATCATGGAATTTGTACTGCACCCTGCTGTTCAGTATCATCTTATGTTTTCTATTGACGAACTTTGCTGTTTGTTTCTGAGAGTAAAGTCATTTGCTGAGTTTTATGATTTATCCAGACTGTACTTTATAACACATTTGATCTCAGCACTGTTGGCTTCAAGGAGCATTTCAGCAGGTCTTTTGATTGATTTTGTATCTTGATAAGCCTGGGACATCACTCAGCCAACTACCACTGTAACCGGTCCTGGATAAGTGGATCGGAAAATGAGTGAATGAATGAATGAATGGATTCTCAGGTCGGCAGTGAGGAATTTTGAAAGTCTTCTAATCAATGTCTGTGGGCTTAATTTGTTATGAAGACACAGTTTCACATAAACCTGTCCAGCCCTCACTCACAAGTGCTACTGTATTAGATATCATTTAAATTTCATGCAGACAATAATGTGCAACAAATAAAACTCATAGGATAACCAAGTATAAAGAATAACTTCTAAAGCATAAAAAACTGAAAAAAACTGGCAGTGGATCAAAAGCAGGCCACAGAAGCAGGTGTTAATAACGACCCCAGTCGTCTGTACTGTCAGTTTATCAGAGATGTTTTTGTATTGAGGAGAGCAGCTCTGCAGCACTGTGTAATACGCAGCACAGAAATACCTGAGCGCTGTCTGAGGGCGACTACTTTCTCTTGATGCTCAGAGACACTTTGCTTTTTCCATTTCCAGCCATGTCCACTTTAGTCTCGAAGTCTGTTTCTATTTTGGGTTTATTTGTTGATAAGAGAAATCAATAAGTGTTAAATCTCCCACTCTGGGTTTGTTTGTACAGATGACTCTATCATAACTTGGTTCATTGTGTGAACACTCCAATCTCAGTATTTCTTCCAGGTTCTGTATCAGATGAGGAGGAGTCTGACTGACACTATTACTATAAGAAAATTCTGGAAGAGGAAAAAAGAAATAGATTTAAATATTATACATCCACACTGAATGTGAATAGAACATTCAAAATCTTAGCAAATTCACAAAGTGACATTAAATCTTACCAAACAGACAAGACAGCAAAATAGTGAAAAGCTGCCAACACTGATCATGATGAATCTCAGTGCTGAGTCAAAACACTGCCTCTGGTGAAGTGACACACAAGTGTCAAAAATCTGAAACTGTGTGATATGATACCTTACTCTCAATCCATCATCACAGCACCCCCTACTGTTACCATTCCTACTGGGAATCAGGAGCGTTTGGGCCTGTGGTTTGGAAAATGCTGTGGGGGTGTTGTGTGTATCCATCCAACCATCAAACCATCCATCTGAGCTGCTAATCCCAGCACTCACAGTGCAAGAGTTGGAGGAACACCTTGGACAGGTTGTGCAATATGATCTGTTTGTAGATATTAAGTGACTCTGATATTTTTGTCTGTGTTGTGCTCAGCATGTTTTTGTACAGCTTCATCCTGTGGTTACGACTCTGTGTTCTCTCACAGCACAGAAATACACAGCGCTGTCTGAGGAATCCACATCTTTCACTGTTAGTGATCCGCTCTCAGGAACTGTTTTATTGGCTGAAAATTTCTTGTCAAAGCCACCTTCAAACTGCGGCTTGTAACTGAATTTGAAATAGGCCTAGCTTTATGGATTCTCCTTGGTGCTGATGGTACCAGTACATGTCTCTGTAAGATGTTCCCAGGGTGTGTTTGCAGTCTATGGTGGCAGATTTACAACTTCAGCCCAAAGTATTTCAGGCTGAATGACATTTGTCTTGCAGTTCCTGTGGACAGAGGATACATAAAACAGAGATATCCAGTGTTTCATTTCTGGAATTCCTTTTTTTTTGCTATATTATTCTTCAGACATGCACAACAGTCATTGTAATCTATGTTTCTAATTACCTTGGATCCATTACAGCAACTGCAGCAGTATAATGATGATTCTGATCATGTTGGCTATGAAGTCCAAAGTGATTAAACTGGCAGAACACAAACTCTGGCTTAGCCAGGTTAGAGTATGACATCATATCAATCACTTAGGAACAAGACAGGAAAATTCATATCATAGATTTGTACTGCACCCTGCTGTTCAGTATCATCTTATGTTTTCTATAAATGATCTTTGCTGTTTGTTTCTGAAAGTAAAGGTCATTTAGAAATCACAGCATTCACTCGTCCATTTATAACATATTGTGCTACTCAATCTGATTACCTTCTTTCATCTTCCGAACAATTTATGTTCAGGTCTGCAGAGAGGCGTTGCACTTTCGGTCGCTAGATCTGGGGTAATTAATCACAAATGTGCATTTGACTCTATGAGAGCATTTCACTATTATAATTCTTTAAAATAAAAAGTATAAATTTGCAGCTTTTAATTCAGTGAGAAACTGGATGGTGGTTCTGATGAGGTGAGATGATGAAGCAATATCATTAAAAATTCAAAAAGGTATTTATTCCTTCAGATCTTTCTGTAAGTGCTTCTTGTCTGTTAAAACTGGCAGTGAATCAAAAGCAGGCCACAGAAGCAGGTGTTAATAACGACCCCAGTCGTCTGTACTGTCAGTTTATCAGAATGTTTTGTATTGAGGAAACTTGTAGCTCTGCAGCACTGTATGTCACATGGCTGAAATACACAGCGCTGTCTGAGGCGACACACTCTTGATGTTCAGAGACACTGCTTTTCCATTTCCAGTCATATTCACTTTTGGTCTGGAAGTCTGTTTCTGTGGAGTTTGTTGTTGAGATAGAATATCAATGGCAAGTGTTAAATCCCCACTCTGGGTTTGTTTGTACCAGATGATCTGATTATAACTTGGTTCATTGTGTGAACACCCGATCTCAGGATTTCCTCCAAGGTTTGCCAGCATCCAGATAAGGAGAGTCTGGCTGACACTATTACTATAAGAAAATTCTGGAAGAGGAGAAAAGAAGTAGATTTAAAATATTATACAACACACTTAATGTAAATAGAACATTCAATTTCTTGCCCAAAAAAAAAAAGTGACATTAAATCTTACCAAACAGACAAGATAGCAAAACAGTGAAGCTGCCAGCACTGATCATAATGAGTCTCAGGCTGGATCAAGCCTGCCTCTGGTGAAGTGACACACAAGTGTCTAAATCTGACTGTGTGATATGATACCTACCTCTCAATCCCATCATCCACAGCACACCCCTACAGTACACCATTCCCTACCAAGTCAGGAGCGTTTGGGCTGTGGTTTGGAAAATGCTGAGTTTATTGTTCAATAATGTCCATCATGCATCCACGTCCCTCTGAGCTGCTAATCCCAGCACTCACAGTGCAAAAGTTGGAGGAACACCTTAGAGGTTGTGCAATATGATCTGTTTAGGAAAACGTATGTTCTGGTCTCCACCTCACCTAATAAACACACTGTGATGGAGGATCATTTAGGATCATCAGCGGCTGTGTGTAACTGGTTGTTAAGACGACAAGCTTCATGGGCTATCTTGGTGCAATGATTGCCAGTACATCTGATTATAAGTTGCTCCCAGAGTTGATTGCAGTCTATATTAGCAGATTTACCAACTGGCCAATTATTTCAACCTGAATGATATTTTCTCTTGCACTTCTGTGTGGACAAGGACAATAAACAGAGATATCCAATTTTTTCAATTCTTTCTTTTCATTCTTTATTCTATATTATTCTTCAGACATGCACAACAGTCGTTATAATCTATGTTTCTAATTACCTTGGATCCAGTACAGTGACTGCAGCAGTATAATAGTGATTCTGATCATGTTGGCTATAAAGTCCAAATGATTAAACTGGCAGGCTCAAACTCCTGGTTGTAGATTCAGGATATGACATCATATCAATCATAGGGAACAGAGACAGGAGGAAAACTCATATCATAGATTTGTACTGCACCCTGCTGTTCAGTATCATCTTATGTTTTCTATAAAATAACTTTGCTGTTTGTTTCTGAGAGTAAATTCATTTTAAACACTGAGATTCATGATTTGTCCAGATTACTCATGTATTTAAACCTGTTGCTTCATTATATTACAGTATGTCCTCACTGTCCTTCATAACACAACTTCATTATTGATCTCAGCACTTTTGTCTTCATTCTTTTTGAAAAACTCATTCAGGTCTTATCTGTCATTAAGGAATGAATGAATGAATTTTCAGGTCTCCAGTCTAAACTGTTGTTGATTGATGTTGGTGACTGATCTGAGATGAGCACAAAAGTCTTTAAGACACCTTATGATACATTTACAGCATTTAGCAGACGCTCTTATCCAGAGCGACTTCCATGTCTTGATTACAGCGACAGTCCCCCCGGAGATACTCAGGGTTGCTCAGGGACCCAGTGGTGGTAGTGCCAGAGGTGGGATTTGAACCTGAGACCTCTTGAGCCATAGGTCCATGGGCAATGTCCTACCACTCGACCACCACCCTCTCTTTCAATAGAAAGAGTGAAGGTCTTTTTAAACACTGAGATTTATGATTTGTCCAGATTCCTCATGTATTTAAACCTGTTACTTCATTGTCTTACAGTGTGTCCACACTGTCCTTCATAACATAACTTCATTTTTGATCTCAGCACTTTTGTCTACTTTCTTTATAAGAACTTGTTCAGGTCTTATCTGTCATTTTATATCTCTGCCGGCCTGGGACACCAGCGACAGGGCGAACCTCCTCACAAAGCTACTGTAGCTGGTCCCCGGATAGCACACGACTTGGAAAATTAGTGAAGATAGACAAATGAGTTTTCAGGTCTGCAGTCAAAACTGTTGGTGATTTTACTAATGAAATTGTCTCCACATAATCTCAGACGTATGCAGCAGTAAGACAGGACTCACCATTTGTAACTAAGTTCAGACTCTCTTCAGACTTTAAAATTTTGTTAATAATACAAAATTGTAGTTTACCAACAAAGAACAAAAGAAGGATTGCTTCATGCCTCATCTGCAATCTATCACAATCAAGGCGTCCCAGGTCAAAAAAAATCATGTTATCATGGACTGAGGTCACTTAATTTCAGTGATCTTTAAAGGATCTAAATCTTCTTTTTGGCTTCTCAAGAAGAAAGATAAGGTGAAGATTTTTTTATCTAAGCACAATAAAAAATAAAAAAATAAAAAAAATAAAAAAATTTAAAAAAAACAATTATGCCTTCATGTCTTGAAGGGTATGGCAATATCCTCCCTACCTTCTCTCTTTGCTGTGATTTATTATCTAATTTTTATTGATAACCTTCATGTGCATTCTATCTTTAATACGGTTGTAAATAAATTAGGGGTGTTTTCGACTCACATTCAAAAATGATAAGATATTTGGTATTATTTAAATCTGTTTAGACTGAACTAAGATGAACAAAAAATGTTTAAGAACCCCAATGATAGACTAATAGAGAGTTGTGTTCAGGAACATTGAAAAGATAAATTAGCAGTCATTTATCTGATAGACAGTGGAACAGATGTGGAAAGATAATCTAATTAGCTTAATTATAAAAGAGTTGAAAGTGATTACTGAAGCAAATCTTTCTGCATATCAAGTGTGGAAAAACAAAAAACTGGCATTTAGTCAAAGCAGGCCACAGAAACAGGTGTTAATAACGACCCCAGTCGTGTGTCCTGTCAGTTTATCAGAGATGTTTTTGTATTGGGAAACTTGGCTCTGCAGCACTGTGTAATACGCAGCACAGAAATACACAGCGCTGTCTGAGGACGACACACTCTTCACTGTTAATGATCCGCTCTCAGGAACTGTTTTACTGGCTGAAAATGTATTCTCATCTAAACCATCTCCAAACTCTAGCTTTTGTGTGTAACTGGCTGTGAAGACGACAAGCTTCATAGACTCCCCATGGTGCTGACGGTACCAGTACATCTGATTATAATCTCTTCCCAGGGTGTGATTGCAGTCTATAGTAGCAGAATTACCAACTTCAGCCCAAATTCTTTCTGGCTGAATCACATTTGCTCTTGCAGTTCCTGTGAACAGACGGTAAATGAAACTTTACTAAACAGATCTGACCAAAAAGGATGCATTTATTTCTAGTGTTGATTTGCATGAAAACAAATTAATTTGATAAAACGAATGTCTTTAAAGAACTTTCTGAATACCTTGGATCCAGCACAGTAACTGAAGCAGTGTAATAATGATTCTGATCATGTTGGCTGTAAAAGTCAAAATGATTAAATTAGCAGAACACAAACTCTGGTTGTAGATACAGGATATGACATCATTTCAGTCATAGGGAAAAATAGACAGGAATATTCATATCATAGATTTGTACTGCACCCTGCTGTTCAGTATCTTCTTATTATTTCTATAAATGAACATTGCTGTTTGTTTCTGAGAGTGAAGGTCATTTGCTGAGATTCATGATTTGTCCAGATTCCTCATGTATTTAAACCTGTTACTTCATTGTCTTGCAATGTGTCCTCTGTCCTTCATAACTGCTCTTCATTGATCTCAACGCTTTGTCACCTTTTTTTGAGAACTTGTTCAGGTCTTATCTGTCATTTTATATCTCGGCCGGCCTGGGACACCAGCGACTGGGCGAACCTCCTCACAAAGCAACCACTGCGACCTGGTCCCGGATAAGCGACTTGGAAAATTAGTGAATAAACGAATGAATTTTCAGGTCTGCAGTCTGTTGGTGATTTTACTAATGAAATTGTCTCCACATAATCTCAGACTTATGTAGCAGTAAGACAGGACTCACCATTTGTAACTAAGTTCAGACTCTACAGCAGCTGGTCAAAAAAGGTCAAAAAAATCTTGATGTAATCCTGGATTGAGATCTTAATTTCAGTGATCACTTTAAAGGATCTAAATCCTCATTTTGGCTTCTCAAGAAGAAAGATAAAGTGATTTTGTATCTAAGCACAATTTTAAAAAAAACAATCATGCCTTCATGTCATGCAGGGTGTAGCAATATCCTCCCTGTATGCAATGCTAACCTATTGATTTTATTGCCTCTGTTTAGGGCAGCGGTGGCTAGTTGTTGGGAAGATTGGCATGGGATTGGAAGATTGTGTGTTCGGCCACCACCAGTAGGATTGCCTGAGTTGCTGAGCAAAGTACTGTCTCACACACTCACCAAGTATTTCATAACTGTATGGTGTGTGCATGGGTTGTCTGAAGGGATTTGCTGTGTTCTCAAAATGACAAGGATAGTTTATATTAAAATTAAATATTGATGACCTCATGCATATTTTTTCATTGTAAATGTGTAAATAAATTAGGGGTGTATTCAACTTACATTAAAAACTGAAAAGATATTTGCTACTATTTAAATCTAAAAAAATAAAAAATAACAGACATCTAATGATAGACTAATAGAGAGTTGTGTTCAAGACATTAGAAAGATAAATTAGCAGTCTTCTGTCTGAAAGAAAGTGGAGCAGATGTGGAAAAAAAATCTAATTAGCTTTATTATAAAGGAGTTGAAAGTAATTACTGTAACAAATCTTTCTGCATATCAAGTGTGGAAAAACAAAAAACTGGCATTTAGACAAAGCAGGCCACCAGAAGCAGGTGTATGCTTGACCCCAGTGCGTCCTTTGTCAGTTTATCAGAGGTGTTTGTATTGAGAGCAGCTCTGCGCACTTTGTGTAATATGCAGCACAGAAAATACATAGCGCTGTCTGAGGACATTTACTCGTCACTGTTAATGATCATCTCGGAACTGTTTGTGTTTAATATCTTGTCAAAGCCACCTTCCAAACGCTGCGGCTGTGTGTAACTAGTTTGTTAGGACTACAAGCTTTATGGATTCTCCTTGGTGCTGACGGTACCAGTACATGTCTCTGTAAGTTGTTCCCAGTGTGTGATTGCAGTCTATGGTGGCAGATTTACCAACTTCAGCCCAAATTATTTCAGGCTGAATGACATCTGCTCTTGCAGTTCCTGTGTACAAAGGATACATAAAACAGAGATATCCAGTATTTGATTTCTTTCTATTCTTTTTTTTTTTGCCATATAATTCTTCAGACATTCACAACAGTCATTGCAATCAAAGTTTCGCATTACCTTGGATCCAGTACAGTGACTGCAGCAGTATAAAAATGATTCTCATCATGTTGACTATAAAGTCCAGAATGTTTAAATTAGCAGAACACAAACTCTGGTTGTAGATACAGGATATGACATCTTATCCAATCTGTAGACAGAGGCAGGAGGAAAAATTCATATCCTGGGATTGCAGCCACTTTACCCTGCTGTTCAGTATCATCTTATGTTTTCTATAAAATAACTGTGCTGTTTGTTTCTGAGAGTGAAGGTCATTAGCTGAGTTTTATGATTTGTCCAGATTCCTCGTGTATTTAAACCTGATCCTTCATTGTCTTTTAGTGTGTCCTCACTGTCCTTCATAACACATTCGATCTCAGCACTGTTGTTGTCAAAGAATTTGTTCAGGTCTTGATTATGATCATGTATCTTAGAACATCCTCAGACAGCTACTGTAACCCGGTCCTGGAAAATGAGTGAATGAATGAATGAATGAATGGATTCTCAGATCAGCAGTGAGGAACGTTGAAAGTCTTCTAAACAATGTCTGTGTGCTTAATTGGTTATGAAGACATGATTTTCCCTTAAAGCTGCCCAATGTTGTGCAACAAAATATTATTGATCAGGATAACAAAGTATAAGGAAGCCTTCTAAAGGATAAAAAATAGAAAAAAACTGGCAGTGGATCAAAAGCGAGCCACAGAAGCAGGTGTTATGTGACCCCAGTCGTCTGTGTATCAATTTATCAGAATGTTTTTGTATTGAGGGAAACAGCTCTGCAGCACTGTGTATCTGTAACACAGAAATACACAGCGCTGTCTGAGGATGACACACTCTTGATGCTCAGAGACACTTTGCTGTTTCCATCTCCAGTCATGTCCACTTTAGTCTGGAAGTCTGTTTCTATTTTGGGTTTAGTTGTTGAATAGAGATATCCAATAGCTGTTAAATCCCCACTCTGGGTTTGTTTGTACCAGATGATCTGATTATAACTTGGTTCATTGTGTGAACACTCGATCTCAGTATTTGCTCCAAGGTTCTGTATCAGATGGAGAGTCTGACTGACACTACTACTATATAAATGCTGGACGAGGAGAAAAATAGATTGAAATATTATACACAGCACACTGAATGGTAGATAGAACATTCAAATCTTACCAAATAAACAAGTGACATTAAATCTTACCAAACAGACAAAGATAGCAAAACAGTGAGCTGCCAGCACTGTCATGGTGAATCAGGCTGGATCAGACCTCTGGTGAAGTGACACACAAGTGCCAAATCTGGCTATGTGATATGATACCTTCACTCTCAATCCATCATCACCTTTTCTGTTACCATTCTACACAGGGAATCCAGGGCGTTTGGAGCCTGTGGTTTGGAAAAATGCTGAGGTGTTGTCCAATAATGTCCAACCATCCATCCATCATCCATCCATCCATCCATCCCTCACAGGCTGCTAATCCCAGCACTCATAGTGCCAATGTTGGAGGAACGCAGCAGAGGGTTGTGCAATTTGATCTGTTTAGGAATATGTGTTCTGGTCTCACCTCACTAATAAACACACTGGATGGAGGATAATTTACATCTGATTACAAATAATTTTTCTATAGTTCCTGTATGTATGTTGTTGTGCAGGGTCTGAACGATCTATTTCCGGGTTGTAAATGCACACAGTCTTGGGAAACAAGCTGCAAACAGTGAAGATGTGTGTTCTACCAGTAAATCAATAGATGTAATTGAATTCAGCTCAGTTTGAGAAATCTGATGGACTGTTTTATATCAAAGAAATCAGAAGAAAATATTGCTTATTCGAAGCATTTGAGTTCCACTTTCAGTGTCTTCTCTGTAGATATTAAGTGACTCTGATATTGTTGTCTGTGTGGTGCTCAGCATGTTTTTGTACAGCTTCATCCTGTGGTTACGACACTGTGTTCTCTCACAGCACAAGCCACACAGCGCTGTCTGAGGAATCCCCATTTTTCACTGTCAATGATCCGCTCTCAGCAACAGTTTTTTTGGCTGAATATTTCTTCTCATCCAAATCATCTCCAAACTCTAGCTTTTGTGTGTAACTGGCTGTGAAGACGACAAGCTTCATAGACTCTCCTTGGTGCTGACGGTACCAGTACATCTGATTATAAGTTGCTCCCAGGGTGTGATTGCAGTCTATAGTGGCAGATTTACCAACTTCAGCCCAAATTATTTCAGGCTGAATGACGATTTACTCTTACGGTTCTATTGGAGAGTGAATAAAAATCAGTGATATCCACAGTTTGATTTTATTCTTTTATTTTGAATTTATTGCTATACTATTCTTCAGGCATGCACAACAGTCATTGTAATCTATGTTTCTAATTACCTTGGTTCCAGTACAGCAACTGCAGCAGTATAATAATGATTCTTATCATGTTGACTATAATGTCCAAGATGATTAAACTGGCAGATGAAGCTCTGGCTGTAGATAAGGATATGACATCATATCATCACCAAGGATTTCTAGAGAACAGGGGAGAAAACTCATTTCCTTAGATTTGTACTGCACCTGCTGTTCAGTGGCATCATCTTATGTTTTCTATAAAGATCTTTGCTGTTTGTTTCTGAGAGTAAAGGTCATTTAGAACTCATAGCATTCACTCACGTCCATTTATAACATATTGTACCTGAATCTGATTACCTTCTTTCTTCTTCAGACAATTTATGCTCAGGTCTGCATCGAGGAACGTTGCACTTTCAGTCCTTTAGATCTAAAAGGTAATTAATCACAAATGTGCATTTGACTCTATGAGCATTTCACTGTTATAATTCTTTGAAATAAAAAGTATAAATTTTGCAGCTTTTAATTCAGTGAAACTGGATGGTGGTTCTGATGAGGAGAGATGATGAAGCAATATCATTAAAAATTCAAAAAGGTATTTATTTCTTCAGATCTTTCTGTAAGTGCTTCTTGTCTGTTAAAACTGGCAGTGGATCAAAAGCAGGCCACAGAAGCGGAGTGTTATGTGACCCAGTCGTCTGTACTGTCAGTTTATCAGGAATGTTTTTGTATTGAGAAACACTCTGCAGCACTGTGTGTCATAGCACAAGAAATACACAGCGCTGTCTGAGGCGACCTCTTGATGCTCAGAGACACTTTGCTTTCCATTTCCAACTTCATATTCACTTTAGTCTGGAAGTCTGTTGTTTCTATTTTGGGTTATTTGTTGACAGAGAAATCCAATAACTGTTAATCCCCACTCTCTGGGTTTGTTGTACAGATGATCTGATTATAACTTGGTTCATTGTGTGAACACTGGAATCTCGGATTTGCTGAGTTCTGTATCAGATGAGGAGTCCCCAGTGACATGTACTATAAATTCTGGAAGAGGAGAAAAGAAATAGATTGAAATATTATACAAACACACTGAATGTGAATAGAACATTAACAATCTTACCAAATAAACAAAGTGAGATTAAATCTTACCAAACAGACAAGATAGCAAAACAGTGAAACTGCAGCACTGATCATGATGAATCTCAGAGAGCTGGATCAAGACCTGCCTCTGAGTGAAGTAACACACAAGTTTCCAAATCTGACTGTGTGATATGATACCTGCCTCTCAATCCATCATCACAGCACCCCTACTGTTCACCATTCCTACTGCTGGGAATCCCAGGAGCGTTTGGGCACTAATGGAGAAGGCGCTGGTGTTGTCCAATGTGTCCATCCATCCATCCATCCATCCTCCATCCATCCTCTGAGCTACTGAAATCAGCACTCTTACACAGAGAGCCAATGTTGGAGGAACACCTTAGAGGTTGTGCAATATGATCTGTTTAGGAATATGTATGTTCTAGTCTCCACCTCACCTAATAAACACACTAGGATGGAGGATAATTTACATCTGATTTTTAAATATTTTTTCTATAGTTCACTAACTTGTATGTATGTTGTTGTGCAGGGTAACAGACCGATCTGTTAACCGGGATTAATAAATGCACACAGTCTTGAAACAAGTAGCAAACAGTGAGATGTGTGTTCTCTGCAGTAAATCAATGAATGTAATTGAATTCAGCTCAGTTTGAGGAAATACGATGGACTGTTTAATATCAAGAAATCAGAAAATATTTTGCTTATTCTAAGCATTTGAGTTCCACTTTCAGTGTCTTCTCTGTAGATATTAGGCTCTGATATTGTTGTCTGTGTGGTGCTCAGCATGTTGTTGGCACAGCTTCATCCTGTGGATTTACGAACCTGTGTTCTCTCACAACACAGAAAACACACTTTGTCTGAGGAATCCTCATCTTGCACTGTTAATGATCCGCTCTCAGCAACAGTTTTTTTGGCTGAATATTTCTTCTCATCAAAATCATCTCCAAACTCTAGCTTTTGTGTGTAACTGGCTGTGAAGACGACAAGCTTCATCGACTCTCCTTGGTGCTGACGGTACCAGTACATCTGATTATAAGTTGCTCCCAGGGTGTGATTGCAGTCTATAATTGCTTGATTTCTTCCTTCAAATTATTTCAGGCTGAATGACATTTGCTCTTGCAGTTCCTATGGAGAGTGAATAAAAATCAGTGAAATCCACAGTTTGATTTCTTTCTTTTATTTTTAATTTTTTGCTATATTACTCTTCAGACATGCACAACAGTCATTGTAATCTATGTTTCCTAATTACCTTGGACATTACAGTGACTGCAGCAGTATAATAGTGATTCTGATCATGTTGACTATAATGTCCAAGATGATTAAACTGGCAGAACACAAACTCTGGCTGTAGATACAGGATATGACACCATATCAATCATGAGAACAAGAAGACGGAGGAAAAATTCATATCATAGATTTGTACTGCACACTATGTTCGTTATCATCTTATGTTTTTCTATAAAGATCTTTGCTGTTTGTTTCTGAGAGTAAAGGTCATTTAGAAGTCACAGCATTCACTCACGTCCATTTATAACATATTGTACCTCAATCTGATTACCTTCTTTCATCTTCAGACAATTTATGTTCAGGTCTGCAGTGAGGAACGTTGCACTTTCAGTCCTTTAGATCTGAGGTAATTGTCTAAATGTGCATTGACTCTATGAAGGCATTTCACTGTTATAATTCTTTGAAATAAAAGTATAATTTTGCAGCTTTTAATTCAGTGAAACTGGACAATTGTGGTTCCTGATGAGGAGAGATGATGAAGCAATATCATTAAAAAGCAAGTGTTATTTCTTAGATCTTTCTATAAAGTGTTTCTTGTCTGTTAAAACTGGCAGTGGATCAAAAGCAGGCCACAGAAGCAGGTGTTAGTAACGACCCCAGTCGTCTGTACTGTCAGTTTATCAGAGATGTTTTGTATTGAAACGGCTCTACAGCACTGTGTAATATGCTGCACAGAAATACACAGCGCTGTCTAGGGACAGCGACACGCTCTTGATGCTCCAGAGAGACGCTGCTTTTCCATTTCCAGTCATATTCACTTTAGTCTGGAAGTCTGTTATTTCTATTGTGGGTTTAGTTGTTAATATAAGGATATCAATAAGTGTTAAATCTCCCCTCTGGGTTTATTTGTACCAGATGATCTGATTATAACTTGGTTCATTGTGTGAACACTCGATCTCAGGATTTCATAAGTTCTGTATCAGATGAGGAGGAGTCTGACTGACTTTATTGCTATAAGAAAATTCTGGAAGAAGAGATAAGAAATAGATTTAAATATTATACAAACACACTGAATGTGAATAGAACATTCAAAATCTTACCAAATAAACAAAGTGACATTAAATCTTACCAAACAGACAAGACAGCAAAATAGTGAAGCTGCCAGCACTGATCATGATGAATCTCAGAGCTGGATCAAGACCTGCCTCTGGTGAAGTGACACACAGAGAGTGTCAAGTCTGACCGTGTGATATGATACTGCTCTCAATCATCATCACAGCACCCCCTACTGTTACCATTCCTACTGGGAATCAGGAGCATTTGGGCCTGTGGTTTGGAAAATGCTGAGGGTGTTGTCCAATAATGTCCAACCATCCATCCATCCATCCATCCATCCATCCATCCATCCCTCTGAGCTGCTAATCCCAGCACTCATAGTGCTAATGTTGGAGGAACACCTTAGAGGTTGTGCAATTTGATCTGTTTAGGAATAATTATGTTCTGGTCTCCACCTCACCTAATAAACACACTGTGATGGAGGATAATTTACATCTGATTTTTAAATATTTTTTCTATAGTTCACTAACTTATGTGTATGTTTGTTGTTACTGGGTAACAGGCCAGATCTGTTAACAGATTAAAAATACACGCAGTCTTGAAACAAGCAACAACAGTGAGATGTGTGTTTCTCTGCAGTAATCAATGAATGTGATGAATTCGCTCAGTTTGAAATACGATGGACTGTTTTATATCAAGAAATCAGAAAGAGAAAATATTTGCTTATTCTAAGCATTTCAGTTCCACTTTCAGTGTCTTCTCTGTAGATATTAAGTGACTCTGATATTGTTGTCTGTGTGGTGCTCAGCATGTTGTTGTATAGCTTCATCCTGTGGTTACAGCACTGTGTTCTCTCACAGCACAGAAATACACAGCGCTGTCTGAGGAATCCCCATCTTTCACTGTTAATGATCCTCTCTCAGCAACTGTTTTAGTGGCTGAATATTTCTTCTCATCAAAACCATCTCCAAACTCTAGCTTTTGTGTGTGGCATGGCTGTGAAGACGACAAGCTCATAGAACTCTCCTTGGTGCTAGCTGATTTCAGTACATCTGACTATAAGTGTTGTTCCCAGGGTGTGTTGCAGTCTATAGTGTAGGTTACCAACTTCAGCCCAAATTATTTCAGGCTGAATGACATTTGCTCTTACAGTTCCTGTGGACAGAGAATAAAAATCAGAGATATCCACAGTTTGATTTCTTTCTTTTAGTTAGAATTATTTGCTATATTATTCTTCAGACATGCACAACAGTCATTGTAATAAATATTTCTCATTACCTTGGTTCCAGTACAGTGACTGCAGCAGTATAATAGTGATTCTCATCATGAAGAAGGTGACTATAATGTCAAAATGATTAAGCTGGCAGAACCACAAACTCTGAATCTCAATTCAGGGGATATGACATCACTATCAATCACCAGGAACAGAGACAGGAGGAAAACTCTGTATCATGAATTTTACTGCACCTGCTGTTCAGTATCACCTTATATTTTCTATAAATGATATTTGCTATTTTGTTTCTGAGAGTAAGTTATTTAGAAATCCTGTAGCATTCACTCACTTCCCCTTTTCCTTATATTTGAAATCAGTCTGAGTGTCTTCCGTCTTCTTCAGACGCTTTATGTTCAGGTCTGCAGTGAGGGTAGTTGCACTTTCAGTCCTTTTTGGTGACGAATTTTGACTATCAGCTGAAATACTGTATTATCCTTGTCGCTGTTTCAGTCAGTTTAGAGCTTTATTGACTGTGTCTGTGGGGCTACATTTGTTCTTTGGATCTAAGATTTATTCATCCAACCTTCATCAACAAGGGGGCAGTAGTGACTTAGTGGTTAGGGAGTTGCCTCTGCATCAGAAGATTGTGGGTTCGATTCCCTCACAAGTAGGTTTCCCTGAGGTACTGTTGAGCAAGGTACCGTCCCTGTCACTGCTCCCTGGGCGCGTTTCAATAGCTGCCCAATGCTGCGGGTTTGTGTTGCATGGGTTAAATGCAGGCGGTCCAATTTCATTATGGTTCACGTGTGCTGTGCTGTGACCTCGCAATGACATGGGTTGTTACTTTCACTTAAACTGCTATTGTTTTTGAAAAAACTAATCCCAAGTTTCTGCTGATAAAATCTTTTATAACATTATTCTTTAATCATAATTAGCAAGAAATCTGATATTCTTTTAAACCTTTTCAAAGACAAGGAGCATAATTTCTTTAATTATTGATGTATTGGTATTATTGGTACTATTTAAAATATAATTAAGACATTTGTTTAAAATGCTTTCATTATTTATTTGTATCTTTTTATTAAATAAATACAAAAACATTATTAAATGTATTTTAAATGTATTTATTTTATGTTAATTCATTTAAATGCATTTGATCCTTTGCTTGAATAGACAGATTGCCTTTACTAATAAAATGAACTGTGATTGAACTGAACTGTGTGACTGTTTAGGTCAGGCTTGTTCATGATTCTAAACTGTAGTTTCTAAATCTTTTTCTACAGATTCTGGTTTACTATATGCTTTATAAATTGATGCTCTCTATTTCAGATCTAAGAAGTTAATAAACACAAGTGTGCATTCTACTCTATGGGGCATTTCACTGTTATAGCATTATTTAAATATAAGTAAATATTTTTGCAACTTTGTTCTTTATAAACTACACCCAGTGATTCTGATGAGAGAGATACAGTAACAACAAACAAACAATAAAAATACAAAAAGTGTTTATTTCTTCAGATCTTTCTGTAAGTGCTTCTTGTCTGTTAAAACTGGCAGAGAGAGTGGATCCAAAAGCAGGCCACAGAAGCAGGTGTGCTCACGACTGATCGTCTGTACTGTCAGTTTATCAGAGATGTTTTTGTATTGGGGAGAGCAAGCTCTGCGGCACTGTGTGTAATCACAGCAGCACAGAAATATGGCGCTGTCTGGGGGCTGACACCTCTTGATGCTCGAAACTTTTTACTGTTTCCATCTCCAGTCATGTTCACTAGTCTGGAAGTCTGTTTCATTTAGTTCCTTCCCATGAGATATCCAATAAATGTTAAATCTCCACGCTGGGTTTGTTTGTACCAGTTGATTTGATTATAACCTGATACACTTTGTGAACACTCAATAACAGGAGATGCTTCATGGTTCTCTATCAGATGAGGAGGAGTCTGGCTGACTTGATTGCTGAAGAAAATCTAGAATTAAAATATAAGAATCATTTTCATTCTCATAAAATCCCCATATATGGAGTGAAAATATAACATTTAAAATCATTACCAAACGAAAAGATGACACAAATCTTGCAAACAGACAAGAAGCTGACAAAGAAAGTAATGATGCCACACACTGATCATGCTGAATCTCAGGAGTTGGCTGGTGTTTTCTGCCTCTAACTACAGTGACACTGTTTAATTTGTATGACATGAAACTCTTAATTCATCACTACAGCACCCTCTACTGATACTGCTGAGATAGGGCATCAACTTCCCTCCCACTCATCAGGGAGCCTTTCTGCTCACAGGGCAAGGCAGAGAAACATCTGATACTGGGTTCCCAGTTCATTGTAGAGCCCAGATACAAACACTTCCTCATGTACACGCACAATCACACACACATACACACACACACACACACACACACACACACACACACGCACACACGCACACACACACACACACACACACACACACACACACACCTCAGGGGGCAATTTGGCATCTCCAGTCCACCTTCAGTCAATAACGGAGAAGCTCACACAGACATGGGAGAGTGTCTGCTCCTCACAGACAGGACCTGGACCACCCAGGAATCAAACCCAGGATTTTCTTACTGTAAGGCTGCTGCTGCTGTTAACGTATATTTAATGTTGTGTGAAGAATAATAGAATTTGCCAATTATGTAAAATTAACTTTTTTGTGAAATAAGCAAAAATAGCTAGATGTTATGTACTCCATGCATTCCTTATGTAAGTTCTCCAATCTGGATTAAAAAAAAAGAAGAAATAAATAATATTATATATATATATATATATATATATATATATATATAAATATATATTTTGGGGGATTATATGAAGAAATCTCTCTAAGCAGTGCTTGCTTACTGTGATAATTGTCCTACAGTTTTCATTACATTCTCTCTAGATGTTCAGAGACGCTGATACTGTTGTCTTTGTGATGCATGTTTTTGTCCAGCTTCATCCTGTGGTTATGACACTGTGTTTGCTCACAGCACAAAAATAAACCGTGCTGTCTGAGGAATCCACATCTTGCACTGTTAATGATCCGCTCTTAGGAACTGTTTTATTGGCTGACAATTTCTTCTCATCAAAACCATCTCCAAACTCTAGCTTTTGTGTGTAACTGGCTGTGAAGACGACAAGCTTCATAGACTCTGTAGTGCTAATGATTTCCAGTGCATCCTGACTGTACTCGATTGCAAGCGTGTGGCTCTGCAGTCTGTAATTGTGGATTTACCAACTTCAGCCCAAATTATTCCAGACAGATGACATTTGCTGCTCTTGCAGTTCCTGTCAGACAGAGGATAAATTTTTTTTTTTCTAAGTGGGTGAAAATGTACAGGCTGTATAGAGTAAAGGCATGAAAGGATTTACGCTAATACATACAATACAAATCCACTCCTGCCTGTCTCTGTAATATATATATATATATATATATATATATATATATATATATATATATATAATATATAAGCCTTTATAGCAGTTATTTTAACAAAATTAATGTGGTTAAAGTTTTTTTATTATTATTATTATTACCATGAAACCAGTACAGTAACTGCAGCAGTATAAGAATGATTCTGATCATGCTGGATATGAAGTTCAAAATGATTAAATTGGCAGAACACAGACTCTGGCTGTAGATACAGGATATGACATCATATCAGTCGTAGAGTACACATTCAGGAGGAAAATTCTTATCATATATTTGTACTGCACCCTGCTGTTCAGTTTCAGGGAGAAAAAGGTAATTCATGGTTTATGATTTGTCCAGATCCCTCATGTATTAAAGCTGATTGCCGGTATCACAGTATGCACTCACTTCCCTCTATGACATATTTGATCTTGGTACCGTTATTTTCATTTGTCTTGGAAAGTCTTTTTGTTCTGCAGAGATGTTTAAGAAGGTCACCTTTCAACCATTTTTCAGTTTCGTGCATTTGAAATACTGTGGAAATAGAGACGGTTGATCTTCTGTGGTGACCCCTAAATGGGAGCAGCCAAAAGATGGATTTGAAATACTGTCAAATTAAAGCTTTAATTCAGCAGTTCAGTCAATGTGGGTTTCATTAGTTTTTTTCATTCACCAGAAAATCAATCTGCAGTTATCATGCAATGTAGTCTGTTTAGTTAGTACATTTTGGTAAAAAATAAATAAATAAATAATATATACCCAGATTCTTAAAATACTAACATTATTTTGCAGCCTAACAAAAAATCCAATATGCCAATATGTTCAGCAAAATGTTCTTTTATTATATAAAAGTATGTAGACATTATATATATATCCTAAAAACAAGGCCACCTCTGCAGGAGTGTAGGGACCTAGACGGGTGAGTAATACTGTGCCAATTATTTTGCTTATAAAACTGGGTGGTCAGGTATGTTCTACTATATTATAAAATTACTATACAATATTACATACAGTATTATATGTTCTACAATTTAAAAAAATATAAGTAAATGTTTTTTAAAGATATCTTTTGGAAAATTGTTCTCCATGAACCATTCTCTGGGAGATTCCCAAAGGCACAAAAACTGGGATCTTCAATGATGAAGTCTTTTTGTGCCTCTGTTTTATCAGACTGTAGGTCTAAACAGCACTCAGGCCTGGCTGCATGAATCGGTTCCCTGGCTATTGCAGAGTCTAGGCTAAAACATGTGCCTTTGATCTAAAACCTGCTTTGCATCCAGACTAGTTTTAGCCTAAATGGATAAAAACACCCAGAAAAGACTGTCCAAGACAGGGAGAGTAGAGGGTGGAGAAAAGGCATGTATTTTGGCATGAAAAGGCATGTTGTCTTGTGTGTAGCACCAGGGTCCTGAAAGAACGCTATTTCATTTCACTGTGTACTGTGTATATGGCTGAAATGACAATAAAATCCTACTTGACTTGATGTTTTGTGTGTGATGTTCGTGACAAGAGAACTAGTAGAGACATGGATGAAAGTTTAGCAGTGAGCCTCTGTATTTGAGGCACGGTAATTTGGGACGAGGCCCTATGATTGGAAGGGTTTGAATACCATTCCAGTAGGTTGCCCTGAAATACCATTCCCATCATTGCTCCCTGAGTGCTGGATATGTCTGCCCCCTGCTGGGCGGTGTGTGGGTTAAATACATGAATGTATTTTGTTGTGGCTATACTAATAATACTAATATACTTAATACTAATATACTTATGATATAAAAAATGCATAGACAATCAGTATTTCTGTGAATAGTTTTTGTTATCATATAAGATATGATAAATGGCCATATAAAATCTCTAAATCATCACAAAAACCCTCCTTAGAGCACACTGACAGTTGCTTCTGTTTGCACAAACTGGCAGTGAATCAAAATCAGACCACAGAAGCAGGTGTTAATAACGTCCTGATGCTTTTCTTACTGTCAGTTAACTTGGTTATATCTCTGTACAGAGTGGGAACACTCGATTGTAGCAGATCCTTCAGGTTTTCAGATTAGATGATTAGTCTTGTCGACACGATAACTGAGAAAAACCTGAAAAAAATGTACAGACATCTTATCAAACAAGCCTATAACAGAAATGATAATAATTCTGCCAACACTGGTCATGTTGGACCTTGCTATCTGCCGTATTCTTGCTTCAGTCTGTGATGATACTAGACTTAAGTTCACATTGTGAAAGTGAAATGTGAAAGTGACTACCCTTGTCATTGTGAAACGCAGCACAGCACAAACAAAATTCAACCTCTGTGTTTCACCCAAACACACACGTGCAGCAGGGGGCAGCTATTAATAGCGCCCGGTGAGCAGTGACAGGGACGGTACCTTGCTCAGGGGTACCTCAGGGCAACATACTGGGGAGGGAATCTAACCTGTTATGTGTTACACATTTACTTTTCACATTTATCATGACGCCATCTTGTGATCTAATGCAAGGGTTCATTGGTGTTCAGAACCTGTTGAGGACTTGGACATAATCAATGAGGTGTCACTCTTTAAAATCACATTTTAATGTTTTCTAATCAATACACATGTAGATAAAGTGACCGTAGTAGATCTAACATCCAGCTCTGGTTAAAGCCTTGGTTACGTCTGTTTCCGTTTACATTCCTTGGGACATTTAAACTGTATGTATCCAAAATGTAGCGTCTTCTATACCACAGCATGAACCGAGCGATGAGGATCTATATATTCCTCATAAATCCTGAAGCGGTGCAGTGGTTATGTCTGTTCACCTGCAGAGACTAAAAAGCTTCTGTGTTTGATTCCCGTGCGGAGAGTCCCCTCTGTTTGAATTTTGCATCGCATGGGTGTCTTTTCTCCCAGACCTGCATGTCCAGTGGATTAGAGATGTTGTCCCATAGATGTGAGTGTGTTTGTGTGTCAGGCCGATGACTGACTGGTGATCAGTCAAAGAGCACTGATGTATTGATTTCGTGAAACAGAGAGACAACCAACATTTAAACCATACAAACTTACTGGGCAGGTTGTGGATTGACAAATGAAAGGCTAAGAACACCAGAAATAAAGTGAATACAACACAGTGTAGCACCAAAGCCCATAAGCAGGCAGTGCAATTCAGAAAGTTTGTTTTATGTTATGGTAAAGCTTCTCCAAAAGCAGTTTTAAACAAAGCAGTTTAAAGCAGTTTTTTTTTAAATAATAAAATGGCCCTTTGGTAAGCTGTGGTCCTTATATTAAAGTAGGTATATTGCTTACCCTCTCACCCTGTCCCTGCTAGAATTAAATGAAAAAAAGGTTATTACTATTATTGATATTATTATTATTATTTTATTTATCCTCATTTTTTTGGCAATGTATGTAAATTTACTGGATTTTAATCCATGCAATTCTACACTGTTTCCTTTGGCCAATTTGTGTACACAATAAGAGAAAACAGAGTAGAGTATTGATAGAACTTCAATTACTTCTTCAGCACTGCTGCAGTAGGTGGGGCCTTATTGTATAGGCAGGCTGGCCCCTGAAGCACTGTGCTTTTGCTGCACAGTAGTAAATACCACTGTCTTCAGCTGATCTCGGTTTTAGAAGATGCAGAGTAGAGTGTTTTTCAGCATCTCCAGACACGTTAAAGTGGCCCTTAAAAGGGCTTTCAATATTTGGTGTCTTGAAATACAAAAATGCGATCAGTTTCAGAGACACATCACCGATGGGTTGTTGATACCATAATATAATACTGAAGGCTGAAACACTGTGATTGCAATAAAGTTCACCATATACTCCTGCATAACTCAGCAGGACAGAGGGATTCTGATCAATGTCATAGTTTGCTCCTAGAAAAAAGGAGAAATAGAATATTTTTAGCATGCCATCTAAATTTTTTTTTATATATTGAATCTGAGTCTGACTGGTTTACCTGACACTGACTGTAATACAGTCAGAATGATAAGGACGTGTCTCCTCATGCTGAAAGGTCTCTGCTTTAGAAAGGAACGGAGATAGTTCTGATCCGCCTGACTCAAAAAAAATACACCATCAGAGATGCCTAAAACATGAGCGCCCTCGTTCTGTTACAGCATTTGTTGCAGCTTGTCCACTTCATTGTTCTGCGTGAATAAAGGTGATAGTACCTTATTTATCTTTGAATTCCTTTTTTTATTATTCCTTTTGTTTAAAGAGAAAATCAGAGGATTTAATGAAACAGTGGGACTGTGATGCAGAACATCAGATATGAGCAATGATCTGCTATTTCAACAGCATGGACACCATCATGAATAATTACACTCGGTGGTCAAGCACCTTCTGTGGTTGGTCTATGAATTGATTAATTGATTGATTGATTGATTCAAGATGTGCTTGTGAGCACATTTGTGAAGCATTTGCTGTCTCTTAGTGTACTCTAAAAATAAAGATAACAGGGCAGATTCTTAGTTTATACCAGATCATTCTTTAGTGTCTTTCAATGACACTTACCTTTCAGTGGACGCTTCTTTAAATGTGTTATTGCAAATGTGATGTCTGAGTGGGAGGAAAGGCTAGAAAGAGCCGCAACAAAGCTCAGAAAGAACCCTTACATTGGAAAAGATGGTCTCATGTAAAAGCTCTTTACACCTTTAAAAGAATGGATTTTGATAGTTTCAAATCACTTTTACACAGCAGTTATTTAGGGAGCTAAAATGATTCTTCTACGACAGCATCTTTCCAAAAAAAAGATTTTGAGCAACAGTTTTTCTTAAGAAGGTAAGATCATTAGTAAGTAATGGCAAGGCAAAGTTTCAATATAATATATTATAATTATATTATAATATATAATATAACATTTATAATAATATATATAAATGTCTAAATAAAGACATTTAGACATGTGTATTTTAGACAAGTGTACTTTTAAAAATGCATTTAAAACATATAAACATACATTAAGTGGACATCCAATGGATGATTTTCTATTTGTCATTCATATAGACACATAAACACAAGTTTATGAACAGGCCTGCCTTGAGGTTATGACACTGTGTTCTCTGACAGCACAGAAATACACAGCGCTGTCTGAGGAATCCACATCTTTCACTGTTAATGATCCACTCTCAGGAACTGTTTTATTGGCTGAAAATTTCTTCTCATCAAAACCATCTTCATTCATGTGATTTTGTGCATAGCTTACTGTGAAAACAACTCTCCTTGGCGCTGACAGTACCAGTACATCTGATCTTTAGTGTGTTCGCAGGTGATTGTGACTAATTGACCCGTTTGAGCCCAGAGAAGTTGAATGAATTTGCTCCCACACCTATGGATGAGTAAATAAAACATTAATTAATGTAAAATATGTAAAAAAGAAAATAAATTTAATAGCCATAAAAGCTTTGCAGGACTAACCTTGGGTCCAGTATAATGACTGAAGCAAGACTATGATGACTCTGATCATGGTGGCATTCAAAAAAAAAAAAAAAAAAAAAGAATTGTTAGGATTCAGAAAAGCTGCACAGTTGATTTGACATCATATCACAGCCATGTGGTCCTTCCTGACATGCAGATGCAGGAAGGAAGTGTGAAGGTTTTAGACATGCATCTTCATGTATATAAGCATAGCTTCATGTATATAAAGCATAGCTTTATATTAGTCTTCTAGACAGTGAGAGAAGCAGACAAAGCAAAAAAAAAAAAAAAAAAAAAAAAAAAAGTGGTGTACCCATGTGCACCAATGCTGAACATGTGGCTTTTTTGCCACCATAGTTAAAACTACTTATGACTTTTATTGGCACAAAATCAGCATCAGCACACACATCCAGGTGTTCTGCTGAGTGTAAAGTTTAAGATGAAGATTTTTGTAGTAGAGTGAGATGATCTACAGCACTGTGTAATATGCTGCACAGAAATACACAGCGCTGTCGTTCACTGAGAGGCTGGTTATAGTCAAAGAGGCATTATTTCTTCCATTTCCAGTCAGACTGATCTTCTTTTCGAATTCAGATTCAATGCTTGAAGTCTGACTAAATAGGTACCCCATTAATTTAAAGCCAGTGGCCAGTGTGTGTTTGTACCAAAGTTTACGGTTATAGCTCGGTACAGTGTGTGCACATTTGATTTTAGCAAACTCCTTTTCATTCCTCATGAGATCAGAAGGATTCTGGATTACGTTACAACGAGCCGAACCTGTGGAGAGACAGATCAGAGCTGTATAAATGATCTAAAATCTGAAGGTGCACAGTGAAATATAATCATTGCATTCATTCACTGCATTTTTCAAAAATTAAAAGTAGGCAATTGGTCAAAGAAAGAAACTGCTGCTCATTTAATTCAATGTGAATCATTTTCTCACCAAAATGCAAACAGAGCAGAACTGAGATGGGGATTAGGTTTTTGATGATCATCTTGAGGACAAGAAGATTAAAACTGATGTTTCTACCAAAAGCGAATGCAGCATGACCTGTTCATTATGGTGACACGAGAAACATCACCTGTAAATAATACAGTAAACAATACTGACCTTCTCCTCCGGTCCTCCCTCACACAGTCTTACTATATCAGCAATGTCTCCATGATGTCTTACTTTGAAAACAAAATCTAATATTTCCAATCTTTTATGGAAAATATATTTGAAGGCCAGGCTAGTGATAAGCCCTATTATGTCTCCTGGTTATTACAGTAATATCAGTGCAGGTGTTTTTGTTCAGCGGTTTAACAGATCTGTATCACTGTGTTCACTCACTGCACAGAAATACACAGCGCTGTCCTCTGAATCCACATAGTTCAATGTGAAAGATCCATTTTCAGCCTTTTCTTTAGTAGCAGAGAATTTTTTTGTTTCAAAGGAGCCAAAGTCCGATTCACTAATAGTCGATGTGTGAACGATGAGCTCCATTGGCTTCCCTTGGTGCTGTCGGAACCAGTACATATGGAAGTAATTGCCTCCTTTATTGTGGCTGCAGTTCATTTCAGCCAAATTTCCCTCCACAACCCAGAGTACACTGGGGATTTGAGTGACACCATTGTCTTCTGCAAAAACTAACGGACAACAAATGAAGTATGAACAGAATGATGGAAGATAAAGCAGAGTGTCAGTTAAATATCTAGTACATCTGTTATAAGCATTTTGTAGAATACAGCACCTGCAGCCCACTGAAGGGAGAGACTGAAGATGACAATACTGATCATAATGAATGGTGGTGAAGATGGGTTAGTACGAGATCAAGAACTTCTGCAAAAGCTGAAGATCAGCTTGAGGAAATGACATCAAAACCTTTTTATCCACCTCAATGACATCTGATTCATTTTGTAGATCATCACCAGCACCAAGTACAGCACCAATAAAAAGTTTGTTGAGGAGGTACTTGAGGAGCTCCCTTGAGTTTAATGATGAGGCAGATATGTTTACTACACATCCACACATTTTTTAATGCATTTTATCTGGAGATTAAATAAAAGTGTCATAAAGGGCAGTGAAAGTGAAGTGAAAGTGACTACCCTTGTCATTGTGAAACGCAGCGCAGCACAACACAACGAAACTCAACCTCTGCGTTTCACCCATACACACACGTGCAGCAGGGGACAGCTATTGAAAGCGCCCGGGGAGCAGTGACAGGGATGGTACCTTGCTCAAAGGTACCTCAGGGCAACCTGCTGGTGAAGGACTTGAACACATCTGATCCAGGGCAACTCCCTAACCACTAGGCCACCGCTGCCCCAGTGTAATTATCTTTAAAGTAACATTAAGGAAATCCTGTGAAGGCCACATAAAAAATTTGTGATGGCAAGGTTGGTGACATCCTAGTATATTTAAACCTCGCTCACTCACAGCCAATCAAATTCACACCTAGGAGGCAAGTTTTACAATTTATCAACTCTCCCGACCTGCATGTCTCTGAAGGTGGGAGGGAACCAGAGCTCCTAGAGGAAACCCACACAGACATGGGACGAACCTGCAAACTTCACACAGAAAGACTTGGACCATCCCACCTGAGAATCAAACCTAGGACCTTCTCACTGTGAGGGGACAGAGCTACCCATTGGGACACAGCTAAGCTTCATTTTCCGTAATCTAAATTTATATGCATTTAATATTTAGGAAAGTGCTTATGAATCAGTAATTGGGATGTGTTCTTTGTTATAGTACCACACTGCCCCCTGTAGATGGCAATTTCTGATTTTAGTTTTGGCACCCAATGTGCATTGTGCACACGTTTTTGTACAGCTTCATCCAGTGATTGTGACACTGTGTTTGCTCACAGCGCAGAAATACACAGCGCTGTCTGAGGAATCCACATCATTCACTGTTAATGATCCGCTCTCAGGAACTGTTTTACTGGCTGAAAATTTATTCTCATCAAAACCATTTCCAAATTCAAGCTTTTGTGTATAACTGGCTGTAAAGACAACAAGCTTCATAGACTCTCCTTGGTGCTGACGGTACCAGTACATCTGACTATAGTCTATTGCCAGGGTGTGTTTGCAGTCTATCGTGGCAGACTGATTCATGTCAACCCACATTAGTTTAGGCTGAATGACATAACTTGCTTCCACAAAACCTGCAAAAAACAGGAAATATATATATTTTTTCCATTAGTGTTTACTGTTCAGTCATGATTCTTAACATGTTTATTTGATAAAATGTCATTCATACGAAAACATGTTGGTTACCTTGGATCCAGCACAGTGACTGAAGCAGTATTATAATGGTTCTGATCATGTCGACTGTTTAAGGCTTCATGAATGAATGACATAATTTGAAAACCTAAAGCAACAGAGGCAGGATATGATGTCATTTCAGAAGCCTTAGCTGTTTGAATAACTTCCTCTTTCCTCCTGTAAATTCAGAAGGAAACCATGTAAGCCTGCGTACAGATTTGGACTCAGTCTTGCAGATTAAAATAAGAATGATGACAATAAACACAACCCAGCCCATCTTAGGGCTTGCTGCCTTCATGTGTGGGTTTCAAGATCCTTCTTCCCAAAAAAGTCAGAATTACAACTATGTCATGCTGAAGTGCTTTGACAATGACAAAGGGTAAATACAAGCAACACACTAAATAAAGTAAAATAATGCCGTGTCAGCAAATGCAACATTGATAACTGCATTGTTAATATTCAGATAGCATCGCTCTATATTGAGGGCACAGATGAAATGCTTCAGACAAACAGCAGCAAACATTAGCTGCACTTATGAAAATAAAAGAATCATTCACTATTGAACTCGTGCCCATCTTGGTTGAAGGTCACCCCAGCTCAGGAACTCAAAATTATCCCCAAAGCCTTTAGGTGGGTGTATGTGTGCAACATCCAAGCTGGCCAATTTGATTTATTCAGTAAGATTTATTTAAAAATGACTTAAAAAATACAACTTTATTTACTTTAACTTATTATATTTCCAAAAGTACATGAAGGCAGCTTTCATCAGCACAGACAGGAGAAACTCAGCCTTTTTGATGATTTGAATAAGGATAAAGAAAATGAAACCCCAGCCCATCACAAGTTATGTTCTGTGTGTGTATGTATATATATATATATATATATATATATATATATAAAAATAAATATGACATTTGACTTGACGTGACCTTATGTGGCCAATGTGCCCCCTTAAAAGCACAAATAAAGATGGCTCACCAGTGTTGCATGAACCTATTAGTGACTTTAATTTTTGACATTAAATTTTAATTTTTGAGTTTTGACATTATTTCTTCCATCACCAGTGAAGCTGATCTTCTTTTCAAATTCAGGCTCTTTATTATTGTTGTTACTATAAAGGTACCCCATAAGCTTTAAGGCTGTGGTTTGAGTCTGTTTGTACCACAATATTCGCTCATAGTCTCGTTCGTTGTGAGCGCACTTGATCTCAGCGGTCTCATCTGGATATTTTAAAATAACAGGTGGACTCTGGAGGACAATACAAAGAACAGAGTCTGTGGAAAAAGAACAAGAGGGTGAAGAAAGCCACTTTAGTATATTATAAACATAAATCATTTTCTATAGAATAATAAATGATAATAAAGATTTATTAATAAAATAATAAATGTATTTACCTATAAAGAGAATTGGTGTAGCTGTGAGGAGAATATTAAGCATGGTAGCTGTATGTGCTGTGTGCTGCTGGTCTGTATTATTAAGAGAGGGATTCTAAGACAAGTGTGAAGAACCTTTCAGCCCCATTCTGCAGGCCTCCTAGTGGTCATTCTACAGGTGGGGTGAAAACACATTTACCCAGTGTTCATTAATATACTCAGCCTTCATTTACATCTAAACCTCAAGGTTTGGGACTAAACTTTCATTTTGTCAAACAGTGACACTTTTGTCAGTGAAAAATCTTTATTTCAAGGGTCAGGGAGTCGGTACATCACTTTACATGAGTGGTTCCAGGATAGCCAATATTTATTTGAGGTTATGCACTCAAATAGTCAAGGGTAATATATTCATATATATATTTTTTGCAAACAACTTGGAAAATGAAGGCAGCCTTCATTTATTTTTCAAGAACTTTGAAAAAACCAAATTAAAAAATTGACAAACTGACCTGGCAACCCAATTTAGACAACAGCGAGATGATTTATCGACATCATCCAGTAGAAAAAGGAGAAATGGATGTCAAAACAAAATGTAAGCTCTCTGAATGTGTTTAACTGAGTGACAGAGGGAAGAGTCACCATAAGACCTGTAGGTTGCGCTGAAGTTCCCTTGAGTAAGGTACCATCCCCATCATTGCTCCCCGGGTGCTGGAAATGGCTTCGCCGCTGCATGGTGTGTGTGGGTGAAAAGCAGAGGTTGCATTTTGTTGTGTGTCGCTGCTTTGCTGTGTTTCACAATGGCAATTAGTCATTTTCACTTCACTTCACCTAAAAGGCTAAAACATATAACCTTTCAATTAAATGAAGATACAGCACCACCAAGAGGCCAGATTTTTACCACCAAGTCTTTAACAAATACACTGTACTAATGTTTTCAATAATCTGAAAACACAAGCTCCCTGAAAATCAGATTTTCTTAGAATTTAGAGCTGCTCTTAACTATATTTACTGTTTCATTTGTTATTAAACCAATAAATAATCCAGAAAACAGATCCCCACTTCGTTAGCCTGCGGGCCGACTTACACACTCTCACTCTTAAATTTTTAGGGCACATTCAGGCATCAGAAAGGTTTGATGTAAATGCAGAGAGACCTTTGCAGCTCATGATGAGCAGATAATGATTTGACGTGTTGGATTTTATACATGGTATCCCCAAATGGGCAAAAAATGCTCATGACAACCAGCAGTAAAATTATGCAACCGAGAACTTTCTCTAAAAAAGGGAATTTTGTTCCTGTATTAATAGCATGTTTAAATAAAGTGCTGCTGACAGCTGAAACATGTGATGCTCTGAAGGAGGTATTTTTATGCATTAGGGAACCTACTATTTCCATTCAACAACAAAGGCTTTCTTAGGAAATTGCTTTTTTCTGATATCCAAGAAAATGTAGCTGGTTGTTCTCAGTGTATTTAAAAGGACTGATATGAGATATAAAGTGCTTATCAGCAAAAGGAGATGATTCTGTATATTTATTTTATGGTAAATGTATAACTCAACCACTTATTCACTCGCTCACTCATCTTCATAGTCTCTTGTCTTATTTAGGGTCGCTGAGGGTGCTGCAGCCTATCCCAGTTCTCACAGGGCGAATGGCGGGGAAACATCCTGGACAGGTCACCAGTCCATCGCAGGGCAGACACACAGACAAACACACACATTCACACCCACAGCCAATTTAGCATCTCCAATCTGCCTGCAATGCATGTTTTTGCATGGTGGGAGAATCCTGGAAGAAACCCATGAAAGAGAACTAGCAAATCCACATAGAAAGGTCCCAGAGTGACGCTGCTCCAGGGCATCCACGCCACCCTAAATGTATAAAAAATAATTAAAAACAAGATGCAGTATCTTTAATCCTGATGAGTAATGCAGTAAAAACGATCATTTAGGCTGTTTTCCAGAATCATAGTCAGTGCCTGCATCAGCTGCTAGATTGTTAATTCATAATATTGAAAAATGGAACGCATATCCAAACATGAGACAGCCTGATATCTGAGGATTCCCCCTGTCTGCTCTGCTGTTTATTACAGTAATATCAGTGCAGGTGTTTTTGTTCAGCAGTGTAGAAGGTCTGTATCACTGTGTTCACTCACTGCACAGAAATACACAGCGCTGTCCTCTGAATCCACATTGTTCACCGTGAAGGATCCATTTTCAACCTTTTCTTTTATTGCAGAGAATTTAGTTTTATCAAAGGAGCCAAAGTCTTGGCTGGAGGTTGTTGTAAAAACTATGAGCTCTATGGACTTCCCTGAGTGCTGCCGGTACCAGTACATTTGGTAGTAACCAGATCCTTTATTATGACTGCAGGTCATTTGAGCAGCCTTTCCCTTCTCAACCCAGAGTAGAGTGGGGCTTTGAGTGACACCATCATCTCCTGCAAAAACTAATGAACAAATGAACACAAATGTCACATTATGCAAAATGTTATTTAACCTTGTTTTCTGGAATTAAATCAGAATGGACTGTTTTAGCCAGAATATGGTACCTGCAGTCCAATGTAATGAGAAAGTCAAGGAGATGATAACACTGATCATTCTGAACTGCAATGACAACGGAAGTAGGAGAAGGAGCTGAATCACTGTGGCAAATTAATCTTCTAGTTGAAGTGCTGCCTGAGGAATGGACAGCAAAAACCATGTAGACATCCACGTAAAAAAAAATATATATATACAGTACTGTGCAAAAGTTTTAGGCAGGTGTGGAAAAAAATGCTGTAAACAAAGAATGCTTTCAGAAATAAATAATGATTGTTTATTTTGATCAATTTACAAAATGCAAAGTGAGCGAACAAAAGAAAAATCTAAATCAGATCAATATTTGGTGTTTCTACCTTTTGCCTTCAAACCAGCATCAGTTCTTCTGGCCCCCACAGAGCCCTGATCTCAACATCATCCAGTGTGTCTGGATCACATGAAGAGACAGAAGGATGTGAGGAAGCCTACATCCACAGAAGATCTGTGGTTAGTTCTCCAAGATGTTTGGAACGACCTACCAGCCGAGTTCCTTCAAAAACTGTGTGGAAGTGTACCTAGCGAAAAGTTTTTTCACACCTGCCTAAAACTTTAGCACAGTAATGTATATATAGGTTTGGATTATAGGTTATGTAGAATGAAAAGTCTCATTTAGTCTGAAATGAAATCTATGTCACTGTTCACACCACAAAAACGATCATAAATAGCAAGCTGAGTCAGCTCAGCAACCCCGCTCCACCTGAACCCAGACCTTCTCACTGTGAGGAGACTGAACTAACCACTGCACCCGGATTTGCTCAATAACAGCCAAACTATAACTAAACACAGGGTTTGTATAACAAGGCGTCCCATGAACTGAAGCTGTCAGCAGGAATTTGAGTAACTTAATTTTTGTTTGAAGATTCTTTGTAAAAGTAAAAACTATAAATTAAGATTTAGTGTGGTTTGCAGTTCATTTACAAAGATAACAATCTGAATATTAAAGAGCAATTAATCCTAAAGTTACATATGTGATTTGGTTGAATGCAAGACGACAAAGCCTACCTGTCAGGCAGAATTATGAGTGAACGATGATAATTAAAGTGAAAAGTGAAGTGAAAGTGACCATCCTTGTCATTGTGAAACGCAGCACAGCGAAACTCAACCTCTGCGTTTCACCCATACACATATGTGCAGCAGCGGGCAGCTACTAAAAGTGCCCAGGGAGCAGTAACAGGTACAGCACCTTGCTCAAGGGTACCTCAGGGCACCTCACTGATGAGGGAATCAAACCCACAATCTTCCAATCCAGGCCAACTCCCTAACCAATAACCCATCGCTGCCCCTTAACTAAAGCAAATCTAAACGTTCAATTGACCGCTTGAAGTGAGAATAAATGAATGTGTTAAAAACAGTTTGAACGAAAAACACTAAAATATTACGTCGTCATCTTTCCAATAACTGATCCAACACTGCCCTCTCTTGATTATGTGCCAAACTGAGACAGCAGATCATAAGATGATTCCTACAATAACTGTACGTAATTAATTAGTTGTTAATTGAGCGTGCATGGGACAGTGTGAATGTGGACTTGAGGACACTTCATTGTTTAAAATAATACAGATTAGAAGACTGTTAAGTAAATTAAGATTACTCCGTTAGCCAGATAATGTAAGAGATGTATTTAGCAGTGATACTCAAGAGGCATAATCGTGCGGCTAAAACTGCTGTGAATCAAGAGAGGCAGTGTTTATGTTGGACTTTCCTCCTCATCACATACAGGCCCACACGCAACATTCATGTTGTAACTTTTAAGTGTTACTTATGTTGTCGTTATTTCTGAATGTCAATGTAACTAATGGTCCCACTTTTTAAAAAATCTAATATTACTGAAAACTTGCATCTGTTTTCGCTTTTATTTATTTATTTATTTTATTTCTGAAAGGCTGCTGTTTATACCGCGCTTCACAATCAATAAAATGACCCAAAATGACCTTTAAATCTTGATTTTATATTTTAAATAAAGGTTTTTCCTTCTCCTTTAATTGAGTTATAAAATAAAAAAAAGTTTGTTTGTTCCATAATTTACCTTGCTTTTGCTGTTTTCACACCAACTTCCTCAACTTAAAATCTATTCATGTATTTAATATGAAGGAACGGTTCAGAAAGAGATAAAAGGTTTCAGCAGATATGAGGTTTTGTTCTATCAGGGACAGTTAGAGTAAATCCCATTAATATCAAATCAGATGGGCAGTATGGTCTCACTCTATGTTGTGACAAATTGAAGTTCAGTATTTAACTGTTAAAGCTTCACATTAAATAGCGGGTCATCATCATCATGAGATTGATCAGAACTAACTGTAGCAGTAGTAGTGACAATTATAAGAAGGGATCTGTCTGAATCACTCAACAATTTATTCACAGACCCAAGACGCAAGCAGTGACACTTGGACATACACTCCAACCTTTGGAGGGGAAAAAAAATGAAATTAGAGCACCATCTAGAGGATGGAGAGTAGATGATTCATCAGTGACAATGTTTGTTTTTAGATTTGGATTTGGAAAAAATAAATAAATAAAAAGAGCTGAATTAAATTATTCCATGAGCCCAAGCTGCCTGTTCTGGGCTTGTTCATACCACAGGATGGACATGATAACTGAGGCTTTGCAGGTTCTCCATACTTCTAGGAGTCACTGAAAAAAGCACAGGGTTTAGTATTCACTTAATTAACCTTTCTAATGTGGCATACCTGTTACTAGAAAGGTTTAAAAAGAAATCTACCTATTGACCACAATAAAGAATGAATGGTGGATTTACTACCAGTATTTTTATGTTGAGATTGAGCAAGAACAAATGAACTGCTATTAAAGATTCATATGAAAATGAGAAAAGTGTTCCCAGTTTGAGAGCAGAAAACAGAAACATGACTTTAAATCTGCTATATTCAACAACATCACCCCCATTGTTACAAATGTAACAAAAGAAAGCAGATCTTACTGATGAGTATAATTGATCACACATAGTTCGATCTGAGAGATGTAGCACTAAACAAACATCCACATCCACTTTATGAACTAACAAGAATATTTTACAACACTGATATTGTCCATTTATCCGCAATATGGTACTTGTGGAGCATGTTTTGCTTTAAAACCTTGGCCTGTAAATAATTGTCTGTTATGAGTCCATGTGTTCAATAATGCTAAAGCATGCATTGATTTTCATAATAGCTTCTGTAGGTGGAAGGTTTTTGTAGAAAAAGAAGGGCACTTAGAGCACTGTGTATGACTCGCTGCACAAAAGTACACAGCACGGTCTTCACCTGCTCTCAGTTTGAGGAGATGAAGAGTAGAATTTTTTGCTCCATCTCCGGACACCTTGAAGAGATCCTCAATAGAGCTTTCGACAGTTGAGCTAGTGTAGTACACATATCCGATTTTTTTCAAAGAAGTATCACCAGTGGTCTGCTGATACCATAATATAGTATTGTAGGAAGGAATACGATGATCACAGTATACTTCACAGTTTTTCCCTGGATAACAGAGCAGGTCAGTGGGATCCTGATGCACATCATAACTTTTCCCTGGATTAAAAAAAGAGTAAAAACATAATTTTGTACAATCTGGTGTTGCAGAATATTCTGTTCTGCAGTGCTAAACCTTACCTGGCACTGCATGAAATACAGTCAGAAGGATAATGATCTTCCTCTCCATGCTGAAGGGCTCTTTATTTAATGAAAGTGATCAAGATTAAGGAGGATCATCACAGCATGAATGTAGCATATAGGTAGCAGCGAAAGAAATGTTCTAAATTGCCCAATAATATGAGAAGAAGCGCCCTCCACCTGTTGTAGTCACCACAGTAAATCGACCACACGACCACAAGGGAAATGCTTCATTCCCACTCACAGAGCTGCCAGCTTACAGACGTCATTGTATATATTTCTGAATGTCAATGTAACTAATGGTCCCACTTTGTATTGTAAAAATTGTGTATTTACACATTAACAATGCATGTAATAATAATGAATAACGATGAATGTGATGAATTTATCCTTCCTAGTCTATCCTTCCACAGTCCAAAGACATGCATGTCTGTTAGGTTAGAAATGTTAAATATCTAGGTCTGATCTTTGTCTAAGTGCTCAGATCAGTGTGCGTCGTTTTCATATTCTGGGCTGTGCTGGAGTGAAAACAAAAAGAAAACATCAAATGGAAGATGGTCATAACCCACTAGAAACAAATAATATAAAAATACATTTTTATTTTAATATACCACAATGCAAAAGGACAGTAGTAAGAAAAGTTAATCTTTTATCTCCTATCTATCCTATTTATCTTCACAAAAGGATTATGAAAGGAGGCAACATTGGCCTTAATAGATAAAGCAGCTGTGTAGCTCTGAAGGAGGAGGGTTTTTGTAAAGGGGCACAACAGCCTGCAGCACCGTGTATCTTACTGCACAGAAATAAACCGCGCTGTCATTTGGCTGCAGATTGTTTATAGTAAGTGTGCCATTATTTAGCCCATTTCCGTCTAAGACGATCTTGTCCTTCAGAGCTTCCTCAGGAAATTTTGATTCCATACTCAGGTATCCAAGAAGATGTAACTGGTTGTTTTCAGTCTGTTTATACCACAGCATAACCTGATGGCTTGGTATGGAATGAGAACATCTTAGATTTGTAGATTGGTCCTTGTTTTCAATCAAGTTGGATGGAGTCTGGTTAACATTTTTAGCATCTGAAGAACATCCTGCAGAGACAAAAGTCAGATAACCTTCAGTTAATATAATATAGTATAATTTATTGCATGTACAGAAAATCCTGCCTAACTAATTTTCTAAGCCCCTTTTCATAAATTAAATAAATAAATCAATACATTTTTTTATGGAAACTAAGTTGGTAAAATTAGTCATGAGCATATCCGTAAATGTTTTGCATACCCATGAAGCTACTTCACCTGTGTATAACTAATGGTGTGCAGCAAAGTAATGAGAAAAATAATCATTTGTCACAGACTGCTAGACTGTTACAGAACAGATGACAGTTACAGAATGAAAAAGACGCCCCCAGATGTGAAACAGTAAAAATGCATAATCATGAATGATCAGGTGAGCTGCATACGTCATTGATTGTGACCACATGTGTCACATGTTTATATATATACAGTACTGTGCAAAGTTTTAGGATGCTTTAGGATGCAAGATAACAAGAAATATTAATAATGATTGTTTTATTTTGATCAATTTACAAAGTAAATTGAGTGAACAAAGAAAAATCAAATCAAATCAATATTTAGTGTTACTACCTTTTGCCCTTCAAATAGCATCAGTTCTTCTAGGTACACTTGCACACGAGTCAAGTGGGGCAGTGGCCCTAGCGGTTGGGGCGTTATGCATGATCGGAGGATCGGGAGTTCGAACCCCTTCCAATAGGTGCCCTGAGGCTGCGAACGAGTACCCAAGTCCCCATCTGCTCAGGTGCTTTCATGCTTTGCCCACGGGTTTGGTGTTACGTAGTTAAATACAGAGAATCCAATTTCGTTGTGGTTCATGTGTGCTGTGCTGTGACCTCGCAATGACAAGGGTTGTCACTTTCAGTCAGGGATTCTGTAGGATTATAGTTGGTGTATGGTCAACCAGTTTTACCAAACAGGTACTGATGATCATCAATGTCTGCGGAGGAAAACGCGGTCATGTTTAGACGACCGACCAGCCGAGTTCCTTCAAAACTGTTATTGTGGTGTACCTGGAAGAATTGATGCTGTTTTGAAGGCAAAGGGTGGTCACACCAAATATTGATTTGATTTAGATTCTCTTTTGTTCATTCACTGCATTTTGTTGATTGATGAAAATAAATAATGAACACTTCCATTTCTGAAAGCGTTCTTTGTTTACAACAATTTTCACACCTGCCTAAAACTTTTGCACAGTACTGTATATCAGATTCAACAGTGCATCAGTTAGGTTGAGGTAGAGTATTGCTGTCGTTGTTAGAACAGTTGAGAAATCAGCCAAAACCATGTGAGGTATTTTTGATGGCCAGGAGGTCTCAAAAACAAGCCTGAGATATACGTGAGCCAGTTAATAACATAAACAAGTTAATAAATATAATTTTAAAATCTTACTTTGTTAATTATCACATTTTACATCAGAGCTGCAGTAGATCTGTGTCATGTATGGGAAGGAATAAAGGCACAAGTGTGTGGCTCGCTTCAGGCTTCTTTAATCTGCTCGAAAAAAAGGTCTGGAACTAGGTTACAAAACACACAATGGTGAACAGGCAACGCTGGGTTGGACTGGCAGATCTTAAATGACTGGCTAACCAGGTGCGCGGGGGTTAGGTGTGATAGGTGAGGGTGAATTGAAAGCTTCAGCTCAATTCAGGGACTAGGACTGTGGCACGTGGTGCAAGATTTGAGTGGTTGCTGTGACAGTCAGTAACTGTTCAGGACAGTGCAGAGGAATATAGAGCCCTGTTTTTATCCACATTGTCTGCAGTGAAAGATCAACTTTCTTTTGGCTTCCTTTGAACAAAACAAAGAAACCCCTAGTCTTCAGATTTAAAAACTATGAGCTCCATTTTTTTTCCTTGGCTATTGGAGCCCGAATGCGTGTGAAACTCCACCCCTTCTCACCAAATAATGGAAAAATTACCCCCACGATTAGATTTTGGAGAATCATTGGAACAGTAAGCTTCAATATCTTCAATTTTCAGATCCCAGACCTTTGTGTAAATATGGTCCTTTTAGTCCAGGAAATTAGGATCTCAAGTCTTTGCTGTGAAAATCCTGTTGAATTAGCTTGCAGAAATGACTGTTCACATGTAGAACTCACTTTCTCATTTAAATATTAATTTAGCCCTACTGAATTAGAGCACTTTTATTGATATTAAAACATAAAAAAGTGAATGCATAACAATGCAGACTCTCAAACTATCTGCAAAATGTAGGCAAATATAGAGTAATAGTTGGTCTCAAAGTAAAAAAGAATGAACACAAGTGTGTGTGTGTGTGTGTGTGTGTGAGGTGATATGCTTTTTGTGGTCAACAGTTGAAAACAGATGGGTGTTTAAATGAGAGAGGATGTAGAGAAGACAGTATGTGTTGTGCTGCTGAAATACATTGCACTGTCTAGGTTTGAAGAACTGAAGATCAGTGACTTTCTCTAATGCCACGATCGAACACTTTGTCTCTGAATTTACTGTCTGGCTTCAGAATGTTTTCCTTCAGAATTTCCCATAGTGTATTTCCTGTTTTGGGTTTGTTTTGTATCCTATAGTGTGACTAGGTTTTCAGCAATAAAGACAAATCACGAATTCGAACAGACAGACAGAGAGAGAAAGTAAGAAAGCTATAGATAGAGATAAATAGAGATAGATCTTTGCTAATAATATTTGAATTCTGAATCCATGTGTTCCCCATTGACTTGCATAATCTTAGTCGTCACAGCTTTGGCTGTTGTTTCTCTTAATGGGAGCATTATGCTGTGGTTTAACATGTGCTTTAAGATTGTGCAGGTAGATAGGGTTGGTTTATATTGATGTGTGGTAATAAGTAGCACTGTGCTTCATAAGCTGCGCAGAAGTACGTAGCACTGTCCTCCACTTGTCTTGCTTGCAGAATTTGAAGAGAAACTGAAGACGTTCCATCTCCATTCTAAAGCCAGGCCTTCATAATCTGGTTCAACTTTTTCAAAGTGGTCATCCTCACATAACGATGGATTTTAGGTGCCAGGTGTCCCCTGGTGCTTGCTGATACCAGAAGTATTGTATCATAGCCAGAGATGTTGTGTTTGCAGAGTAGGTCCACAGCTGTTTTAGGTAAACTCATCACATCCAGCAGGACTTTGATGAACTTTCACAACTCCACATAACCTAGATTAAGTAGAATAATTAAGTACAGCAATTAATATTAAAAATCCTTTTAGTATTATTATGAGAACTACCATTACCCGAGAGACAACTGAAGCAGATCAGCGAGAATAAAAAGGATACTGGATCATTTTGATTGGGAAGCTGAACAACAGTGAACTACTCTTGAGCCAACAGCATTCTATTAGTTATGCAGTGGTATACAGTGAGAGAGGGATATGACATCATCATTTGACTAAAAAATCGTCTCCATGCAGTCATGTGATTTTCAAGACAATATCTGAGCGCAGTGTTTGATGCTCCAGGAAGGACACCTACAAAGAAGCCTCATTTTTTTCATGGTCACAAATGAATGATTAGAGATAAAAACAAACAAACAAAAAACTACATAACCCCTTCAGCTAGCCTTAGGGAGGCCCAGCACTATGTTCTAAGCATAATCCAGTCCTTGGAACATGATGAACCAGAAGTAGCATAACTGGTCCTCTCCAAAGTGAGATGATCTCTGATGATCACAATGGAAAATAATGTTTCAGCTATTTTTATCAGTACTGTACTAGGCCACCACTTTACCTGCATGAAATTTTGCTCTGAAACTGTAGTCTTAGTTAACAAGTGAGGTTGGTTTACTTATTTAAAAAAAAACAAAATAGTGAAAAATTATTAAAAAGGGAACATCTATGTAGAACATACATATAACATTAAACCAGGGTCTAGGGGTATGGTTACTTATTATAAGCAGACTGCAATCAGAAGTACAATCAAGATTTCTAAATTTTCAGGTCCGAACATCAAACTGACAAAGACAAAAAAAATTGTAACTGAATGATCTAAATGCCTACAAGCGGATTATAAAGGAGGCAACAGTGGCCTTAATAGATAAAGCAGCTGTGTAGCTCTGAAGGAGGAGGGTTTTATGTAAAGGGGCACAACAGCCTGCAGCACCGTGTATCTTACTGCACAGAAATAAACGGCTGTCATTTGGCTGCAGATTGTTTATAGTAAGTGTGCCATTATTTAGCCACTCCGTCTAAGGCGAATGCTGTCCTTCAGACCTTCCTCAGGAAATTTTGATTCCATACTCAGGTATCCAAGAAGATGTAACTGGTTGTTTTCAGTCTGTTTATACCACAGCATAATCTGATGGTTTGGTGTGAATGAGAACATCTGAGATTTACAAATTGGTCTTGTTTTCAATCCAAAGTTAGTTGAGTCTGAGTTGTTTTATTTTAGCATCTGAAGAACATCCTGCAGGAACAAAGTCAGATAACTTATTCAGTTAATATAATATAATATAATTTATTGCATATGCAGAAAATCCTGCCCTAACTAATTTTCTAAGCCCTTTTCATAAATTACAAATAAATAAATCAATTAATTTTTTTATGGAAACTAAGTTGGTAAAATTAGTCATCAACACGCTATCCGTACAAATGTTTTGCATGCTCATGAGCTACTTTACCTGTATAACTATTAGTGATCACAACAAAAGTAATGAAAAAATAATCATTTGTCTGAACTGCTGAACTGTTACAGAACAGATGACAGTTACAGAATGAAAAGCAGCCCCAGATGTGAGGCGGTAAAATGCATAATCATGAATGATCAGGTGAGCTGCACACGTCATTGATTGTATTCACATGTGTCACATGTTTTTTATATATATATATATATATGTATATATCAGATAACCTGTTCAGCAGTGCATCCAGTTAGGGTTGGTAGAGTATTGCTGTCGTTGTTAAGAAGACAGTTACAGAAATCCAAGCCAAAACATGTGAGTACTGATGGCCAAGGAAGATCCCAAAAACAAGCTGAGATTTCTTGAATAGTTAATAACACTTATAATAAATCTAATTTTAAAATGTACTGTTAATTATCACATTAACATCAGAGCTGTAGTAGGCCTCAAAGTAAAAGAGAATGAACACAGGTGTGTGTGTGTGTGTGAGGTGATATGCTTTTTGTGGTCAACAGTTTAAAACTGATGGGTGTTTAAAATGAGAGAGGATGTAGGAGACAGTATGTGTTTGTGCTGCACTGAAATACATTGCACTGTCTAAGGTTTAGAAGAACTGAAGATCAGTGACTTTCTCCTAATGTACAATCCGAACGCACTTTATCTCTGAATTTACTGCCTGGCTGAGAATGTTTTCAACCAGAATTTCCATGAGCGTGTTCCTGTTTTGGGTTTGTTTGTATCCTATAGTGTAATTACAGCCTGTAATCCTGTGCTGATCACTGAAGCTCTGCAGATTGCTCTTGCCTTCTGAGAAGTTCAGTGGAGTTTGAGAAACTTCATGACTTCTAGAAGGGACTGAAACCAAAAAGAACAAGAAGGTCAGTAAATCCGGATCCCATTGGTTGTAGCATGTCCCATCGCCAGTGTTTATATAGAGAGAGAGTAAAGGGAACCTTGAGCTCAAATGTTGAGATAAATGAGGCTGACACTAACCTTACCTTAGGTTCAAACAACAGTGTTGGCTTCAACGTTGCAACATACTAAGATAATAATCCCAACACTGCCCCCTGTAGTTGAAATACAAAACTGCAGAGCAGAACATGAAAATGTTCAAAGTTTGGTTTAGTCAGTGTCGTTAACTGTCTGAGAAAACCTGTAATAAAATACTAACAACACTAATCTTTAATGCTGACTGTGAGAATATCAGCCACCCACTTGGGTACCACCTCCCTGAAACATTGAAGTAAGCAAGTCAAGTAGTCAAGTAGAAGTTTTACTGTCATTTCAGCCATATACACAGAACATAGTGAAACAAAATAAAGTTTCTCCAGGATCCTGGTGCTACACAAGACAACATCAGACACAACAGAAGACACCAGACAACATAGGACACAACAGAAGACAACAGTCTCCAAGCCTCTCAGAAGGTTCTATGGTTAGCTAAATTAAACAATATAAGAAAACTTTTAAATAATTCTTTCTTTGATGTCCCAACTATTTATTTCAGACACTAGCTCAGCTAACAGACAAAATAGTAGAGGCTATGTATATTTTTAATGATAGTTTTCTTAGTTTTTAATGTTGATAAAGTGTTAACAACATTAGGCTCAAATGTGCCTATTAGCCCTCAAAATTTAGTCCATGCAGAACACTGCCCTCAATATTTGATGATTTTAATCTCATTTGAAGTGCCTCTGGGCTAATTCTTATTTATAGCAAGGCAAAGTCACAACCTGTCAGTTTAGATCCCATTTCCCAACCAAAGCTCTGAAGGAATCATAGAATTACTATCAACACCTATGCACTTGATATCATGAATGCATCCTTGACCTCAAGACAGTCCCCAATCAATTTAAAACTGCAGTGGTTAGACCACAGCTCAAAAAACCTAACTTGGACCCTCGCTCACCAAGTAATTATAGACCTATCTCTAATGTCCTTTTTCTCTCTAAGATTCCTAGAAAAATTGGTTTGCGAACAACTGATCATATCTAGACCCACATAATGTCTTAGATAAAATTTCAAAACAGGCTTTCGACACGACCACAGCACAGAAACTGCTCCTAACTAGAGTGGTGGTGATATAATGGTCTCGAGTGATGCAGGAAACATCACTATTCCTTGTTCTGTTAGATCTTAGTGCTGCGTTTGACGGTGGATCATTCCATTTTAGTAAATAGGCTTCCACTCACTGTCGACGTGTGAACAGCCCATAAATGGTTCCAACTTTCCCTTTCTCTGAAACCGTTATTACTTCATCAAATGGATGATTATGGCACCCTCACCTATGTCACCTAGTTAACTATGGGAATCCACAAGGTCAGTGTTGGCCCAGTGCTCTTCTCCCTCTACATGCTCCCCTAAAGCACTATTATACGGAAGCATAATGTTAGTTACCACTCCCTACGTGATGACACTCCAGCTATACCTATCTGTTAAATCATGTGATAAAGCAGCAATTTAATTAGTTGCCTCAATGATATTTGGGATTGGATGAATAACAACTTCCTCTCACTGAACCCCGAAAAACTGAGCTGCTTTTGTTTTGTAGTAGTGATGTAGACAGGGCCAACTTCATTTCGCATATTCGGGATGCAGGGTTGAAGTTTTCAGTTAGTACTCTGGCACGTATCCTTGGTGTTATTTTTTATTCAGATCTTTCATTTAATCCCCATGTGAGATAAATAGAGATAGATCTTTGCTGATATGTTGAATTCTGAATCCATGTGTTCCCCATTGGCTGCATAATCTTAATCGTCTGGCTTTAGCTGTTTCTCTTATTAGGGCATTATGCTGTGGTTTAACACCTTTAGATTGTACCATGGTGAGATAGGAGTTATTTTGTAATGATATTGTGGTAATAAGTAGCACTATGCTTCATAACTGCAAGTACCTTGTACTATCCTCACTTGTGTCTTGCCCTTGAGGTGAAGAAACTGAGAGCGATTCCATCTCCATTCACATTAAAATGACCTTGATAATCTGGTTCAACTTTTTTCAAAGTGGTCATGCTCACATAACCGATGAGTTTGAGGCGGGTGTCCCCTGTTGCTCGCTGATACAAAGTATTGTATCATAGCCAGAGAGATGTTGTGTTTGCAGGTAGGTCTGACTGTCTTAGGTAAAGCGCATCACATCAGCAGGACTTTGATGAACTTTTTCACAGCTCACACCAGCTTCGTTAAATGAGAATAATTAAATTACAACAATTAATATTAAAAATCCTTTTAGTAATTATTATGAGAACTACTACCATTGCCGAGGCACAAACAGATCATGAGAATAAAAGGATACCGGATCATTTTGATTAGAGCTAGACAAGAAAACAGTGAACTACTCTTGAACCAACAGCATTCTATTGCGTTATGCAGTGTTATCTGCAGTGAGAGAGGATATGACATCATCATTTGACTAAAGTACGTCTCCCATGCAGTCATGTGATTTTCAAGACATCCGTCTGAAAGGTGCAGTGTTTAGTGCTCCAGGAAGGACACCCTACAAAGCCTAATTTTTTCACTATTTCATCACAAATGAATGGTTGGAGATAAAAACAAACAAACAAACAAACAAAAAACTACATAACCTGTTTAATTCCTTAGGGAGGCCCAGCACTATGTTCTAGGCATAATCCAGTCCTTGGAACATGATGAACCAGAAGTAGTATAATTGGTTTTCTCCAAAGTGAGATGATCTCTGATGATCACAATGCAAAATAATGTTTCAGCTGTTTTTATCAGTAAATCAGGAAGACATGAGAAAGCGCTACAAACAGAAACTCATATATGAAGATATGTAGGGGCAATTAAGGAGGTGTCACGGTTTTCAGGGCTCTGCCTTGACTGGGCACACCTGGTACTTCATTGGTCCAGAGGGATAAAGATCCCAGTGAGTCAGAGCAGAGCGTTGATCATTCTGGTTCTATTCAGTTTGTGAGTAACACCTTTCGTTTAGTGCTTGCATGAGTGTACATTTATGCTTAAATGTCTAAACGTTTAAAGCCTAGTTCCATATTCCCGGCTCCATATTTGTGTTCTAGAAGCAATGATGGACGCTGGAAAAGACTAATAAGCTTTGGAAAACATATACCACTGGTAAGGGAATCAAACCCACAATCTTCCGATGTTGGGGCAACTCCCTAACCACTAGGCCACCGCTGCCTACTTTGAATCCGTAAGCAAATTTGCGTGGGACAGGGAGATTCACATAGGGGCCCACAGGTTGAAGGAGTCTCACAATAACAAAACAGTAACTTTTAATTAAAAAACATAAATGTTTGAGTGATGAAGTGTGTGAGTGATGAAGATCATTCCAGTACAGCTTTGGTTAGATAGTTATGGACTAACCCCAGGATCAGAAAGTCATGGTTTTGAATCCCAGACTAGTAGGTTGCCCTGAGCAAGGTACCATTCCCATCACTGCTCCCAGAGCACTAGACAAAGCTGCCCCTTGCTGCACTGACAGTATAGGTAAAATGCAGTGGTTGCATTTGGCTGTGGGTCACTGTGTGCTCTGCAATGCATTCACAATAAAAAATTGTCACTTTCACTTTACTTTCATCATGACATCATAACATAGATGACCTTGACGAAAATCCCCCAAAAATGCTAAATATACATCTTTATACACACATAGTGTGTGAGCAAATGAAAAGCAGCTGTTGAGGGTGTTTTTGATATGCACTCAGATATCATGGTCTAATGCAGCTGTAAGCGGCTGAGTGCAGAAGACATGGAGAGCTCCTGAGTTTTTGTTCTAAACTGAAGGTAACAGCACTGCTGTGTAAAAGGCTGCACAAAAATAAACTGCAGCACTTTCTGGTGCAAGGCTGGTCAAGTTTAGAATGCTATGAAGTTTGCTGGCTTTCCCACTGATTCTGACTTTATTTCTGAAATGTTCTTCAAGATTTCCTGACTCTCCTACATGATATCCTATAAGCGTTAGTTTTGTGTCCTTATCCTGTTTGTACCACAGAACGCGGTCATGGCTTTGAATGTTATGGGAGCAACTAATCACAGCAGATTCTGCCTCCTTCTTGATGAGGTGAGAAGGAGTCTGCTGCACTGTTGATCCATTTGAAGAAGCTGTGAAGAGAGGTGGCATGATTCAGAAAAAGGTTTTGTTAGACTTTATGATAAATACATTAAATTTTATAGAGTAAGGTTTACATGTGATCAAGAGCACCAAGCTGGTGATTTTGAGGAAATTTTGGAACATTGTTAGTGTAGACAAACAAGAGCTTAAGTGCAGGTCAACAAGAGTTATACCTGGACTTCATTCATCCGGAGCTTCTGAGCACCAGCTGTACACTGAGCAAGTGCAGAGATAAAGCATGGAGACAGTGCCATCATCAGGCCATAATAAACAAGTTACAGTTTAGTCACCTAGGTTAACAAGACACTGACACACACACGCACACATACACACACACACTCAAAGGTGTGTTAAAGCATTTCCAGTCCTGCCCAGAGAAATATATAATGTATAAGCACTGTTTTTCAGTTAATGGTTTTATTTATCTGCGATGGGCTGGCGACCTGTCCAGGGTGCGTCCCCCGTCCTCGCCCTGTGTGCGCTGGGTTGGACACCAGCACCCCACCGCGACCCCGTTTGGGACAAGCGGCAGAAAATGGATGGATGGATGGATGGTTTTATTTATTCATTTGTTTTATCACATACATATAAAACATTAGTGTTCATTTACACTGATCCAAATTTCATGGCAAATAGAAAACTGAAAAATATTTATAGTAGCACATTCATGTCTAAACATGCAGTAACGTGAGCATTAATCATCTAGCACAAAGCATCAATACAACCCAACCCCTAGTAAGAATAAATCAAGATAGATCAGTTAAGAGTTTTTGTGCAGGAGGGACAGCTATTAAGACACTGTGTAGATACTGCACAGAAATACACTGCACTGTCATTGGGTGTAAGCGCATTTATGGTCAGGTGACCATTATTGAATCCATTCCCTGAAATTTTACATTTATTGCTCAATTCGAGTTCCAGCTGAGGAAATGTTCCAACAATGAATCCCATGAACTCAATCTGCCTGTTCGGGGGTTTTTTGTACCACAGGATTGTATTCCAGTTCAAAATGCTGTGTGAACACCGAAGATCTGCTGACTCTCCATGCCTTCTAATTAGATGAGAGGGAGTCTGTGAAGCTTCATGGCTAAGAGATGATGCTGTGAATGAAAAAATGTAAATATGAAAACAATACTTTGTTTACGTGGTATTCCGTGTAAAAAGTACAAGAAGACCAAACTTGCCTGGTAAGAGTAGAGACTGGATGGTGAGAATGAAAATCAGTCCAATAACGTGTTCACTCATGTTGAAACTGAGGGAGAACAGACCAGTCAGCTACTGATTCACCTGATATAACAGAACAGTGTTTCCTTGCTCCCACCCCTCTTGTTAAGACACCAGAAAAAGAGCAAGATCTTTATGCATGTCCAATTAATTTGAGCATTTGTTTTAATTGTAAATGACCAAATAAATTGGAAACTCACACCAGAGTTTAAAATTTCTATAGCAAATTTGGTTTAAAAACGCCACAAAATGTCTTAAAATTTTTCATTGCTCTAAATTAATTTGGCTTTTGCCCTTTTCATTTTTCTCATTATTCATTCACCTATTGATCCAGTATAGTTTTCTTTAGCACTGTGGCTTGTAACTTTCAGCTTTCAGGCGATCCTCCGTTTATTATCAGAGCTAACCATTAGAGGAATCTTTCCCTGCGCTATTAGAGCCAATGGCAGCGAAACACCCTGGAGAGGCCGCCAATGCAGTACAGGACACATGTACACACACAGGATAATGAAGCATCTCCAAGCCACCTGACGTGCCTGTCATTGGACTTTGGAGGAAGCGAGAACACCCAGAGGAAATCCGCATCAAGGTGGGAGAACATGCAAACTCCACAGAGAAAGAACCTCGCTACAAGGTCCAGGATCTGCCATCGTGATACTGCAAATATGTTTGATTTTAAAATATTTGACCTTTAAAACACAAGCAAGACTGACACACCTCAAAACGCAAGCTGATGTTTCTGTGTCTTCAGAGGTGAAAGAGGTGCAAAAGTGGTTTCAAAGCAGGATATAATAATTTCTAATAATAAGTGTTACTGAAGAAGCCTCTAGACCTCTTTGTTGTGTTTGTCAGCCAAGATATAGCTAAAGAAAGTTGCAACTTTTGACTGCAACATCTGCAGTGTGCATTCCTGCATTTGATGCTGTTCAAAACTGTATAATATCTTTTCATATAAAAATAATGTATTTCCATTAAACAAACCCATATCAAGTGCCTGAAATGAGTTTTCCAGCTTACAAATAGCTATAACAGTTCATATACATTTTGATCATGTAGCCCAGAGAGGGACCTAATAAAACCTGAATAATTTACTTGTGTTTCAAATAAAAGTGAATGAGCACAGGTGGGTGAGAGTAGATAAGCCTGTGGTCAAACACAACAAGTTTAAAAGAGCAGGGTTTTAGTAGAGGAGGGTGTGTGAATGAAACACTGTGTAAATGCTGCGCAGAAATACACTGCACGATCATCGTATTGTAGGGATTTAATGGTCAGTGTGCTGTTTTTATATCCATTTCCTGATATGGTCATTGTATTACTGAATTCAGGCTCCAACTTTGGCTGTGAACCAGTAATGTATCCCAGTAACTGAAGCTGGCTGCTTTGAGCTTGTTTATACCACAGAATGGTGTCGTAAGTTGAGCTGGTGTGTGAACATTGCAGCTCTGCAGGCTCTCCAAGCTTTTGGAACAAATCAGTCGTTTGTGAAACATCATTGCTTTTGGGAGACACTGTGGATAAAAAAGGGGAAAATCATGAATGCACATGACTGCATTGGTGCATACTTCACTTCCAAACATTTAACTGCAAAAAACTCCACTTACCTTCCAACCAGATTAAAGAAAGAGTGATGGTGACAAGAATAAATCTAACCATGATTTTTTCTAATGTTGCAACATGTAAAGGTGGCTGTAGTTCATCAAGTCAAAAGAAAAGTGTGGCCTATCTAAGAAAATGCAACATTTGTTACAATTTGAATGACTGCCCCCTTTTGTTCAAACATCAAACTACACGTTTTTTTCTCTGGCTCGCAGGTGAAGTGGGGATAATCGTATATTTCCAGGTCTGTCCTCGATAATGAAACTGAAGCATTATATGGAAAAAACATGAATACGAATTTGTTTCTTTGTACTGGAGTTTCTCTGTGAGTAATGTTTTCTTTTGACCATGTGTTAAGTCATAGAGTTTAAATCTTTAAATTCATTCATCTGCTGTCAGACTCACAAATTAGTTCCCGGAGGCCCAGCTGTCCTTTCATATTTTAATAGTGAATTCATCCAAGAGAAGGCTTCAATGTAAAAAAATAAATAAATAAATGCTTGCCTTAAAATGTCAAACTTCTGATATAAGCATAACAGTATTGTCAATTAAATTCTTAATACACTCACTCATTCATTTTCATAGCTGCTTGTCTGAATTAGGGTCAGGGGGGGCCCAGCTCTCTCAGGATGATAGGAGGGAACCACCCAGGACAGGTTGCCTGTCAACTGCTGGGCAGATACACAATTAGATACAGCAATTTACCGTCACCAGTTCGCCTGACGTTCATGTTGTTGGACGATACGAGGAAACCAATGTGGACATGGAAAGAACATCTAGACCATCCCGCCTGGAAATTGAACTTAGGACATTCTCACTGTTGGGCGACAGCACTACTCACCATGTCATTGTGCTGCTCTTAACACATTTAAAGTTTAATTAACTCAATTTATTGCAACCTGGTCACTTTATTTTAAACTTGTAGAAAAATATTTTAGAAAAATATTAAACTTTAATATTTTTTACAGTGCCAATATCCATTATGATCGGAGGAGCGGGGGTTCGAACCCATTCCCAATAGGTTGCCCTGAGGTACCCTTGAGCAAGGTGCCGTCCCCGTCTCGCTCCTCCCTGCGATGGGCTGGTGACCTGTCCAGGGTGCGTCCCCCGTCCTTCGCCCTGTGTGCATTTGGTTGGACTCCAGCACTCCCCCGCGACCCCGTTTGGGACAAGCGGCAGAAAATGGATGGATGGATGAATTTTTTACAGTGGTTCATTAGCTCAGTCTCGGGTGTTTTAAGCAATGAATCAAAAATAGAGCATAGAGACTAATAGCAATAGTTTTTCTATACATTATTAAAAAAATTACGTTTGCAGCATTTAGCAGACACTCTTACCCAGAGCAACTTCCATGTATCATTTACAGGGACAGTCCCCCTGGAACAACTCAGGGTTAAGAGGATTGCTTAGGGACCCAATGGTGGTAGTGCTAAAGGTGGGATTTGAACCATCATCCTCTTGATGGCCATAGGCAAGTACCATCTACCAGTAGACCACCGCCACCCCGAGAGTTTAAGTTAAGTCTCAGACCAGAAGGTTACCATGAGGTACCCTTGCGCAAGGTACCATCCCCATCATTTCTTTGGTATTGCATTTTGTTTTGGTTCACTGTGTGCTGTGCTGTAATGTATTCACAGTGATGAACCAAAACATCACCACCCCAAAGACTTTTTAAGCAGGAGGTTAGTACCATAAGTACTAAACCTTGCTCCAAATTGGTTTTGTAACAGAGTATAAAATTGTAGCTTGGTATGGTGTGTGCACAACAAAACTCCACCGAATCTACTCTGCTTTTAACCAGATTAGCAGGCCTATGTTGTATTTTCAGGCTGAAGACAGAAGCTGTCAAGAGATATAAAGCATTTAACTCAGCAATGTGGCACCCAGCAGAGTGGTGGTCCATAGCTTGCCTATAGACCTATGGCTCAAGAGGTCCCAGGTTCAAACCCCACATCTGGCACTACCACCACTGGGTCCCTGAGCAAGACCCTTAACCCTGAGTTGCTCCAGGGAGACTGTACCTGTAATTAGGACATGGAAGTCACTCGGGATAAGAGCGTCTGCTAAATGCCGCAAATGTAAATATAAGTTACATCTCAAAACAATAAAAACATTGTCCAGCTGAATTTTTAACTACAAATGTATGCAGGAGATGGAGAGAACACCTGTGAGCCAGAATGGAAAGATGATAATGAGGAGCTGAAGACCATCATCATCATGTTGCTGTGTGAGACTAAATAAACCACATTTCTCAAATACGACATTGTCCACACACTTACTCACTCAGTGACTGCTGTTCCTCTTTTGCACTGTAAATAATAAGATGGAGCATGAGCTCCCTCTACCTAGACTGCAAGGAAGAGCAAATTTCATCGTCTAAATGGCCCATATTTAAAAGTGATTATTAGTCACTGTGAACACCTGAAGTGCACCACAAAAACCTGAGGAATGAGACAAATGAACAGATTACCATGGACATTATCACATTGACTCATTCATAATGTACATCTAACATGCATGCAATCACAGAAGAGCACTTATCATTTCGATAAAAATGCATGCCAATGAGAAAACACCCCCAGCTGTTTATTACAGTAATATCAGTGCAGGTGTTTTTGTTCAGCAGTGTAGAAGGTCTGTATCACTGTGTTGGCTCACTGCACAGAAATACACAGCGCTGTCCTCTGAATCCACATTCTTCACAGTAAAATATCCATTTTCAGCCTTTTCTTTAATGGCAGAGAATTTAGTTTCATTAAAAGACCCAAAGTCTATTTTGGAGGTTGTTGTAAAAACTATGAGCTCCATGGACTTCCCTGGGTGCTGCCGGTACCAGTACATTTGGCTGTAGGTAAAATCTTTATTATGCTTGCATTTCATTTCTGCAGACTTTCCCTTCTCAACCCAGAGTAATCCTGGGGTTTGTGTGACACCACTGTCTCCTGCAAACACACACGGACGACAAATGATCAAATGAAAGAACTTTTGTAATCAATAGAAAAGTAGAATTCATTTGAACTAACCAGTGCAATACCTGAAGTCCACTGAAGGAAGAGAGTTAAACTGATGAATATTCTGATCATTCTGAATGGTATTTATTATGTTTCTTATTTTATGACTTTGGTTGGGAATGTAAGATTCCAGTGAAGGTCAGCTTGATGAAATTAAACCATTTAAGTTTCCTCATTAGAGTGAGCTTCTGAAAAGAAATGGGGTCACATTACTATTCATCTCGAATGATGTTAGTGGGAGGGGCAAATTGAGAAGATAGCAGAGAATTATCCAAAAGTTGACAAGATGTTTATTTTAAGTGTTTACGAATTGAATTCATATAAAAATTGAGAGGTGAGCTGGTTTTAAACAGTTAAGAGTTTCAGTAAAGCACTGCCACCTTGTGGTTACAACTGAACAAAGTAAATTACAATAGCTCATCAAAAGCAGGACATACCTGCACTAATATCGTTCTTATCAAGTGATCAATCACTCATTCTTGAGCCTGACTAAGAAACAAGATCAACTAGAACCTCCTCCTCAAGTGAATTGTGGCTTTCTGTGTTTACTATATTAACTAAAGCTAAAATAGCTCACTTTGGAGAGAGCTTCCCTTCCTTGTATCGTCTGTCCTTTTTTAGTTACTAAATTGTTACTAAAAAAAAAAAAAAAAAAAGAACACCACTGTAATATTCTGGGAGGAAGCAGATTGTGGAGGCAGAGGAATGTACTTCAAGGTTCTTTATTGTACAGGGGTCTTCTTAACACACACACGAGCTGGGCCCGACCAGGTAACAACAACCACCTGTTTCTCCGCACCTGAGTAACTCACCCTATTGCCTTAGAACGCCCTCCAGTGGTCACACTATAATACATCACACTTAATACTTTACTACATCCCCTTCCCCCTGTTAACACTACTTTATAACAACGTCTTCAAATATGTCAACAGCCTATGTCAAACCTTAACAATTCTCGTTTTTTTCATTACAACAAAAAACTTTATCACCTCGCCTAAGCTAGGGATTTCGGGTAGACTGCCTCCATCCCAGTAAGTTCCAGGACGCATTCTTGCCCTGTGGCTGGGGAACTCACCACTAATCTAAGCAAAATCTTTCAAGTAACTGGGCAACTTCCTTGTCCTCGTAGATCTCCTGAGTTCAGGCTGCTTCTCTGCCCTAAAAGTCTCTGACCCCGTGACCTCTGTTATGGTTCCACTTGTGGGTTGTCCCACACTGTCTCCTGACGGAACAGGACTAACGGATTTAGACAATGGCAACTCCGTCACATCTTGCAAGGAAGACTCCAACCTTTCAGTTGTTCCTGCCGGAGATACCGCCTGACTGCTTCTCACCTGATCAATGTGTCGGCGCACTACCTGGCCACTACCCAGTGCGATGGTATACGACAGAGGCCCCGTCCTTTTCTGTACTGTCCCTGAAATCCAGGTAGGTCCTGAACTGAAGTTCTTGGTATACACCTTTTCACCAACACCCACATGTCTCTCTTTAGCATGCTGGTCATGATACCACTTTTGCTTCAATTGCTTGTCTTGCACTTGACTCTTGAAGTCAGGGTGAATGAGATCCAGAGTAGACCTCAGTTTGCGACCACACAACAACTCTGCCGGTGATTTACCAGTAGTGGACTGCGGTGTAATTCGATAACTGAACAATGCTCTTGCTATCCTGACCTCAATGGAATCTCCTGTGGTCTTTTTCATCAGGCTTTTGAATGTTTGCACCGCCCTTTCAGCCAGTCCATTCGAAGCGGCATGGTATGGTGCCGTGGTGATGTGCTCGATGCCATTTCGGTTCATGAACTCCTGAAACTCCTTACTGGTGAAACAACTGCCATTGTCTGACACGACTATCTCTGGTAAACCATGCTGACTGAAACTTTGTCTCAGACACTGGATGGTAACAGCAGATGTAGCACTATTCAACGGAAATGCCTCTATCCATTTAGAGTATGCATCCACCAGGATCAAGAACATTTTTCCTTGCCAGGGCCCTGCATAATCAATATGGATCCTTCTCCATGGCAGCTTTGGAATCTCCCAAGGGTGTAAGGGTGCATAAGGAGGGTTATTTCTGCTCTCCTGACATCTGGCACACGCTTTTACCACTCCTTCCACAGCAACATCCATTTGGGGCCACCACACATAGCTCCGTGCCAATCCCTTCATTCTGGTTATGCCTGGATGTCCGCTGTGTAACTGTCTGAGTATGGCTGCCCGCCCTTGAGGGGGAATCACCACACGTGCACCCCACAATACACAGCCTCCCTGGACACTGAGTTCATCCTGTTTTTTTAAAATATACCCCAAAAGCTGGATCTTCCAATCTCTTAGGCCATCCTCTAAGCACATACTCTTTTACTCGTGCCAACACAGGATCTTTAACCGTCCATTTTTCCACTTGTTCTGCTTTGATCAGTGACACATCATTCTCGTCCAACAGTAACACTCTCTCCTCCTCCGCTGGTGTCTCCACTCCTTTTTCTAACAGCGGCAGTCGGCTCAGTCCATCCGCATTTTGATGTTCACCGCCTGCTCGATACACAATAGTGTACTCATACCCCCCCAAGGTCACTGCCCATCTTTGAATACGTGGAGGAGCCATCTGTGGTACCTCTCTGAACTCATTGAACAGTGCAATAAGAGGCTTGTGATCAGTCACAATGGTAAATGATCTGCCAAACACATACGTATGGAATTTCTTCACCCCGAAAATGACAGCCAGACCCTCCTTATCCAGTTGAGAATAATTCTTCTCTGCTGCATTTAATGTTCGTGATACAAATCCTATCGGTCTGTCTGTCCCATCTTCCATCCTGTGTGACAGCACAGCACCTACCCCGTATGGGGAAGCATCACAAGCCAAAATAAGGGGTTTGGTAGGATCGTAGTGCACTAATAAAGCAGATGACTGAAGAAGGTCTTTTGACTTCCTAAAAGCTTCTTCCTGCTCTCGGCCCCACATCCACTTTGTTTCCTTCCTCAACAACCTGTGCAATGGGGCCAGTACGGTGGACAGACCAGGCAGAAACTTGTGGTAATAATTCAGTAAGCCCAAATAAGCCTTAAGTTCGTTCACTGTCTGTGGAGTGGGGGCTTCTTGAATCGCCTTCACTTTATCCGCCACCGGCTGCACTCCTGTAGCACTGATTCTGTGTCCTAGAAATATCACTTCCTCTCCCAGGAATTCACATTTGCTCCTTTTTAGTCTTAATCCACTTGTTTTTAGTCTCCTCAGAACCTCCTCCAGATTCTTCAAGTGCTCCTCATCATTTGCTCCGGTGACTAATATGTCATCCAGGTACACTGTGACATGCCTCATGTTTTGGAGAATTCCCTCCATGGTGCGTTGGAAAATGGCTGGACTTGATGACACTCCAAAAGGCAGTCTACTGTACGTGAACAACCCCTTGTGTGTGTTAACAGTGACATATTTCTTGGCACTCTCATCCACCATAATTTGCTGATAAGCATGGCTCATGTCCAGTTTGGAAAACTTCTGGCCTCCAGCTAACTGAGCGAACAAATCTTCCACTTTTGGTATAGGATATTGTTCCACGCTGGATGCTCTATTCACTGTGAGTTTGTAATCTCCACAAATCCGAATGGAGCCATCTGGTTTTCTAACAGGCACTATGGGGGCTGCCCACTCTGCAAACTGTACTGGTTCAATGATTTTCTCCTCAACCAGTCTCTGGAGCTCAGCCTCCACCAAGGGCTTGACAGCAAACGGCATTCGTCTGGGCTTATAGAATCGTGGTTGGGCCTCGGGGTTGACATGAATTTTAGCTGTGGTGCCTTTAAGCTGTCCCAGCTCTTCTTTAAACACCTCTGCATGTCTGTCCAGCACCTCTACCAACTTCCCTGTGGCCACTTCAGCTACATGGTTCACCAGCTGTGGTAACAGCCCGAATTCTTTTAGCCAACTTCGTCCCAACAAGTTAGGCCCCCCTCCATCTACCACAACGATTGTCATCTGCCTTTTTACATTCTGAATATCCACTGTTACTGTGGCTTGACCCAGCACCTCCATCTTTTCTCCAGTATAAGTCTTTAGTTTCAACGTGCAAGTTGTCCACTCCGGCATGTCTGTTTTCTTCCACAGCTTTGAATATTGTTCTCTGCTGATAATTGTCACTCCACAGCCTGTGTCGACTTCAAAATCTACTTCCATGCCATTTACCTTCACCTTCTGCGTAATAGGAGCCACTTTTGGTCGGACTTGTGACACACTGTATATTGTGTTAATATCCCCGGTGTCCTCACCCTCGTTACTTTCCTCCTCTCTAACGAGATAAGTCCTCCTACCTTTCTCTTTCTTTTCTCCTTTTTGTCCTTTGAATGGGGTCTTTTGTCCCCCCCCAGCAGCTTGTTTTGTCCTGCATGCTCGTTTTATGTGTCCCCGCTTTCCACATTTATGGCAAAGCTCATTCAGAAACTTACATTCCTCCGCTGCATGTTGTCCTTTACATCTGAAACACCCTGTGTCTCTTTGGCGTCCCTTTTTGTCAGCTGAATACACTCCATGCACTGCTGTTGATCCTTTAAATGACTTCATGGTTTGCCCTGTCTCCTCCATTAACAATCCTTGCAAATCTCTCACATTTTTATTTGCGGATTCCATTACTTGGCAGATTGTAAGTGCTCTCTCAAATGTTAATTCTACTTCCGACAGCAGTCGTCTCTGCATTCGGTCGTCATTAACTCCACAGACGAGTCTGTCCCGCAGCATTAGTGGAAGTGTAGCCCCGTACTCGCAGTGCTGCGCTAACTTTTTCAATTCTGCCACGTAATCAGCAACCGTGTCACCATCTTTCCGTGTGCGTGAATTAAATTTAAATCTTTGCACGATTTCACTCGGTTTAGGATTGTAATGCGTCTTTAGAACAGTCACCAGTTCATCATAGGATTTGTCACCTGGCTTTGCAGGGCAGAGCAAACTTCTTAACAGACTATATGTGCATGCTCCAACTCCACTTAACAGCACCGCTTTCTTTTTATCAGCTTCCTCAATTCCATTTGCCTGGAAAAAATATTCGAGCATTTCGATATATTCATCCCATAACTGTGAAGCACTATCAAAAGGACTCACCGTCCCTACCAGCGCGGACATTTTTCTTAATAATGTCCGATTTAGTCTTCACGAGCGGTCTGCTTGCACTTCCACAACAGCCTTCAACCAGCGCTCCTTTACTCATTTCCTCCAACCCACGACTCCTTAATTCCTCGTCGCCACTTATGTAATATTCTGGTAGGAAGCAGATTGTGGAGGCAGAGGAATGTACTTCAAGGTTCTTTATTGTACAGGGGTCTTCTCAACACACACACGAGCTGGGCCCGACCAGGTAACAACAACCACCTGTTTCTCCGCACCTGAGTAACTCACCCTATTGCCTTAGAACGCCCTCCAGTGGTCACACTATAATACATCACACTTAATACTTTACTACAACCACAAACACACCTGAAGAGTGACCGAGTTGAACAGATTACCATGGACATTAACACATTAACACTTTTATAATGTATATCTAACATGCATGCAATCCCAAAAGAGCAACATTCTCCTCTTCTATAAAAAAGCATGCCAATGAGAAAACACCCCCAGCTGTTTATTACAGTAATATCAGTGCAGGTGTTTTTGTTCAGCAGTGTAGAAGGTCTGTATCACTGTGTTCACTCACTGCACAGAAATACACAGCGCTGTCCTCTGAATCCACATTCTTCACAGTGAAAGATCCATTTTCAGCCTTTTCTTTAATGGCAGAAAACTTATTTTTATCAATGGAGCCAAAGTCTATTTTGGAGGTGGTTGTAAAAACTATGAGCTCCATGGACTTCCCTGGGTGCTGCTGGTACCAGTACATTTGGCTGTGGGATACACCTTTATTATGCTTGCATTTCATTTCTGCAGACTTTCCCTTCTCAACCCAGAGTAATCTTGGGGTTTGTGTGACACCACTGTCTCCTGCAAACACACACGGACGAAAAATGATCAAATGAAAGAACTTTTGTAATCAATAGAAAAGTAGAATTCATTTGAACTAACCAGTGCAATACCTGAAGTCCACTGAAGGAAGAGAGTCAAACTGATGAATATTCTGATCATTCTGAATGGTATTTATTATGTGTCTTATTTTATGACTTTGGTTGGGAATGTAAGATTCCAGTGATGGTCAGCTTAATGAAATGAAACCATTTCAGTTTCCTCATTAGAGTGAGCTTCTGAAAAGAAATGTGGTCATATTACTTTTCATCTCTGTTGACGTTAGTGGGAGGAGCAATTTGAGAAGATAGCAGAGAATTATCCAAAAGTTGACAAGTATAGGTGTATGACTTGAGTATTTATGGATTGCATTCATAGAAAAATTGAGAGGTGAGCTGGTTTTATACGGTTAAGAGTTTCAGTAAAGCACTGCCACCTTGTGGTTACAACTGAACAAAGTAAATTACAATAGCTCATCAAAAGCAGGGCATATCTGCACTAATATCGTTCCTATCAAGTGATCACTCACTCATTCTTGAGCCTGACTAAGAAAAAAGATCAACTAGAACCTCCTCCTCATGTGAATGGTGTTTTTTTGTGTTTACTATATAAACTATGGCCAAAATAGTTCACTTGGGAGAGAGTTAGATCAAAGATCTAAAGGTTCCTGGTTTCCTGATCCCAGGATTCAGCAGTAGTTGCTTCCCTTCCCTCCCTTCACCTCGCTGTTCTTGGGGCAGTGGTTGCTTTGTGGTTATGGGCTAGGCTCCAGGAAGGTCATTGGTTCAAATCCAAGACCAATATGTTGCCCTGAGATACACTTGAGCAAGGTACCGTCCCCATCACTGCTCCCCAGATGCTGGATTAAATGGATGCATTTTGTTGAGGTTCACTGTGTGCTGTGCTGTAGTGTATTAACAGTAACAAACCAAAACATTCATATATTGCTCTGTTACACTTTGTTGCTCCGTTACACTGTTACACTGCCCAATAACTTGGGCTGCTTTGTTCCATAACACTGCGGCCCTCCGATGGATGAATGAACTGTCTGCTGTCTGCACTTCTTGCCTCGTCTTGTGTCTTATGTTGTGTCTGATGTTGTATTGTGTAGTACCAGGGTCCTGGAGGAACGTTATTTCGTTTCACTATGTACTGTTTAAATGGCTGAAATAACAATAAAAACCTACTTGACTTAACTTGACTAATAAATAACCACCACCCCAAAGCCAGAGATATTGCTAAGGTAAGGGAGATGGTATATGGGCTAGAATGCAGTCAGAGAGTTTTTGTGCAGCGTGATGGTTTGTAGCATAGTGTAAACTAGCAGCACAGAAGTAAACTGCACTGTCATTCACTGAAAGGTACTTAAAGATTATAGAACCGTGCTTAGTTACATCTCCTTTCAAAGAGATTTTGTTTTTAAATTCATGTTCTGTAGTGACTACTTTAAGTAGGAGGTGTACCATTAGTTCTAAACCTTGCTCCAAATTGGTTTTGTAACAGAGTATAACATTGTATCTTGGTATGGTGTGTGCACTCCAAAGCTCCACAAAATCTCCTCTACTTTTAACCAGATTAGCAGGTTGTACTTTCAGGCTGAAGACAGAAGCTGTCAAGAGACATAAAGCATTAAATTCAGCAATGTAAATTACATCTCAAAACAATAAAAATATTATCCAGCTGATTTTTAAACTAAAAATGTATGCAGGAGATGGAGAGAACACCTGTGAGCCAGAATGGAAAGATGATAATGAAGAACTGAGGACTGATCATGTTGCTGTGTGAGACTCAATAAACCACATTTCTCAAATACAACATTGTCCACACACTTACTCATTCAGTGACTGCTGTTCCTCTTTTGCACTGTAAATATTAAGATGGAGCATGAGCTCCCTCTACCTAGACTGCAAGGAGGAGCACGTTTCATCGTCTAAATGGCCCATATTTAAAAAGTGACTATTAGTCACTGTGAACACCTGCAGTGCACCACAACAAATGTCTTCTTGTTGAGAAGCCATACATCCAAAAACCTGGGAGTAATGTTGGGGACAGTACCTTGTTTATAAAGGTACTTCACGGTAACCTGCTGGTCAACTTGCAAACTTCTGATCCCGAGGTACAAAAAATGCAATGCTGAAGAGCTCATATCTCACATTTTAAATCACTCAGTGGAACCAATATGGCTGATTAAAGGATGATATCTTCAGACATTGATACAAATGAGTGCCTGTATTTACAGTCAGCTGCACATGTGATCACATACATAACACCATCATGTTATGTATTGTGCATTTTATGTGTGGTTTGTTCTATTATGGTTCAGTGCTAAACATTGCTAATTGTTTTATTTTTATTTTTTGCAGAAATATATATTTTTGTATCTTCTGTCCCTGGACAATTACTACATTATCCCTGTTAAAAAAAAAATAAACACCTAAAAAATGAGAGAAATGAACAGATTACCATGGACATTAACACATTAACACTTTTATAATGTACATCTAACATGCATGCAATCCCAAAAGAGCAACATTCTTCTCTCCTATAAAATTCATGCCAATGAGAAAACACCCCCAGCTGTTTATTACAGTAATATCAGTGCAGGTGTTATTGTTCAGCAGTGTAAAAGGTCTGTATCACTGTGTTGGCTCACTGCACAGAAATACACAGCGCTGTCCTCTGAATCCACATTCTTCACAGTGAAAGATCCATTTTCAGGCTTTTCTTTAATGGCAGAGAATTTAGTTTCATTAAAAGACCCAAAGTCTTTTTTGAAGGTTGTTGTAAAAACTATGAGCTCCATGGACTTCCCTGGGTGCTGCCGGTACCAGTACATTTGGTTGTAGGAAGCATCTTTATTATGCTTGCATTTCATTTCTGCAGACTTTCCCTTCTCAACCCAGAGTAATCCTGGGGTTTGTGTGACACCACTGTCTCCTGCAAACACACATGGACGACAAATGATCAAATGAAAGAACTTTTGTAATCAATAGAAAACTAGAATTCATTTGAACTAAACAGTGCAATACCTGAAGTCCACTGAAGGAAGAGAGTCAAACTGATGAATATTCTGATCATTCTGAATGCTATTTATTGTGTATCTTATTTTATGACTTTGGTTGGGAATGTAAGATTCCAGTGAAGGTCAGCTTGGCATGCTGAGTAATAAAATACTGGAAGGAGGAGGTTGCTGTGAGGGTAAATGAATCTAGCACAGGAGCCAATGCATTAAATTGAGAGTTTAAATTGGGTACAGATGCAACACTGCCACCTTGTGGTTAAACCTGAATAAAATAAAATAAAGTAGCACATCAAAAGCACGGCATACTTACACTAATATCGTTCCTATCAAGTGATCAATCACTCATTCATGAACCTGACTAAGAAAGAAGATCAACTAGAACCTCCTCCTCAAGTGGATTGTGGCTTTCTGTTTTTACTGTATGAAATAAGGCCAGGTTTCCCAGGTTTCGGCAGTAGTTGCTTCCCTTCCCTTCCTTCACCTCACTGTTCTTGGGGCAGTGGTGGCTCTGTGGTTATGGGCTAGGCTCCAGGAAGGTCATGGGTTCAAATGAAAGAGAAAAAATGAAAGTGACAACCCTTGTCATTGGGCGGTCACTGCATAGCACACAGTGAACCACAACAAAATTGGACCTCTGCATTTAACCCATGCAAACACCGTGCAGCAGTGGGCAGCTATATAATAAAAGATTGACCCCAGTTACTAGCCTGGCAGGGCTTGCAGTAACACATGTGGCTCGAAGCTGAGCAGAAGGTGAAGGGAAACTTTTCTTAAATAGAGCAGATTACAGGTAATTACTACTCTCTGTCTCCTCCTGGGTCCAGGGTCTGGTATCAATATAAAGTTGCTTTTGCCTTTGATTTATGACCGTGTAGAACATTTCCACTTTTTAAGGTGCATCCCGCACATTGTAGATAATAGGCACAATGTCCAAGAGTCCATTTGTCCTAAAAACCAGTGACTGTGATGATTATGCAAAATCCAAGATATATTTACATTTACAGCATTTAGCAGACGCTCTTATCCAGAGCGACTTATATGTCCTATTTACAGGGACAGTCCCCCTGGAGCAACTCAGGGTTAAGGGTCTTGCTCAGGGACCCAGTGTTGGTAGTGCTAGAGGTAGGATTCGAACCGGGTACCTCTTGATCCAGAGGTCCATAGGCAAGTACCCTACCACTAGACCACCACCACCCCTAGAAATGCCCCATGTGAGGATCGAACTCACGACCTTCAGATTATGAGACTGACACACTAGCTACTGCACTAACGAGGCACCACATAGTTAGTGATCACACTAAGACTTACAGCATTTACATTTATGGCATTTAGCAGAAGCTCTTATCCCAAGCCACTTCCAGTTTCTTATTACAGGGACAGTCTCCCTGGAGCAACTTGAGGTTGAGGGTTATGCTCATGAACCCAGTGATGGTAGTGGGATTCCAACCTGCGACTGATTGGTCCATAGGCAAATATCCTTCCACTAGACTTATCACTGAACTCTATATGAGAATGACTGAAACAGGTGTGTGAAATGAGCTTTATGTGGTTATGTATTAGCTAAAAGATGAGGGTTTTTGTAGCAGGGGAAGATTACATGAAACACTGTGTAGATGCTGCACAGAAATACACTGCGCTGTCATTCGAGTTTAGGGTGTTTATTGTCAGATTGCCGTTTTTATCTCCACTGCCTGAAAAGGAGACTTTTTCTCTGAATTCAGTCTCTGGCTGAGGTTGTGCATAATTAAGGTATCCCATAAGCTGAAGATGCCTTTTTTGGGTGTGTTTGTACCACAGAATGGTGTTATAGCTTAAAACATTGTGTGAACACTGAAGCTCTGCGGACTGTCCATGCTTTCTGAACAGATGAACTGGAGTTTGAGAAACCTCATTCTTGGCAGCAGGGACTGTATAGGGAGAAAAAAAATAGACAATAAAAACATTTCAAATCGAGATCAGGATCAATACTTTCTGTGACATATAACTATTTTGAGGTTACTGGAAATAAAATGTCAGATGATCAAACTGATCAAATTTACCTGCAATCCAGATGACATAATGAATGGTGGTAATGGCAGCAAATCTAACCATGAGTTTATTCATACTGACACTGAGCAAGAACAGACTGACAAGAATAGCTCACCATGTGCTAAAACCTGTAATAAACCAGAGACAACACTGTTTAAGGGTCTTTAAAATACAACACTGCCCCCTCTTGTTGAGGCACCAGCCTGCACAAGTTTAGGCGGCAGACCAGCGCTAACGGCATTGGGTTCCTGAGCAAGGCCCTTAACCCCCAGTTGCTCCAGGTGGACTGTACCTGTATTTAGGAATTTGAAGTCACTCTGGATAAGAACATCTGCTAAATAAAGTAAATGTTTGTCATTATTTATCTAAACCACTGTCCAAAACATCACCTACCTCAGAGAATGGTAGAGAAACACTCTGGACAGGTCATCAGTCGCAGGACAGACACACATACAGTCACACCTAGTGGGAAATATAGCATCTCCAGTCCAACCGATATGCATGTCATGGGTGGGTGGAGTTGGCATGATCTCCCGTGGCTGCATGAATTTGCTCCCCAGTATATTTCAGGAGGGTTGGAGTAAGTACCCCCTAAATATGCAATGGACTGGCAACCCTACAGAATGTTTATTTGCCTTTTGCCCTGTTAGGGATGGATGCATGGATGGATGGATGGATGGATGGATAAAAGCTCTTTAGAAATAGATTTATATATATATATATATATATAATTCAACAAAGTCTGCATCTTCTGAACATACACTGAACATATTTATATAATATATTGGCACAAAATTAGAGTCAGACCACTGGTCCAGGTGTTGTGTCTGAAGGGTATCAGATGGTGGTTTTTGTAGTAGAGTGAGACGATCTACAGCACTGTGTAATATGCTGCACAGAAATACACAGCACTGTCGTTCACTGAAAGGCCGTTTATGGTCAAAGAGCCATTATTTCTTCCATCACCTTTTAAGTTAATCTTCTTTTCAAATTCAGGTTCAGGAATTGGGTTCTGTAAACTGAGGTACCCCATAAACAAAAAGCTATTGGCCTGAGTGTGTTTGTACCACAGTATACGGTTGTAACTTGATACATTGTGTGCACATTTGATCTCAGCAATCTCATCCTGGTTCCTTAAGAGGTGAGGAGGATTCTGGATTACATAACAGAGAGCAGAACCTGTGGTGAAAAAAAAGAGAGAGCGATCAAACCTCATATCAAATCTTTTTAAAGAAATATACATTTGTGCTACATTTCATTCAGATATGCTTTAAAAATATGTACCTGCAAAGAGCAGCAGTGTGGCAGAAATTGTGAGAAGAGGAATCATGATGATTGTCTCTGTTTGAAGGCCCTGCTTTAGAATGAATATAGAGAAGAGATCTACTCTTCAGGATGTCACATGATCCACAACTTCTTACTGACTGGCAAGCTTTCATTTATGATGCCTTAAAAAAAGTGATTGAAGAGCACACCCTAGTGTTCTGCATGATGTTCTTAAACATGTTTGGTCAGCTACACCATCTGAATCACTATGTGAGCTGTCAGAACAGAAATAAAACCACTGATATCTACTGTCCAGTTCTTCACTGTATCTCTGTCAGAAGCTTTCTAATCCAGCCTTGAACTGCACTGCCTTCTTAGAGACTTCATCAAATAAACCCATAATGAGAAACCCAACACTGAACCTCTTCTGTAATTATTTATCATTTTCTACAGTGCTGGAAACAATTTTAATTGTTGTTAGCATGGTTTTAGTCACCTTTAGTAATCCCTAGATGCCTTGGGTTGAGTATGTTGACCAATCAGAGGCTGTGTACAGCACACAGCATCAGCAAAAACACATTAAACATAGATTCACAAGGAAATCCAGTATGCTGGTATGTCCTATAGATAAAACACTTCCTGATCATACTGTCTTGGACTGTTCTGCTGATTTCCTGTAAGAGACCTACAGCTCAGAACGCAGAGTAGAAATGATCAGTATTCAAAAATGAGTTCTGGCAAATTCTGCCACTGAAGTCAAAACTCACTTGCTTACTTAACATCACATCGTGTACAGTGTAGTTCTTGAAAGGAGACCATCTGCAAATGCCTGGAAATAACATGCATCTAATTGACATTTAGACCATCCATGTCAAAATCATTATTGGAGAGAAAAGCAAACGTGCATGGTAGTAGATTTTAATGTGAATTATAGTTATTAAATGCAATGGCTCAATTTTCACTCTGTGTTCATTTTTGGCACAAAACCACACATCCAGGTGCTCTCCCTCTGGGTTGGATGAAAGTTTTTGTAGTAGAGTGAGATGCTCTACAGCACTGTGTAATATGCTGCACAGAAATACACAGCGCTGTCGTTCACTGAGAGGCCGGTTATGGTCAAAGAGCCATTATTTCTTCCATCACCTTTTAAGTTAATCTTCTTTTCAAATTCAGACTCAAGATTTGGATTCTGTAAATTGAGGTACCCCATAAACAGAAAGCTATTGGCCTGAGTGTGTTTGTACCACAGTATACGGTTGTAACTTGATACATTGTGTACACATTTGATCTCAGCAATCTCATCCTGGTTCCTTAAGAGGTGAGGAGGATTCTGGATTACATAACAGAGAGCAGAACCTGTGGTGAAAAAAGAGAGAGCGATCAAACTTCAGATCAAATGTTTAAATTGAAATATTGCATTTCTGATACATTTCACTCAAATTTCCTTTAAGAATATGTACCTGCAAAGAGTAGCAGTGTGGCAGAAACTGAGAGAAGAGAAATCATGACTGTCTCTGTTTGAAGGCCCTGCTTTAGAATGAATCCAGATATCTACTTGTCAGGATGTCACATGATCCATAACTTCTTACTGACTGGCAAGTTATAATTCATAATGCCTTAAAATAAGTGATTGAAGAGCACACCCTAGTGTTCTGCATGATGTTCTTAAACATGTTTGGTCAGCTACACCATCTGAATCACTATGTGAGCTGTCAGAACAGAAAT